>JAYESA010000012.1:117743657-118076805 GCA_036927795.1 Iris macrosiphon | reverse complement strand
AATTCCATAAAATAGATTTTTTTTCTATTGCCAACATTTGTAGCCGTGGTCATACTCCTAACTTCAGGAGGTGACATTTGTGTCGGTGGCACAAATTCACGAATAGGATTATTTTTAAACATATTATTATAATAATCATAGTTTTCAAAATGCTGGTTTGAACATTGTCCATCCATATTTTAAAAAATTAAAATAAAAATTAGAGCAAAATTAATTAATTCTCTACCAAAAAAGAGAGAGAGAGAGAGGAAAAAAAATCTCAAAACGGAAAAAAACTATTCTATAATATTAAAGTTACATGTAACATCTGCTAGAAGCTTGTCACTACCACATTTTCTAGGAAAGGGTATTTTGATCATTTCATATTTAATTAAATATTGTGCTTGTTGAATATTTATTTATTGTATTATTTATTTATTGTTAGATGTTAGATTTTATTTTGGACTTGTGTCAGTGGACCAACTAGTTTAGATTAGATCCATGGACCAATATTTAATTCTAGTTAGAATTGAGCCCAATAGTAAGCCCATTCATTAGAAGGAGATTAATTAAGTTAAACCAATTAAACTAGAACATTTCTTCCTTAATTGTTTCTTCATGACAAGCCCAAGGGGTATTTTAGACATTATATAGTAGCTTGGGAAAGGGAAAAGGGGGGCCGGCCTAGTATTAGAGTGAGAAAAAATTCTCTCTCTTTACTTTTCATTTCAAATCTAGATGTATAATTTTCTCTTCCAAATTTTTTCATTCCCACATCAAATTCTACCCAAATTTTTTCCCAATTCCTTCACAAATCATTATTGGAGGCTATTAGAGTAAGGATATACAAGGAGGAAGCACGAATCTATAAGGAGGAACAAGGATCTACAAGTTGGGGGCTCTTTTCACTCAATTTGGAGATTTTATTAGGAATCCATCTCCCAATAGGTACAATTCAGTTTTTTTCCTCTAATTAGACTTTAAATATATGTTTTAATTATTAGGAACTATCCCATATGCTAAGGCTACTCATAGAAATTGGAATTAGGTTCATAGGAGGCCTATGGAGAAAGTTATATGGTATTTTGTGTCAATTTTAGGGGAATTCGAGATTGACACATCTTGTGTTTGTCAATAGGTCAATTAGACAAAATTGACATGTGTTTGATTGTGTGTAGATAGTGTCGTGTCCATAATTGGATACGTAGATGAGTAGTTAGCTCTTCGTATTGTTCATAATTATGATTTTAGACTTGTTCGTGTCCATTGGGATATATTTGGTTGTGTGGTGGAGCCGTATCGCAAGCGTATCATAGATTTAGTGTGATGCGGGTGCGATGCATTTCACGTGTTTGTTTCATTGTATTTTAATTCAATTGCCTTGGTTATAGATATTATAATTTTATAATTATAATTATTATGTGAGATATATGTATATATATATATTTATATGTATGTTCATGTGTTGGTGATCATTGGAGAGTAGGAGTTCATGTGCCTCTCTAAGTATGGTTATATGTATATATATATATATATAATGATATTATAGTTATATGTATATATATTTATACAGTGTTATATATATATATATATATATAGTGTTATATATATATATATATATATATATATATATATATATATATATGTGTGTGTGTGTGTGTGTGTGTGTGTGTGTGTGTTGTGAGAGAGAGAGAGAGAGAGCTTGAGGGGAGAAGAAAGAATGGAAAACTGTGAAGAAACAATGAAAAACAGTGAGAATAAGCAATGAAAAGCTGGGAGAAGCAGCAGCAGAAAAGCTGAGAGAAGCAGAAGCAGAAGCAGCAGTAGTAAGCAACGGCATAAGCAGAAAGCAGCAGCGGCAGTAGAAGCAATAAGCAGCAGCGGCAGTAAGCAGCAGTTCAATAAGCAGTTAGCTTATTTTGATAAGCTGGTAAGTTAATAAGTTAGTATATATATATATATATATATATATATATATATATATATATATATATATATATATATATATATAAGTTAGTTAGATATATTGATAAGCTAGTTATATAAATTAACTAGCTTATCAAAATATCTAACTAACTTATCAATATATATATATATATATATATTGATAAGTTAGTTAGATATATTGATAAGCTAGTAAGCTAGTAAATTAGTATATATATATATATATATATATATATATATATATATATATAAGTTATTAGTTTATATTAATAAGCTAGTAGGTTATGTATATATTGTTAATAAGTTAGTATATAGTATATATAAGATATGAATGTGCATGAGCACTAGTTAATATTAGTTAGTATTATTTCTAGATTACCTTGAGATACACCAAGGTAATGAGAGTTGGGATATCTTGGGTACGGATATTGAATATCCGAAGGGGTATGTTAGTATATAGTTCAGTATAGTATTTTTATAAGTTTAAATACATATTACTGTATAGTGAGGAGTATGGGTAGTTAGTAATATGTTAGATATTGAATTAACTTGTGATACCAACATAATGTCAAGGTATTGGGTTTGAGCATCGAGATGAGTGTGTAGGTGGCGTGATACCGCTTTTGGTTCAAAGTCAAGGTATCCACTTAGCATTAGTTTAGTTAGGAGTATTATATATTGTTGTTTGTATACATATTATAATATTTTTATATCTAATAAATTGTGTATCTTATGATACGATATCTTGTTGGTTTTCTAGTATCCTACTATATCTAGTATGGCCTAGTTACATAGAGTATGGACCCAATATCCTAGAGATAGACTCATACAACCTAGAAATAGCTAGTTTGACTAGTTTGACCCAGTTTAACTATTTTGACTTAGAAATGACTTTATCACCTAGAAGTTGTTATTTTTATTCCAAAATCTTATATTGATGTAAAATTACATATTTAGGTCTCCGAGGCACCGTACCAGACATCTTTGATACTGTTTACCAAATTTCAGGCGAGTACATTCTCTGATAGTTTCTTATTTATGATATCCTCTATGTCTCTTGTATCTAGTGTAGATATTCTTGATTTTTTGACACGATGGTTACACGGATTGGTATATCCGGATCTCGTCATGAGATATTATTCCTTGGTATTTATGGTGTATCTTGTGCAAGCCTTATTTTCTTATTCTTCTTGTACAAATACAGACATTAATTCATGAGAAGATTAGCGCCATTCTTGTGGAATCCCGTGTCATAACGTACCATGGTTGGATCCACTATACCAGTCGGGGGCGGAGAGTATTTAGTGTAGATATGTGATCATACCCTCCTTATGCATGTCTTATTCCTTGAATAGTATTAATCATACATTGCACGTATGATTAACCAGGCCATTATCCTTGTGCAAGTTCCCAAGCTGATCAGATGTTAAAGCTGGTACTCACTCACTTAGTATTAGTATTTCTTATTTATTTCTATATTGCTCATTCTTGTATTTATTTCTAGTATTCCTATATTGCATATCTCTTGTACCTTTATATTGTATCTTGTATATTCACATATATTTACTGTAACATAGTTTATATTATTTATTAGAACTGCTGTTACAGATGTACTTTGCTCCTTTCTTGACCGGATATATTTTTTCCAAATGACACTGAGGAGTGGTACCCCACTCACTACGGGCCTCAGAACGTAGTTGGCTTAGAGCCAGAGACCTTGGCTCAAGAGGGTCTCATCCCGATTGAGACAGATGACCCAGGACTTGTAGCTCAGTAGTTAGATTCTATTTGTACTGGATTTGTCTCCAGCTCAGTTATTAGTATTTTTTTGATAACTCATTGGATATTATTTTGTCTTGTGAGTTATATTTTGACTCTTCTGTTCTTTTATCATATTCGTGCGTTTATTCCATCTTATAGATATGTGATTGAGTATTCATATTACATTATTGGCATATTTATATCATTGATCGTTAGATAGATAGATTACCCAAACAGCGTTCTACCACCGATGTTGCGGCGTAGGCTGGACGTTGTTCACTACTTGCATCACTACATCGGGTGTGGGTCGTGACACATTTTTAATGGTGGCCCATGTAGGTCTTCGAGGTCATAATTAGTGCGATTCATAGTGGTATTCTGATTTGAGTGCTATTACGAGCCTGTTCAGGATATAGGATATAGGCTATAGGCTGAGAATACTCAATCACATCTAGGAAAAACTCTATTGATTCATTTCAACTGTTCTTCCTTGATATTGATATTGATATTTGATCTTTAACTGTCCTTCTTCGAATGTATTATATTATGTGCCATATTGACTCATTCCTTTCGCTTTGCCTTAGGATGTCACTCCCCAGTTCCAAATATAAGGAACCGAGCCACGTGGCAATGGCCAGCGGGTACACTTCGATGGGCATCCCAATCTAATGGACTCGAAGGAGTGCACCTAAGCTGTAAAGTACAATGATAAAACCCAACATATAACACATAGACAGTGAAACTAAATCTCATCCACAGACAACAGAAATATAGAACACATATAGAAGAACATAACTACTAATGTGCAGAAGGAAAATAAGACGGAAAATGTATCATAATACAAATACAAGAAGAGTCACACGAGAACAAATCCGCTAATACAAATACTGAAATGAAGGAAAGCAGTAAGATAACTAGGAATTATATCTGAATGCTATATAGTAATACAGTCCCAGGGTAAAGTCACTACCAGAGATCAAACGTAGTCCTCTGGAAGGATCTCGTCCTCTGCAACAGGTCCCGCTCCTGGATATACACCCGGTCCGTACTCCTCCGGGTAGTCCTCCTCACCTAAGCCTGGAAGGGAACCAGGTCCTCAAAGAGACGCAACAAGGTACAAAAATAGTATGCCATAGTATAACAGAAAAAACAAGTACAATGCCGGTGTAATCTAGCATAACCAACTAAGTGAGACACAACTTTGAAGACAATGTTCGATGTGTGGGTTGTCCAAAATAAAATCGTAGCTCCGAATACAGAGACACACGGGGCGTACCGTAGCTCTGAGCATAGAGTCACACGGGTGATACTACGACTCCGGATACATGAATACTACATAAATAGGATATATACATATATATAGCACGTGCAGAGTAGCCCAAACGTCTAATAACTATTTTCCCCTCCCAAAGCGGTCAACGAGTGTTCGCTGAACCTGAACCTCTATCTAACAGTCTCATCATACTGAAGTAACTATCAACAATCATGACCCTAAAGTCATCCCAGATTCCGGTCATGTTGACAGTATCAGGATACAGGAAGTCTGGCACGATGAAGGTGTCTGAATGTGTCCTAGGGTTATGATATAACCAAGTAGGTATATCAAGGTGTTACGAACATCTAACAATCGTTACCAGACGTTACCAATGAACGTCTGCACCCGGTTATGACCCAGACGCTAAGTAACGATTCTGATCCAAGGTGCGCACAATGCATAGAATAAATAAATAGAAAGCTGAAAACTGAGATACAGAATGGCAAGGTACACTTGCCTAGATCCGGATGCTGAAGGTGGGGCTCCGGTACAACGTCCAAGTCCGCGGATCCCGAAGTACCTAGAGACGAGATACAAGATCAATTAATAAACTATCACGATACCATTCTAAAATAAGAGGTGACACACGTCTAGCATAGGTTTCAGTCTTATTTACATATAGCTCACAAAGACACTAAACCAGAGGGTTGACCAAAGTTGACTAAGGGGACGTTGCATCAAATACGAGCAATCATCAGTATAACATCATCACACCAAATCCTCAATCCCCTACTATTTATCATGGTATTTTCAGTAGTTCAAGCTATGCTCATCCTCAACCATACCACCCTTGTATTCACAAACGTTATTATGCACATTCAAGTATACCATCCTCAAATAAAATAATTATTAATTATTAAACTCTCAATTATATATCCGTTATTTTATTATTTGAACATCGCTTCACATATAAATAGCTACTCCTCAATCAATTCGTTATTAGTTATCAAGTCCTCAATAAATTACCAACTTTATGATATCACAACACCATTTCATACTTAATAACCATACTTCTCAATACACATCAAAATATATGAAAATATATCATAAACCCTAAACTCATGTGTAGCATTCATAACCCTAACCCTAACTAGGTTATATTTAGCAAAACTATACTAAAATAAGGAGATGGGTGAGGAGTTACCCCGGTAGCTGTGGGTGGTGGCAACGACGATGATGCGGCTCCGGTCAGGGATAGAGTCGACTGTAGGAATGGCACGCGTCTCGACCGAGGTGGCGGGGTGCTCGACTATTGAGAAGGAGACGTTGCTCGAGGTAGTGGTCGTGGGGGGTAAAACTGGTCATGGAGGTGGTGGTGCTAGTCGTGGAGGTGGTGGTGGTGCGAGGGTGGTTCGTCGAGGTGTTGGAGGTGGTGGAAGGGAAGAGGGTGGTCGTGGGCTGCAGCTCCGATATAATGGTGGAGGTCGAGGGTGGTTCGTGGAGGTGGTGGTAAAATAGCAGCGGGTTTGGCCGGAGAAGGAGAAGCGGGTGGAGGTCAAGTCGTTGCGGGTTTGGCCGAAGAAGGAGAACTGTGGTGAGATAATGATGGAGGAGGTGGAAGTGGATCGTGGTGGTGGTCGACTGCAGCAGATGGTGGCAACGGTTGCCTGGAGGTGGTGCGAGGGGGGGAGGGAGATGGCAGTAGCTGCTGGGGATCTCGCCGGAGTAAGGTGGAGTGGTTGGAGGAGATGGATCGGGGTGGTTCATCGAGTACAGCTCCGGTACAGTAGTTCTGCAGCTACTGCTCCAGTGGGACTCGTCGGTGTAGCGGGGGAGGCTGCGGGTGGTTGGCAGCTGCGAGGTGGTTCATGGAGGGAGTCGGCCAGATAAAAAGCTGCGGTGGTGGAGCTTCCGTTGAAGAAGAAATAATAAAAAAGAAGGAGGAAATGGGAAGTAGGAGTTCGACTGAGGTAGGGAAGAGGGAGGAGAGAGAGATGGGGTATTTTCCTAGTGTCACGCCCCAGTCCCAAAATACCGAGGGACTGGACACGTGGCAATGGCTAGCAGCACGCACCGATGGACAAACCAATTTAATGGATCCATCAGGGCATGCTTAAGCTGTAGTCTGACAGTAAATAGATCAAATGTTACAAGTCATAGTCTATACTAATCTTATCCACAACAGATAATCACAGATTAAATGCCAGAATAATGCAAATAGAATAACTAACAATCTCAATAACAGTGTCTCGGAGAACAATCCGAGAATCAAGTCTGATACAGCAATGCAATAGACTGGAAATAAAGAAACTGGAAATAGAAATAAATGAGTATCACCAGACAATACTCAGGAGAAGTCCTCTGCCACGATCTCGTCCTCGGGTGTCGGTACAGCTCCTGTATCAGCTCCTGTATCTGCTCCTGCTGCGGTCCCGTATACCTCAGGATAGATCTCGTCTGTAAATCCTGGGGACATAATCCGGATCCAGGTCCTCAGGGGACATAGCAAGGTACAAGAAAGCTCAAGCCAAAATAAATGCAGTACAAAAAATAAATAGAATAAATAGGGCAAGTATGTAAACATCTGTGTGAAATGCAAGAGAGAACATCAATAGTGCTCAGGCTGAAACAACTACAAGCTCTGTGTAGGGGAGCCGGTAGCAGTGATATCATGAGGTGGTCTAGCTCAAAAGGGAGACTACGACGACGGCATAATATAATTAACCTGTAGCATGTGTGTCTCTCCAGCAATAATAAAACAAGAGGGTAAATATATAACCAGCTAAGGGATATGCAAGATGAGAGCAGCACTAGAACTCAGGCTGAAACCACTACTAGCTCTGTGTCGGGGAGCCGGTAGCAGTGATATCATGTGGGTTGTCTAGCTCAAAAGGGAGACTACGACGACGGCATGATATAATCAACCTGTAGCATGTGTGTCTCTCTCCACCCAATGTAATCATACGTCTCATATCCATGATGCCTCATGTCCATGTTACGCACAATCATAGCTAAATACAATAAGTCATAAATATCTATGGATATAGTATCTCTGTCAAGTCCTGTATCCTATATAGAATCACCACGAATATCTCGGGAAGATCCTGTCTCATGAATAATGTCAAGTGTCCTGGGTCATGATGTACTTGATAGGACAAGTACGAGAAATCGGGGTCTCGGTATCCATGTCTAGATGATAATACACAACGCCGCGTACGGTGTTGGCACCCGACTATCAATCGGACGCTAAGTAAAGTCACACGGCCCTAGGTCAAGCATGAACCACAATATATACATATATATAAGCCAAGGAAATAAGTAACAAGGACTGCAAGTTTTGGCAAGGTACACTTGCCTGGGGTCCTGGCTCCAACTGTAGCTCTGGTCTCAGTGTGATCTGCAGGTACTTCTTCGTTGCTGAAATAAATATCACCATTAGATTCATAAAATATCAAATAACTAGAAACGCCTATCCTTGAGTCCAATTTGGAGACAAAGACAAAAATGACATTTCTGGGCCAAAGCGGGGTCCACATGTGGGCCACTTTGCACCGAAAAGCGTGTCAGGGTCAAAGGTCTCCAAATTCCTCAAACTCAATGTCTACAAGTCAGGAATGATGATACGAACCCAACGGAACTTCTAGAATTAGATTCTGATGAGCCGATCACAAAATCGCCCGTCAAGTAGAGCTTGTAGGGCCCACGATACGCGATTTTGTCAACGTTCTCAGAATCGAACCAAACTTGGGTCACGGGACCAGCGTATTGCTACGAGTCCGATGGCGCAAGGTTCGTCTCGATCCGTCGTGTGTACACCGAGTTACAGCGTGTTCCAGAATCGACGGATACGGGACGGTGTCCGCGGATACGCGTTGATTCCGGTGTGCACGCACACCCGAATCGACTTCTACGAAATCCCACACGTCCGTGTCAACGGCACGCACGCATCGGTGAAGACCGCGCACGACCAAGTCGTCCCGTTTGGCGGGGCGCACTCAGTTCCAGGGTGAATCAGGGCGTTGTTTTTCCTGTTTTTGGATCGCGGTTCGCGATCGCCACAGGACGCGATGCCCCGAGCGGATTGCACGGGCACCGAGGGGGTCATGCAGGCTACGTAACGTAACTGACGGAATCGAAAATGGATAAACGAGCAGGGAGATACGCGTACCTGAACAGGGTCCGAAAAACCCAAAATATACTGTGTCCGACACGTGTCCGACACGACACAGAAACCTAGGGTTTTAGGGTTTTGGGGGTTCTGTCGGAGCCGAGGCGGAGGGGAGGCCGGCCGGAGGGACTGGGGGCAGCGCTGCACGGCGGACGGCGGCGTGCGACGGCGCTGAGCGGCGGAGGCGGCATCGGGCGGCCGGAGGGGAGCTGCTGGGTCTGTTGCGGGGTGCTGTCGGGGCACCGGAGGAGCGGAGGTGGCCGGGAGACGCGGGGCTGGGCACGGCGGCATCGGGAGGAGCGGTGGCGGCGTCGGGTGAAGGAGGAGGTGGTGACGGAATCGAGGGGGTCGGTGGTCGAGGGGAACGGATTAGGGCGGCGCCGAGGGGGACGCTGTGGAGTCGCTCGGGAAGGGGAGACTGTGACCGGCGCGGGGCTACGGGGGTGTCCGGGAGGCGGTCGGCTGCTCCGGCGGGGGGGGGGGGAGGGGGGGTAGCCGACGGCTAGGTTAGGGTTTCGGGAATTTAGGGATTTGGGAAATTTGGGAAATTCTTTTTTTCTTTTCTTTTTCCTTTTTATTTTCTTTTTGGAGAAAACTAGGAAAGTAGGCATTTATACATGCAGAAATTTGGGCTTGGGTTTGTCCTAGGTTTTGGGTTGGGTCAACGCTCCTTGGGCTTGGCTTCGGCTCTCATGTGGATGTTGGGCGTTGACACGGGTTTAATTCGGTTTATTTATTTAATAGTTTCTAGGGCTTTAAAAATGCTTCCGGAGTCCAATAAATTTTCAAAAAATTACCCTATGTCCGGTTTTCCATTTTATACCATAAAATATTAAACAGCATTTAAAAATTATTTAAGTACCAAAAGCCTAGGTTTTAATTACAGAAAAATTCCGAAAAATTGCAGAAAAATCCAAATTAACAATTCTGAAAATCAGGGGACTTACAATCTACCCAACTTATAAAAATTTTGTCCTCGAAATTAAAATATGGTAAGGTTCTCTCTATCCGATCTTACTTGATTACGGTCTAAAGGATTCCTCTCAAGTGAATATTGCGGTCTCTACCCAACTTAGAATTTACCCATCTATCATCTAAGGCTATACATCTACTAAAGCTATGCCCCAACTTATTTAATCATGTTATTGAATCCTCAAGTCTTTAACACCAAACATATCACCTATGATATGCCCTTAATCATATATAAAAGGGTCATCAACAATGTGATCGGCCTGTGGGGTATATTTAGTACTGTCTATATGTTAAACTTATACCAAGCACGAGGTTTCATCTTTCCGAAGTAAGGGAAGACAATAATCAATAATAAAGAGTTCAAGGGTGAGGTAATAGAATAGAAGTATCAGGATCAAGGCGTTTAACGAATTCAAATGTGATTTGTCAAGACAATTGTGGTTTGAAATCCTATTCTGGTAATCCTTTGTTCGTATGCTCGTATTAGTACAGTTATGTAACTGATACGATGTGCTCAGACATATCTAGAGGGCAAGTATACTAGTCAACTATATATCTCAATCCACGTGAAGTAGTACGAAGAGCGAACCAAAATGCACTAAGGTTGATCAGACCGTAATACACTGATTCTGAATAGACAATTGTATTAGTGTGTCGACCCAATAATACAGATGTCATGAACAAGCTTGATAAAAAGATAAGCTTGCAAAACTAGGCTATATTAGCAGCATAAGTCAAGGTGGTACAACAAATATAAGTACGCTAGATGATGATGAAAGGAGGTACAACTTATTTCAAGTTCACAAAGACAGAACAAAATAAACATATTGGGGGGGGGGGGGGGGAGGGGAGTATTGGTAGGTTATCAATTATAAGCAAGTTCAAAAATTACTAGGGTGGGGGGCGGGGTGAGGGGGGGGCGCGGGGCATAAACTAAAGCGAATATTCGAAACGAATAACTATAAAAACTTACGCGTACGCGCATTAGCTACTCCATGAGTTTGCGCGTCTTCCAAAGTCATAGTCAGGGCTTGTCCGCGTCTTCGTAGTCGATTCCTCTGCTGCTGCTGGGCTTGCTGGAAAAGTGCTGCTTGTGGTATCAAAGGTGGCCTCGGCTGATACCCTCCTGGAGCTGTTGGTAGGACTTCTTCAACTTCCGTTTGCGGTGCTCCCAATGCTGGATGGACTGGCCTTGGTACTGGTAACGCTTGTTGGTTAACCACTGGTGCTCTTTCTCGACGCTCAGGGCATTCTCTTAATAAATGCTGACTGGATCTGCAAGCTAAACATAATCTTCTTTTTCGTCTGCACTCGTTCTCTATATGGCCTCGCCTGTGACAATATGGACAGGCAGGTATTGCCTGTAGAGATGCTTCGGGTGGCTGGTGCATGTGAGGTCTTTGTGTAGCTTCTTCCTGTGGTGCTATGGCTGGTACTGATGTGGACGACCGCTTTAGACTGGTCTCTCTCCTGATGACACGCTCCATGCGTTGGGCTGCTGTAAGGACGTCTGAGTAAGAAGTGGGTGCGACGGATCCGATCAATTTCTGTAGCTCAATATTTAGTCCGTCGAAGAACTTCTCGGCCTTCTCTTCTTCTGTCGGGATCAGGGTTGGGGCAAAGCGACTTAGATAAATAAATTCTGCGTTGTACTCTTCCACTGTCATAGTATCCTGAGTGAGGCGATTGAACCTGTCGCGAAGTTCTGATCGAGCGATGGCTGGTATGTACATCTCCTGAAAGAGTCTAGAGAATTCTTCCCAAGTGACTCGGTCTGGTCCGAGCCGTGTCTCCTCAGATAGCCACCAGTGATGTGCATTGTCCGTCAATTGCATTCTGACGGCAGTCATCCAACGTTCCCTTGGAAGCTCGGCTGCTTCTAATTGATGTTGTGTATTGATGAGCCACTCATGAACTTCTGTGGGCTCCTTTTTGCCTGAGAAGGTACGGGGCTTCAGCTAGCGAAAATCAGAAATAGAGCCCGTCGTTGGCCGTCGTGCTGGTAGATTTGCCTGCTCTAGTGCGATTACTAGGCTGCGACTCAAAGCCTCCTGTTGAGCTTGCATTATTGCATAGATCATTTGAAACATCTGTTGTCCGTCTATGGCCTGCCCTTGTGGAATGGTAGGCATCGGTGGAGTAATCTGCGTCGATGGTGGAACGTCATCTTGCTGAATTCTCTAGGCGTAATTTGCTTGACTGTGCTGTTGAGCGGATTGACCTTCTTCTACTGGTGTTACTTCCTCTTCATTGGTTACCACAGCATCTTGTGGTGATCTTGTAGGAGTTTCGTCGTTTGCTGGTGGTTCCATAACTCTGCATCCAAAATAAACAATAAGAGGCACTAAGGAATCAAGGCAGGATGCAAGTCAAGAATTTAATTCGAATCCGATATAGATATCAAAACGTTTCAAGCAAGTGGATGAGATCCTAGAAACTTATCCTATTCTTATTTACAGGCTTGCTCGGTCCCTAAGAAGAAACCGAACAATTTAGTCGTAGACCTGCATGGGCCACCACAAAAACTATGTCACGCCCCAGTCCCAAAATACCGAGGGACTGGACACGTGGCAATGGCCAGCAGCACGCACCGATGGACAAACCAATTTAATGGATCTATCAGGGCATGCTTAAGCTGTAGTCTGATAGTAAATAGATCAAATGTTACAAGTCACAGTCTATACTAATCTCATCCACAACAGATAATCACAGATTAAATGCCAGAATAATGCAAATAGAATAACTAACAATCTCAATAACAGTGTCTCGGAGAACAATCCGAGAATCAAGTCTGATACAGCAATGCAATAGACTGGAAATAAAGGAACTGGAAATAGAAATAAATGAGTATTACCAGACAATACTCAGGAGAAGTCCTCTGCCACGATCTCATCCTCGGGTGTCGGTACAGCTCCTGTATCCGCTCCTGCTGTGGTCCCTTATACCTCGGGATAGATCTCGTCTGTAAATCCTGGGGACATAATCCGGATCCAGGTCCTCAGGAGACATAGCAAGGTACAAGAAAGCTCAAGCCAAAATAAATGCAGTACAGAAAATAAATAGAATAAATAGGGCAAGTATATAAATATCTGTGTGAAATGCAAGAAAGAACATCAATAGTGCTCAGGCTGAAACAACTACAAGCTCTGTGTAGGGGAGACGGTAGCAGTGATATCATGAGGTGGTCTAGCTCAAAAGGGAGACTACGACGACGGCATAATATAATCAACCTGTAGCATGTGTGTCTCTCCAGCAATAATGAAACAAGAGGGTAAATATATAACCAGCTAAGGGATATGCAAGATGAGAGCAGCACTAGAACTCAGGCTGAAACCACTACTAGCTCTGTGTCGGGGAGCCGGTAGCAGTGATATCATGTGGGTTGTCTAGCTCAAAAGGGAGACTACGACGACGGCATGATATAATCAACCTGTAGCATGTGTGTCTCTCTCCACCCAATGTAATTATACGTCTCATGTCCATGATGCCTCATGTCCATGTTACGCACAATCATAGCTAAATACAATAAGTCATAAATATCTATGGATATAGTATCTCTGTCAAGTCCTGTATCCTATATAGAATCACCACGAATATCTCGGGAAGATCCTGTCTCATGAATAGTGTCAAGTGTCCTGGGTCATGATGTACTTGATAGGACAAGTACGAGAAATCGGGGTCTCGGTATCCATGTCTAGATGACAATACACAACGCCGCGTACGGTGTTGGCACCCGACTATCAATCGGACGCTAAGTAAAGTCACACGGCCCTAGGTCAAGCATGAACCATAATATATACATATATATAAGCCAAGGAAATAAGTAACAAGGACTGCAAGTTTTGGCAAGGTACACTTGCCTGGGGTCCTGGCTCCAACTGTAGCTCTGGTCTCAGTGTGATCTGCAGGTACTTCTCCGGTTGCTGAAATAAACATCACCATTAGATTCAGAAAATATCAAATAACTAGAAATGCCTATCCTTGAGTCCAATTTGGAGACAAAGACAAAAATGACATTTCTGGGCCAAAGCGGTTGCACCGAAAAGCGTGTCAGGGTCAAAGGTCTCCAAATTTCTCAAACTCAGTGTCTACAAATCAGGAATGATGATACGAACCCAACGGAACTTCCAGAATTGGATCCGATGAGCCGATCACAAAATCGCCCTTCAAGTAGAGCCTGTGGGGCCCACGATACGCGATTTTGTCAACGTTCTCAGAATCGAACCAAACTTGGGTCACGAGACCAGTATATTGCTACGAGTCCAATGGTGCAAGTTTCGTCTCGATCTGACGTGTGTACACCAAGTTACAGCGTGTTCCAGAATCGACGGATACGGGACGGTGTTCGCGGATACGCGTTGATTCCGGTGTGCAAGCACACCCGAATCGACTTCTGCAAAATCCCACACGTCCGTGTCAACGGCACGCACGCATCGGTGAAGACCGCGCGTGACCAAGTCGTCCCGTTTGGCGGGGCGCACTCAGTTTCGGGGTGAATCAGGGTATTGTTTTTTCTGTTTTTGGATCGCGGTTCGCGATCGCCAAAGGATGCGATGCCCCGAGCGGGTTGCACGGGCACCGAGGGGGTCATGCAGGCTACGCAACGCAACTGACAGAATCAAAAATGGGTAAACGAGCAGGGAGATACGCGTACCTGAACAGGGTCCAAAAAACCCAAAATATACCGTGTCCGACACGACACGGAAACCTAGGGTTTTAGGGTTTTGGGGATTCTGTCGGAGCCGAGGCGGAGGGGAGGCCGGCCGGAGGGACTGGTGGCAGCACTGCATGGCGGACGGCGACGTGCGGCAGCGCTGAGCGGCGGAGGCGGCGTCGGGCGGCCGGAGGGGAGCTGCTGGGTCTGCTGCGGGGTGCTGTCGGGGCGCCGGAGGAGCGGAGGTGGCCGGGGGACGCGGGGCTGGGCACGGCGGCGTCGGGCAGAGCGGTGGCGGCGTCGGGTGAGGAAGGAGGCGGTGATGGAATCGAGGGGGTCGGTGGTCGAGGGGAACGGATTAGGGCGGCGCCGAGGGGGACGCTGTGGAGTCGCTCGGGAAGGGGAGACTGTGACCGGCGCGGGGCTGCGGGGGTGTCCGGGCGGCGGTTGGCTGCTCCGGCGGGGGGGGCGGGAGGGGGGGAGGGGTAGCCGACGGCTAGGTTAGGGTTAGGGTTAGGGTTTCGGGAATTTAGGGATTTGGGAAATTTTGGAAATTCTTTTTTTCTTTTCTTTTTTCTTTTTATTTTCTTTTTGGAGAAAACTAGAAAAGTAGGCATTTATACATGCAGAAATTTGGGCTTGGGTTTGTCCTAGGTTTTGGGCTGGGTCAACGCTCCTTGGGCTTGGGTTCGGCTCTCATGTGGATGTTGGACGTTGACACGGGTTTAATTCGGTTTATTTATTTAATAGTTTCTAGGGCTTTAAAAATGCTTTTGGAGTCCAATAAATTCTCGAAAAATTACCCTATGTCCGGTTTTCCATTTTACACCATAAAATATTATTTTTATAATATTTTAATATTAATAAACAGCATTTAAAAATCATTTAATTACCAAAAGCCTAGGTTTTAATTACAGAAAAATTTCGGAAAATTGCAGAAAAATCCAAATTAACAATTCTGAAAATCAGGGGGCTTACACCTAGGTTCCTAGGGATTAGGGCTAGCACATTTGGAAATGGGGTGAGGATCAGTGATTATATAGGAGGTTGTGTAGTGGGGATGATGTTAAATTTTGAATGAAGGGCCAAGATTTAACATAAAAAAAGTGTACAAACAAAAAGGGAGAGAGTTGATTGGACCGATCATGAGAGGGAGGAGGTTTCTTCATTAGCCTTGACCAATAGGTGGTGACACCTAGCACCATATTTGCAAATAAGCCCCTTAACTTTTGGGTATTTGCACATAAATTAAAAGTGATAGAAATTTGGTGTAGGAAGTGGTGTTTGGTGTTGTATAGGGTGAGGGGGTGTTGTGTGTTTTGCATAGGCTTAATGAATGGGGTATTGGGTTAAATTGGGGTTAAGTTGGGATTAGTCAAAGTTGGTATCCCCAATTTAATTAAAATAAAGTTTCATGTGCTCTTTAATTAAATGGGGGAACACAGGGTCTCAATTAGGAGTGATACAAAGGTCATGAACGATATAGGCTTGGTGTCAGTCTTGGGCCCTTTAATTGGTTCGGCTAAACGGGTTAAGTTTGTATCCCAAAATTGATGGCAACGACAAGTGTACGCGACATAGGATTAAAGAATTTATTTCGGGACCGGGAAGTGCAATTAAATTAGAGCACAAGAGAGTGTGTTTGTGAGTGACAAAAAAGTCCAGCGCCTAGGTTGGCTTGTCAAGTCAAGAGTGCAATAATTTGTTAGAAATTAAGGGCTATGATTGGGCTCCAAATATTGTAACAACGGTAGGGTGCACCAAGGGTTTAAATAAAGAACCAGACAACTGCAACATAATTTCCAAACCTCAATCACCCTGATGCTAAAACAAAATTTCTAACCCTATCTAGTCTACCTAAAATACTAATTAAGGGGGTTTACATCCTTTCCAATTTAGAAGAATTTTATCCCCAAAATTAGAAGTAAAGCACGAATGAGAGTTATGAAAATTTAAAAGTAAACAGGTAATCGAATGCCGTACGTAAATTCGTACCTCGGTCCTCAAATAAATATAGAAAATGCTGCCGAATGGAATCCTCGCGCTCCCAGGTGGACTCGCCTGGCGAATGATGCTTCCATGCGACCCTGACCAGTCGAATAGTCTATCCCCTCAAAATCTTCTCACTGCGATGGAGTATCCTCACTGGCTGCTCTGCATATGATAAATTGGGCCCGATTGTAATCTCTGAATGATCGAGCACGTGGCTAGGGTCTGCCACGTATCTCCTCAACTGTAATATATAAAATACGTCGTGCACTCCTTCTAATGATGGAGGCAATGCTAGACGATATGCCACTTCGCCGACTCGCTCCAAGATGTCAAAAGGTCCGATGTACCTCGGACTCAGCTTACCTTTGCCCTCGAATCTGATGGTACCCAGAGTGGGTGATATCTTCAAAAATATATGGTCACCTTTCTTGAACTCCAAAGGTCAGTTATGCGCATCTGCCCAATCCTTCTGTCTGTCCTATGCTGTGCGCAGGTGGCCCTGAATCTGCTTCACTTTCTCCACTCTTTGTATCACCAACTCTGGACCCAGTATCTGACGCTCTCCCACGTCACTCTAATATACTGGTGACCTACACTTCTTGCCGTACAGTGTCTCATAAGGTGCCATCTGTATGCTGGCTTGGTAGCTGTTGTTGTAGGAGAATTCCACCAAGTGTAGATGGTCCTCCCAAGATCCTCCAAAGTCGATCATGAACGCTCTCAACATATCCTCTAGTATCTGAATCATGCGCTCTAACTGACCATCAGTCTGTGGATGATATGCAGTGCTAAACTTGAGACGAGTTCCTAGACTCTCCTGCATACTTCGCCAAAAATATGACATAAATCTGGAATCATGATCCGATACAATACTGACAGGCACTCCATGTAGTCGTACTATCTGCCTCATATACATGTTAGCTAAAATCTCCGTCGACCGCCCTACTCTGAAGGGCAAGAAATATGCAAACTTGGTGAGTCGGTCCACGATAACCCAGACTGCATCCTTCCCGCTAGGGCTCCTTGGGAATCCCGTGACGAAGTCCATGGTAATGTTCTCCCACTTCCACTCGGGAATGGAAAGCTGCTGCAATAGTCCTACAGTCCTCTGATGTTCAGCCTTGACTTGCTGACAGACCAAACACCTCGCCATGAATCTCACAATCTTCCTCTTTATCCCATGCCACCAGTAGTGTTGTCTCAAATTTTGGTACATCTTTGCACCCCCGGGATGAATAGAATAAATCGAGCTATGGGCCTCGGTCATCAACTCCTGGCGTAGCTCGCCACTCGGAATGTATAGGCGATCTCTACACCTCAATGTTCCGTCTTCATGAATCCGGAGTCCCGTCTGCATGTCGGCCTCTGTCCTCTCTCACAGTCGTCAAAATCTAGCATCTGTAGGCAAGGCTGCCTTGATCCTTTCAACCAATGTGGACTGAACCTCTAGACTGGCCATCTGTCCATCCATGCCTGGCAGTACAACCTCTATCCCGAGCTTCTGAAGATCCTCTAACAATTATCGCTGGGTCATCAAAAAGTATACCATGGGCTTCCTGCTTAAGGCATCTGCTACTACATTCGCCTTGCCAGGGTGGTACTGCAACTCAATATCATAGTCTATCATCATGTAAACCCCCTGATTTTTTAAAAATTTTAAATCTGGACTTTTCACAATTTTCTAGAATTTTCTGGGAATTTTTTATAATTTAAAAACAGGGTTTTAATTATTAAATAATTTTTAAATGATAATAAACAGTATTAAAATATTATGAAAATAATATTTTTGGGTGTAAAATAAAAAACTGGACTTAGGACAATTTTTTTGGAATTTATTGGGCCCCGGACCTATTTTTAAAACACCTAAATATAATTATTTAATTAATTAATTGTTTAATGATATTATTATTATTATTGTTATTATTATTATTATTAATATTAAACCCAAGCCCAGAGCCCGACCTGGCCCAACCCCTAGCGTGTCGGGTCGGATCCGCCAGACCCGACCCGGCTACCCGCACCCGTCCCTGACCACGTCCCCCCCTCTTCCCCTCATCCACCGGCGAGTCCGCCGGCCGCCGCCCGCTTCGCTCGGCCACGCTCCGCCCGCCCGCGTCCCACGGCGCCGGACCCGGCCACCCCCTCGGCCACGACCACCTCTCCAGCCCTATTTAAACCCTCAACGTCTCTCCGGCCCCCTTCCACCACCGGCTCCCCTTCCCGTCGACGCCACCTGCTCCGCCACCGCCCACAGCGCCGCTGCCCAGCCCGCCGGCGGCCGCCGCCTCCTTCTTCTCCTCCCCCCTCTTCTTCCCCTTATCGACACAGCAGCAGCAGCTCCGGCAACAGCAGCCAACGCCTTCGGCCGCCCGCAGCGTTGACGAGCCCCGCCGCGCCGCCCTCCATCGCAGAGCCTCGGCCTCCTCCGCCTCAGCGCCGCCCTGGGCCGTCGGCAAGCCCTAACCCTAACCCTAATTCCTGTATCCGACACGTGTCGGACACGTGTCGGACACGATTCAGACCCCGATTTTTGGGTCCCGTTCAGGTGCGTGTATCTTCTTGCTCGTAGCTCTGTTTTCGATTCCGTAAATTACGTTGCGAAGCCTGTATGACCCTCTCGGTGCCTGGACAAACCGTTCGGGGCATCGCGTCCTGTGGTGATCGCACACCGCGATCCAAAAACAGGAAAAACCAGACCCTGTTTTACCCCGGAACTGAGTACGCCCCGCCAAACGGGACGACTTGGTCGCGCGCGGTCTTCACAGATACGTGCGCGCCGTCGATACAGACATGCAGGATTTTGCAGAAGTCAATTCGGGTGTGCACACCGGGATCAACGCGTATCCGCGGACATCGCCCCGTATCCGACTTTTCTGCAAATTACCCTAACTTCGTGCACATACGTTGGATCGAAACAAAACTTGTGCCATCGGACTCGTAGCGATACGCTGGTCCTGTGGGTCAAGTTTGGTTCGATTCTGAGAACGTTGACAAAATCGCGTGTCGTGGGCCCCACAGGCCCCGCTCGACGGGCGATTTCGTGATCGGCTCATCGGAATTCAATTCTGGAAGTTCCATTGGGTTCGTATCATTGTTCCTGACCTGTTGATACTAAGTTTGGTGAATTTGGAGACCGTTGACCCTGACACATTTTTCGGTGCAAAGCGGGCCCACATGTGGACCCCGTTTTGACCCGAAACTATCGTTTTTGCCCTTGTCTCCAAATTGGACCCAAGGACAGGCGTTTCTAGCTGATTGATATTTTTTGGATCTGATGGTGATATTTATTTCAGCAACCGAAGTACCGCCTGCAAATCCCGCTAAAGTCAGAACTGCAAACAGAGCCGGAACCACAGGCAAGTGTACCTTGCCAAACCCTGCAGCTTGCTACTTATTTTTCTTGACTTGTTTATACATCAGTGGGCAAGTAAAGCTTGCCAAATTGCAGTAATTCTTGTTATAGAACTTGCCTGAATTCTTGTTTAAATGCATATAAACCTGTTTAACTGTTAAAACCCAGGACCGAGTGGCTTACTTAGCGTCCGATTACCAGTCGGGTGCCAACTCCGTACGCGGAGTTGTGTAACGTCACATAGAGATGGATATCGAGACCCGATAATTCTCGTACTTGTCTTATCAAGTACTCCAAAACCCAGGACACTTGACACTATTCATGAGACAGAGTCTTTCCTGAGACATTCACGGTGATTCGGTATAGGATACAGGACTGGACAGAGATATTTTATAGACAGTATGACTTGTTGCATTAGCTATGATCCCGCTGACATGGACATGAGACGTTATGGTCATGGTATACGTGATTACATTGGGTGGGGAGAGACACGCAGGATACAGATTGATTATATATTATGCCGGCGTCTTAAGTCTCACTACGAGCTAGACAACTACATGATATCACTGCTACCGGCTTCCCGACACAGAGCTTGTAGTAGTTTCAGCCTGAGTTTCTTGTGCTGCTCTCATACTGCATATCACTTAGCTGGTTACATAGTTTACCCTATTGCTTATTTATTTCTGCACTGCTTATATTTTGGCTTATATTATCTGTTCCTTGCTACGTCCCCTGAGGACCTGGAATGGATGATGTCCCCAGGTATAGCTGAGGAGATCCATCCAGAGATACACCGTACAGGAGCACTTCCAGGAGCTGTACCAGGATCTGAGGACGAGATCGTACCAGAGGACTTCTCTTGAGCAGTGGTTGTATGTAGTCAGTTATTTCTATTTCCAGTTGATTACTTCCGGTCTATTTTTATTTGTTGTACCAGATATAATCTCGGATTGTTCATCGAGATATTTATTGAGATTTGATAGTTATTTATTCTTTTGCATTATTTCTGGCATTTAATCTATGATTATCTGTTGTGGATGAGATTAGAATAACCTGGGACTTGTAACAATTGCTCTAATTCCTGTTAGACTACAGCTTAAGCATGCCCTGATGGATCCATTAAATTGGGTTGTCCATCGGTGCGTGCTGCTGGCCATTGCTCACGTCTCCAGTCCCTCGGCATTTTGGGACTGGGGCGTGACATGGTTTTTGTGGTGGCCCATGCAGGTCAACGACTAAATTGTTCGGTTTCAACTCAGGGACCGAACATGCCTGCAATAAGATAGGATAAGTTTTAGGATCTCATCCACTTGCTTGAAACGTTCTTGATATCCATATCGACTTCGAATTAACTCCTCGACTTACATCCTGCCTTGATTCCTGTGCGCCTCTTATTGTTTATTTTTGTTGCAGGGTTATGGATTCACGAGCAAACGACGAGACTCCCATAACGTCACCACGAGATGCTGAGGTAACCAACGAAGACGAAGTAACACCAGTGGATGGAGGACAGTCAGCTCAACAACATGCCCCGAGAATCCAACAAGATGACATTCCACCAACGACGCCAGTTACTCTATCAATGCCCGTAATTCTACCAGGGCAGGCCATGGACGGACAGCATATGTTTCAAATGGTCTATGCAATAATGCAAGCTCAACAAGAGGCTTTGAGTCGCAGCCTAGTAACTGCACTGGAGCAGGCCAACCTGCCAACTCGACTGCCAATGACGGGCTCTATCACCGACTTTCGCCAACTGAAGCCCCATACATTCTCAGGCAAAGAAGAGCCCACTGAAGTTCATGAGTGGCTCACCAACACTCAACATCAACTAGAAGCAGCTGAACTCCCAAAGGAACGTTGGATGACTGCCGTCAGAATGCAGTTGACGGACAATGCACATCACTGGTGGCTATCTGAGGAAATACGACTCGGACCAGACCGAGTCACTTGGAAAGAGTTTTCCAGGCTCTTCCAGGAGATGTACATTCCAGCCATCGCTCGATCAGAACTTTGGGACAAGTTCAATCGCCTCACCCAGGATTCTAAGACGGTGGAAGAGTACAACGCTGAGTTCATTCGTCTAAGTCGCTTCGCTCCAACGTTGATCCCGACAGAAGAAGAGAAGGCCGAGAATTTCTTCGATGGACTAAACATTGAGCTACAAAAACTAATTGGATCCGTTGCACCTACTTCATATTCGGACGTCCTCGCTGCAGCACGATGCATTGAGCACGTTATCAAGAGAGAGACCAAGTCTGAAGCGGCCATCCACGTCAGCATCAGCCGGAGCACAACAAGAAGAAGTTACAAAAAGACCTCACGTACACCAGCCACCAGAGGCATCTCCACAGACAATACCTGTTTGTCCATATTGTCGCAAGCGAGGCCATACTGAGGACGAGTGCAGACGAAAGAAGAGATTATGCATAGTCTGTGGATCCAGTCAGCATTTATTGAAGGAATGCCCTGAGCGTCGAGAAAGAGCACCAAAGGGTGACCAGCAAGCGTTACCAATACCGAGGCCAGACTATCCAGCATTGGGAGCACCGCAAACGGAAGTTCAAGGAGTCCTACCACCAGCTCCAGCAGGGTATCAGCCGAGGCCACCCTTGATACCCCAAGAACTACTCTTCCAGCAGGCTCAGCAGCAGAAGAATCGACTGCAAGGACGCGAGCAAGCCCTGGCGATGACAGTGGAAAACGCGCAGACTCGTAGAATAGCTGATGCGCGTAAGTGATTTGTAGTTATCCGTTTCTAGTGTTGTGTAGTTCGTGTCTATTGTTTCATGACCTCAGCCCCAACCTAGTAATTTGTAACTTGTTAATAATAACCTGGTTTTCATAAATGTTGTAGTTCTTTTACTTTAACTAGATTTTCTCTTGAAAGTGTATAACTTTCATTTTTAGGGAAACGATATTTCCCTAAGTATCTTGTGACGTATTTCGAACAGTGTTTGCGACCGCGTCATCTCTGTTGACCGGTTATTCTTTGATTGCGAGGACACAATCCTCTTAAGGGGGTAGATTGTAAACCCCCTGATTTTTTAAAAATTTTAAATCTGGACTTTTCATAATTTTTTGGAATTTTCTGGGATTTTTTATAATTTAAAAATAGGGTTTTAATTATTGAATGATTTTTAAATGATAATAAACAGTATTAAAATATTATAAAAATAATATTTTGGGTGTAAAATAAAAAACTGGACTTAGGGCAATTTTTCTGGAATTTATTGGGCCCCGGACCTATTTTTAAAACACCTAAATATAATTATTTAATTAATTAATTGTTTAATAATATTATTATTATTATTGTTATTATTATTATTATTAATATTAAACCCAAGCCCAGAGCCCGGCCCGGCCCATTGGGCCCGAGCCCGGCCCAACCCCTAGCGGGTCGGGTCAGATCCGCCAGACCCGACCCGGCTACCCGCACCCGTCCCTGACCACGTCCCCCCCTCTTCCCCGCGTCCACCGGCGAGTCCGCCGGCCGCCGCCCGCTTCGCTCGGCCACGCTCCGCCCGCCCGCGTCCCACGCCGCCGGACCCGGCCACCCCCTCGGCCACGACCACCTCCCCAGCCCTATTTAAACCCTCCCCGTCTCTCCGGCCCCCTTCCACCCACCGGCTCCCCTCTCCGTCGACGCCACCTGCTCCGCCACCGCCCGCAGCGCCGCTGCCCAGCCCGCCGGCCGCCGCTGCCTCCTTCTTCTCCTCCCCCCTCTTCTTCCCCTTGTCGACACAGCAGCAGCAGCTCCGGCAACAGCAGCCAGCGCCTCCGGCCGCCCGCAGCGCTGACGAACCCCGCCGCGCCGCCCTCCGTCGTAGAGCCCCGGCCTCCTCCGCCTCAGCGCCGCCCTGGGCCGTCGGCAAGCCCTAACCCTAACCCTAATTCCTGTATCCGACACGTGTCGAACACGTGTCGGACACGATTCAGACCCCAGTTTTTGGGTCCCGTTCAGGTGCGTGTATCTTCTTGCTCGTAGCTCTATTTTCGATTCCGTAAATTGCGTTGCGAAGCTTGTATGACCCTCTCGGTGCCCGGATAAACCGTTCGGGGCATCGCGTCCTGTGGTGATCGCACACCGCGATCCATAAACAGGAAAAACCAGACCCTGTTTCACCCCGAAACTGAGTACGCCCCGCCAAACGGGATGACTTGGTCGTGCGTGATCTTCATAGATACGTGCGCGCCGTCGATACGGACGTGCAGGATTTTGCAGAAGTCGATTCGGGTGTGCGTGCACACCGGGATCAACGCGTATCCGCGGACATCGCCCCGTATCCGACTTTTCTGCAAATCACCCTAACTTCGTGCACACACGTCGGATCAAAACGAAACTTACGCCATCAGACTCGTAGCGATACGCTGGTCCTGTGGGTCAAGTTTGGTTCGATTCTGAGAACGTTGACAAAATCGCGTGTCGTGGGCCCCACAGGCCCCGTTCGACGGGCGATTTCGTGATCGGCTCATCGGAATTCAATTCTGGAAGTTCCGTTGGGTTTGTATCATCGTTCCTGACCTGTTGACACTAAATTTGGTGAATTTGGAGATCGTTGACCCTGACACGTTTTTCGGTGCAAAGCGGGCCCACATGTGGACCCCGTTTTGACCCGAAACTGTCGTTTTTGCCCTTGTCTCCAAATTGGACCCAAGGACAGGCGTTTCTAGCTGATTGATATTTTCTGGATCTGATGATGATGTTTATTTCAGCAACCGGAGTACCGCCTGCAAATCCCGCTAAAGTCAGAACTGCAAACAGAGCCGGAACCACAGGCAAGTGTACCTTGCCAAACCCTGCAGCTTGCTACTTATTTTTCTTGACTTGTTTATACATCAGTGGGCAAGTAAAACTTGCCAAATTACAGTAATTCTTGTTATAGAACTTGCCTGAATTCTTGTTTAAATGCATATAAACCTGTTTAACTGTTAAAACCCAGGACCGAGTGGCTTACTTAGCGTCCGATTACCAGTCGGGTGCCAACTTCGTTCGCGGAGTTGTGTAACGTCACATAGAGATAGATATCGAGACCCGATAATTCTCGTACTTGTCTTATCAAGTACTCCAGAACCCAGGACACTTGACACTATTCATGAGACAGAGTCTTCCTGAGACATTCATGGTGATTCGGTATAGGATACAGGACTGGACAGAGATATTTTATAGACAGTATAACTTGTTGCATTAGCTATGATCCCGCTGACATGGACATGAGACGTTATGGTCATGGTATGCGTGATTACATTTGGTGGGGAGAGACACACATGCTACAGGTTGATTATATATTATGCCGGCGTCTTAAGTCTCACTACGAGCTAGACAACTACATGATATCACTGCTACCGGCTCCCCGACACAGAGCTTGTAGTAGTTTCAGCCTGAGTTTCTTGTGCTGCTCTCATACTGCATATCACTTAGCTGGTTACATAGTTTACCCTATTGCTTATTTATTTCTGCACTGCTTATATTTTGGCTTGTATTATCTGTACCTTGCTATGTCCCCTGAGGACCTGGAATGGATGATGTCCCCAGGTATAGCTGAGGAGATCCATCCAGAGATACACCGTACAGGAGCACTTCCAGGAGCTGTATCAGGATCTGAGGACGAGATCGTACCAGAGGACTTCTCTTGAGCAGTGGTTGTATGTAGTCAGTTATTTCTATTTCCAGTTGATTACTTTCGGTCTATTTTTATTTGTTGTACCAGACATAATCTCGGATTGTTCACCAAAATATTTATTAAGATTTGATAGTTATTTATTCTTTTGCATTATTTCTGGCATTTAATTTGTAATTATCTGTTGTGGATGAGATTAGCATAACCTGAGACTTGTAACAATTGCTCTAATTCCTGTTAGACTACAGCTTAAGCATGCCCTGATGGATCCATTAAATTGGGTTATCCATCGGTGCGTACTGTTGGCCATTGCTCACGTCTCCAGTCCCTCGGCATTTTGGGACTGGGGCATGACACATCAACTCTAGCCATCACCTCTGTCTCATATTGAGCTCCTTCTGAGTGT
This sequence comes from Iris macrosiphon, assembly GCA_036927795.1. Taxonomy (NCBI): domain Eukaryota; kingdom Viridiplantae; phylum Streptophyta; class Magnoliopsida; order Asparagales; family Iridaceae; genus Iris; species Iris macrosiphon. Next base: position 118,050,701 of record JAYESA010000012.1, on the reverse strand, counting down.
AGACATACTTCAGACTTTTATAATCTGTGTAAATCTCAACCCGCTCTCCATAAAGGTAGTGCCGCCATAGCTTTAGTGCAAATATTACTGCATCCAGCTCTAGATCGTGCATCAGATAGTTCTTCTTATAAACTCTCAGTTGTCTCGATGCATAGGCTATTACCTTGCCATGTTGCATCAGTACACATCCTAATCCGCTCCCAGACGCATCACTATACACTATAAATCCTTCCGATCCCAAAGGAAGTGTCAAAATTGGTGTTGATGTCAAACGCTTCTTCAGCTCATCGAAAGCCATCTGACACTCCTCAGTCCAGATAAACTCCTCGCCTTTACGCGTCAGCTGCGTTATAGGCACAGTGATCCTCGAGAAGTTTTCCACGAACCTCCGATGATATCCGACAAGTCCGAGAAAACTCCTAATCTCTGTAACTGATGTAGGGGTAGGCCACGTCTCTACTGCAGCAATCTTCTCCATGTCAACTGATAGTCCATCTCCGGTGATTATGTATCCCAGGAATGGTACTCTATCCAAGCAGAACTCATATTTGCTGAGCTTGGCATACAGCCTCTCCTGCCTCATTGTCTCCAACACGATCTTGAGATGCCTCTCGTGCTCCTTCTAGCTCTTGGAATATACCAAGATATCGTCGATAAATACCACCATGAACTTATCTAAGTACTGGTGGAAAATCTTGTTCATCAGGCTCATAAATACTGCTGGCACGTTGGTTAAACCAAACGACATGACTAGAAACTCACAGTGCCCATACTTCGTCCAAAAAGCCATCTTCGGAATGTCCTTCCTTCGTACCTTGATCTGATGATAACCGAATCTGAGATCGATCTTCGAGAATATACATGCGCCACTTAGCTGATCAAATAAATCATCGATGTGCGGCAAAGGATATTTATTCTTTATCGTTACAGCATTTAACGCCCTGTAATCGATACACAATCGTACCGTCCCGTCCTTCTTTGGCACAAATAAGATGGGTGCTCCCCATGGAGAAACACTAGCCCGAATGAAACCCTTATCTAAGTGATCATCTACTTGGACCTTCAACTCAACCAACTCCTTCGGTGCTAGTCTATCGACGGGGAAAACAACTGGCTCGGCTCTGGGAGTCAACTCTATAGTGAACTTTATCTCTCTGTCAGGTGGCAGGCCTGGAAGATCCTCTGAAAACACATCCTCAAACTCTGATATAAAGTGAGGGTACATCGGTTCACCTTCTGCAATGTGTATCGCTAAGGTAGGTTGGACACCATGCTCTCGTGCTCCCCGAAGAAACTCAAACTCAGGGTGATCTGGTGGTCTAAAAATAATGCAACCACGACAGCAATCTAGTGTTATGCGGTATTGGCTCAACCAATCCATGCCTAGGACAACGTCATAGTCCGGTATGAAGAAGACCAGAAATTGGGCACACATCTCTCGCCCGCAAATAACTACTGAACAAGATCTACAAGTGTCACTAACTGGTACTATTCTACCTCCCGTAAGAATTCTCTGAATCTTCGGAAGGGGTGCAATTGTTATTCTATGGGTGGCCACGAAACTAGCATATATGAAAGAGTATGTGGCACCAGAATCAAATAATACTACTGCTGGTAATGAAGATACTAAGATAGTACCTGAGATCACTTCTCCGGCTGTCTCTGCCTCCTTAATGGTCATCGCATAGGCCTGGCCATGTCTCGGTGCTGGTGCCCTCGGCTGTTGTCGAGCCTGATGGAATCAATCTGCCTGTGCGGCCAAGGGTGGCCTCCTCTGATTTCCTCCTGGTGCTGGTGGTCGCAGTACCCTAGCTCCTGCGTAGGGCGGCCTCGGTCCGGGAAGCTGCTGATAAGGTCTCAGTGCTGGCAAGGCTGGACGATAAACTATCTATACTAGAGCCCTCTGGTTTGGGCAATCTCAGACTGCATGCTGGTCCAACCCACATCTCAGGCACACTCCCAGCCTTCATCGACAGTCCCTTAATAAATATCCCCTCTTGCTGCAGTAATGGCATATAGAAAACACTGGTCCTTACAAGGGTGCTGCTCTCTGCTGCTGTGGTACCAGTGGACGTTTTGTAGGTCCTCCCTGCGGAGCTCGAACTGATGATGACGATGCGCCTCCATCTTGTTGATGCGGTCCTGGCGTCGAGCTGCTAATAAAACCTCGGAGTAGGAGGTGGGGGCTATAGACCCAATAAATCTCTGCGTCTCAAAACTCAGGCCTTCATAGAACTTCTCGGCCTTCTTCTCCTCGGTCGGGATCAGGTACGGTATAAATTGGATCAAGAGGATGAACTCGGCATTATATTCCTCTGTGGTCAAACTGCCCTGTCTGAGGTTCTGGAACCTATCCCGAAGTTCTGCTCTGGCAGTGGAAGGTATATACATCTCCTGGAAGATCCTAAAAAACTCCTCCCATGTGACCTGATCGGGCCCTAATCGCTTCTCCTCTGAGAGCCACCAGTGATATGCGTTGCCGGTAAGCTGCATCCTGACGGCGATCATCCATCTATGCCTCGGAAGATCAGTGGCCTCCAGCTGGTGCTGAATACTGGTGAGCCATGCATGAACCTCCGTCGGCTCTTCCGTGCCAGAGAAGGGTAGTGGTATCATACGACGGAAGTCTATGATAGACCCCATCGTCGATTAGCGAGCTGTTGGTGACGCCTGTCCCAAGGCCGTCACAATACTCTCCCTCAAGGTCTGTTGTTGAGCCTTCTGCTGGACCTACTACTGGGCATGCATCATAGCATAGACCATCTGAAACATCTGTAGCCCGTCCATGGGTTGCCCTGTTGGGAAAGGCATATATGGCATCTGTGGAGGAAATGAAGGTGGTGGGGGCAACTGTTGCTCCTCCTATCTTACGGTCCTCTGGTCCTCATGACCTGCCTGATGCGGAGTCTAGTGCCCGTCCGAAGGCACCTCTGGCTGCCCCGATGACTGTCCCTGGGGAGCTGGAGGGAACAGAAGAACATGCCCCAGTTCCGGGTCCCCGGATGACCCTACGTCATGGGGGACATCGCCAGGCTGCGCTACACGTCCGCTATGGAGATTCATAACTCTGAAAAGAAGTCATGATTAAGATCAACATTGAGGAATTAAACAAGATGCAAATTAGCAAAAAAAATCCAAATAGAGGTGTCATGTGAAGGACTCAAGCATGTAGATTGGATTCTTAATATCTATTCCTAATTTGCAGGCTCGCTTAGCACAGTCAGGTAACCAAGACGATTTAAATCGGACCTGCATGGACTACCACAAAAACCATGTCATGTCCCACTTCCAAATATAAGGAACTGAGCCACATGGCAATGGCCATCGGGTACACTACGACAGGCATCCCAATCTAATGGACCTGACGGAGTGCACCTAAGCTGTAAAATATAATAATAAAACCCAACATATAACACATAGATAGTGAAACTAAATCTCATCCATAGACAACAAAAATATAGAGCATATATATAAGGACATAACTACTAATGTGCAGAAGGGAAACAAGACAAAAAATGTATCATAATACAAATATGAGAAGAGTCACATGGGAACAAACCCGCTAATACAAATACTGAAATGAAGGAAAGCAGTAAGATAACTAGGAACGATATCTAAATGCTAGATAGTAATACCGTCCCAGGGTGAAGTTACTACCAGAGATCAAACGAAGTCCTCTGGAAGGATCTCATCCTCTACAACAAGTCCCGCTCCTGGATATACACCCGGTCCGTACTTCTCCGGGTAGTCCTCCTCACCTAAGCCTGGAAGAAAACCAGGTCCTCAGAGGGACGCAACAAGGTACAAAAATAGTATGCCATAGTATAATAGAAAGAAACAAGTACAACATCGGTGTAATCTAGCATAACCAACTAAGTGAGACACAACTTTGAAGACAATGTTCGACGCGTGGGCTGTCCAAAATAAAACTGTAGCTCCGAGCATAGAGTCACACGGGTGATACTATGACTCCGGATACAGGAACACTAAATAAATAAGATATATACATATATATAGCGCGTGCAAAGTAGCCCAAACATCTAGTAACTGTCTTTCCCTTCCAAAGCGGTCAACGAGTGTTCGCTAAACCTGAACCTCTATTTAACAGTTTTGTCATACTAAAGTAACTATCAACAATCACGACCCTAAAGTTATCCCAGATTCTGGTCATGCTGACAGTATCAGAATACAGGAAGTCTGGCATGATGACGGTGTCTGAATGTGTCCTAGGGTTATGATGTAACCAAGTAGGTATATCAAGGTATTGCGAACATCTAACAATCGTTACCATACATTACCAACGAACGTCTGTACCCGGTTATGACCCGGACGCTAAGTAACGATTCTGATCCAAGGCGAGCACAATACATAGAATAAATAAATAGAACACTAGAAACTGAGATACAGAATGGCAAGGTATACTTGCCTGGATCCAGATGCTGAAGGTGGGGCTCCGGTACAACGTCCAAGTCCGCGGATCCTGAAGTACCTAGAGACGATAAAAGATCAATCAATAAACTATCACGATGCCATTCTAAAATAAGAGGTGACACACGTCTAGCATAGGCTTCAGTCTTATTTACATATAACTCACAAAGACACTAACTAGAGGGTTGACCAAAGTTGACTAAGGGGACATTGCATCAAATATGATCAATCATCAGTATAACATCATCACACAAATCTTCAATCCCCTACTATTTATCATGGTATTTTCAGTAGTTCAAACTATGCTCATCCTCAACCATACCACCCTTGTATTCACAGACGTTATTATGCACATTCAAGTATACCATCCTCAAATAAAATAATTATTAATTATTAAACTCTCAATTATATATCCGTTATTTTATTATTCGAATACCATTTCACATATAAATAGCTACTCCTCAATCAATTCGTTATTAGTTATCAAGTCCTCAATAAATGACCAACTTTATGATATCACATCACTATTTCATACTTAATAACCATACTTCTTAATACCCATCAAAATGCATGGAAATATATCATAAACCCTAAATCTCATGTGTAGCATCCCCTAACCCTAACTAGGTTCTATTTAGCAAAACTACACTAAAATAAGGAGATGGGTGAGGAGTTATCCCGGTGGCTGTGGATGGTGGCAGCGGCGATGCTGTGGCTCCGGTCAGGGATGGAGTCGATTGTAGGAGTGGCACACGTCTCGACCGAGGTGGCAGGGTGCTCAACTATTGGGAAGGAGACGTTGCTCGAGGTGGTGGTCTTGGGGGGTGAAACTGGTCGTGGAGGTGGTAGTACTAGCCGTGGAGGTGGTGGTGGTGCGAGGGTGGTTCGTCGAGGTGCTGGAGGTGGTGGAAGGGAAGAGGGTGGTCGTGGGCTGCAGCTCCGGTATAGCGGTGGAGGTCGAGGGTGGTTCGTGTAGGCGGTGGTAAAATAGCAGCGGGTTTGGCTGAAGAAGGAGAAGCGGGTGGAGGTGAGTCACTGCGGGTTTGGCTGGAGAAGGAGAACTACGGTAAGATGATGATGGCGGAGGTGGAAGTAGATCGTGGTGGTGGTCGACTGCAGCAGGTGGTGGCTACAATTACCTGGAGGTGGTACGAGGGGGGGGGGAGATGGCAGTAGCTGCTGGGGATCTCGCCGGAGTATGGTGGAGCAGTTGGAGGAGATGGATCAGGGTGATTCGTCCAGTGTAGCTGGCCATATCCGTCTCCATATTTCGGTACTGGAGCGTGATAATATTTTATTGGTGGCCCATGTAGGTCTATTCTTCAGAATTGTGGGGTATCATGGTCATAAGAGTCTCAATCAAATATGAATCCTTTTTGTAATTCTGAATTCGATATCTTTGAAAATCAGCTTGAATTCTTCAAGATTGGTTGCTTCCTTGTTCATTCTCGTCATATACTTGATTGTATCTTGTGCACTTCTTTAGGGATTCTTCTTCCCCCATTGTTGCAACAACAAGAGAGGTAGAGTTGCCAGTGGAACGAGATCCTGTAGAACCCCAGCAAAGGATCCGAGTTGAGTCCACGATAAATGGGATAGAGCAGCAGGCTCCATGTATTTTCGTACCTCCCGCAATGCCGATAATATTGGATACCCCGGCCTTGCAAGAGATTAATCGTGGATTGTTGGCTGCCAAATAATACCAAATGGTGGTGCAACAACAACAACAATAGAAACATCAGCAACAGCAGCTTCAGCAGCAAGAACAGAATGTCCTGTTGAACTTAGGGTTACATATCGCCCTATAACGAGATGGGATAACAGATTCTGGGGCATCTATTAGGTTTTGCAGACTTAACCCCAGATATTTTGATGGCACAGAGGACACAATCACGATAAATGATTGGATCCATGATATTGAGACCATTATGGCAATATCTAAAGTTTTGGCCGAGGAACAGGTTGACTTGGTACACTTACAACTCCATGATCTTACAAGAGATTGGTGGTCCACGATGGAGGTAGAATTGAGGCATCATATTTCATGGAATAATTTTAGGACCCGGTTTAGGGTGAAGTACTTTGGGATTATGGTTTAGTGTGAGTTGCATCAAAGATTCACTAACCTCAAGCAGGCTAGAAGGACAGTAGACAGCTAAGCAGCAGAGTTTTACAAATTGAGCAGGTTTGCTCCAACCTTGGTGGCAACAGAGTTGGAGAGAGCAATAAGGCTCTAGCAGGGACTTCACTTAAAAATTTTATACATGGTAGAGGTGTATGACTACTTTTGAGGTGGTATTAATATCAGCCAAGAGGGTTAAGCTAACTTCCCAGATGATGGAATCAAGAAGAGTGGATCGAAAGAGGCCTCATGGACAGAGCAATGAAGGAAGACCAAACGTCAGCACCATCCCCTAAAATTTGCATCCATGGCATGACACAGAGGAGGCCAGTGACCTCGACAGTGATGGAACCAACTCAGTAACAACAGCCGAGGCAACAACAGCAACAACAGCCACATCGACGGGGAGCACCAATAGGTTATACCTATTATGGAAAAGAAGGTCATACCAAGGATGTTTGTCGGGCAGCTAATAGACTATGCTTGAGATATGGGAGCCCTGATCACAAGATTGCCACATGCCCATTGATACAGAGGATAGGAGGGACAGTATAATAGTTTCCTGTATTTCCAGCTCCAAGGATGGTACAGCAAGGAGAACCAACAATAGCAGTATGACCATTACCCCAGCGTCCATTGCCGACGTAGATCCAGCTTTATAGACATCAACAACAACAAAATCAGAAGGGACCGCAACATCGGCTGTAAGAAAGACAATAATAGGGAGCTCGGCAAGGCCAAGGGTAGGCGTTTACCTTGTCTTTGGAGGAAGCTATGGCGTCAGGTGATGTAGTAGCAGGTAACATTTTTTTACAACCTTTCCTGTATAGCTTTAATTGATTCTGGAGCTTCGCACTCATTTATACATTCACAATATGCGACACATATTGGATTGAAGTTTGAGGCATTGTTAGAGAGGCTAAATATACTCATTGGCAATGGGATCGTAGAAGTTAGTAGGGTGAGCCTAGCATGTCCAGTCATAGTATGTAGGTATTTATTACATGTAAAGTTGATCTAGTTCTCTATGGATAACTTTGACGTTATATTAGGCATAGACTGGTTGATAGACAGTCATACAATGATAGACTGTCATGAGGGTAGAGTATTATTTAGAATTCCCATTCTAGAAGGGTTTGTTCTTAGCAGAATAGCAAGAGACCAGCATAAAGGATGAGTCACAACAGTAGTAAAGGAAGAAGACCCGATACCCAAGATAGTTAAAGAATTTATGGATATCTTTCCTAATGAGCTTCCCAGAACCCCCAATTAGAGAAGTAGAGTTCTGTATATAGTTGATGCAAGGAGCATAACCAATATCCCAGAAGGTATATCCAATGTCACCATCAGAGCTTGATTAGTTATATCGGCACATGAAAGAAATAAAGGCAAACAAGTTTATTCGGACCAGTAAATCACCATGAAGAGCACCAGCGGTATTGGTAAAGAAGACGGATGGATCGACGCAGTTGTGTATAGATTACAGGCGGCTAAATGCAGTAACCATGAAGAATAAGTACACATTACCAAGGATTGATGATTTGTTTGACCAATTAAGTAGAGCAAGAGTCTTCTCCAAGATAGATTTATGATCAGGTTATTATTAGGTGTGTGTCCGGGAGCAGGATATATCAAAAAAGTATTTAGGTCACGATATGAGTATTACGAATTCTTAGTTATGCCATTCAGACTGACTAATGCTCCAGCGGTATTCATGGATTTGATGAACAATTTTTTCATGCCATACTTAGACCAATTTGTGGTAGTATTCATCGATGACATCCTTGTGTATTCTCGTAATAAGGAAGAGCTTGAAGAATATCTCAGGATAGTACAGGAGCACCAGTTATTTGCGAAGCTCAGTAAGTGTGAGTTTTGGCTGGATCATGTATCTTTTCGTGGACACATTATTTCTGGAGCAGGAGTGTCAGTTAATCCTAAGAAGGTAGATGTAGTAGAGAACTAGCTAGTTCTGAAGACTTTAGCAGAAGTGCATAGTTTCTTGGGCTTGGCAGGATACTACAGAAGATTTGTGTCTGATTTTGCTACGATCTCGGCACCATTGACTCGGTTGACGCTCAAGGAAGTTAAATTTGTGTGGTCAGCAAAATATCAAGTAGCCTTTGAAGAGTTGAAAAAGAAGTTAATTTCTGCACCAATCCTTACGCTTTCCGTAGGCTCTAGAGGTTTCATAGTGTATTATGATGCATTTGAAAAATAACTTAGATGTGTTTTGATGCAACAAGGGAGAGTGATAGCGTACGCTTCTCGGCACCTCAGGGATCATAAAAATATCTATCCAACTCATGATTTGGAGTTAGCAGCAGTAGTGTTTACACTTAAGTTATGGAGGCATTACTTATATGGTGATCGAATGGAGATATTCACAGAGCATAAGAGTTTAAAATATGTATTCACACAGAAGGACCTGAATATGAGACAGAGGAGTGGCTAGAGTTATTGAAACACTACAACGTGGAACTTCAGCACCATCCAAGCAAGGCTAATATAGTAGTTGATGCACTTAGCAGAAGAGGTAAAGAATTTATACTGACCACTCAGAGACACATTATAGAAGACTTACGAGGGATGGGTATCAAAATAGTACTTCCACAGAGTACATAAGTTCAGGCCAGCCTACAGATTCAGTCAACTTTGGTAGATAGAATAAAGTTAGCTCAAGTAGAGGACCCGAAGATTCAAAATCTACGAGAAGAATGTGAGTCCGGTCTTCAAAAGGAGTTGACAATATATGTGGATGGAACGCTAAGGTTTGGGAGTCTTCTATGCGTACCAAACAGGGATATTCGATAAAAAGTTGTGACTGAAGCACACAGTTTTCAGTATTCTATTCATCCGGGAGGCACGAAGATGTACCAAGATATCAAGCAACACTTTTGGTGGAACATAATGAAGAGGGAAATAGCATGCTTCATATCGCGATATCTTATATGTCAATAAGTGAAGGCAAAATAACAGAGATCGACAAAATTATTATAGCCGCTCCCTATTTCAGAGTAGAAGTGGGAACACATCACGATGGACTTTGTGACCGATTTATCGAGATCACCGACTGGTCGAGATGTAGTTTGGGTAATAGTAGATCGGCTCACGAAAGTGGCACATATTTCTCCTTCAGAGTGGGACAGTCTATAGAACAGTTGGCAGATTTATATATGCGATAGATTATGAGATAGCATGGATTGCCAGTAAGCATAGTATCAGACCAAGATACAAGGTTTACTTCTCATTTTTGCAGAAGCTTGCACGAGAGATTGGGTACCAAGTAAAGATTCAACGCAGCTTACTACCCCCAGACAGACGGATAATCAGAGAGAACTATCCAGATCTTGTAGGATATGCTACAAGCCTATACCTTAGAATTTGGTGGATCTTGGGAGAATCACCTTCACTTGGTAGAATTCTCGTATAACAATAGTGATCAAGCCAGTAATCATATAGCACCTTTCGAGGCACTATACGCCAGGAAGTGTAGATCACCGTTGGCTTGAGATAACATTGGTGAGCGAAATATGTTAGGCCCCAAAATGATCACACAGATAGTAAAAGTTGTCAGGATGATCAGAGAACGACTTCGGGTTGCACAAGGTCGGTATCGTCATTGGGCAAATCAGCATCGTAGGCCTTTAGAGTTTTGTGTTGGCGACCACGTATTTTTATAAATTTTTTTACCCGTGTGGTCATTAGATTCAAGATTTACAGGAAGCTTAGTCCGCGTTATGTTGGGATATTTGACATTCTCGATCGGGTAGGCAATGTGGCTTATCGTCTTGCCCTTCCACCTTTGCTCCGTGAGGTGAACAATATATTTTATGTGTCTTAGTTGCGTAGGTATGTCCTGGATCTAAGTCATATCCTCGATCACTTTTAATTAGTCGTTGGTACCGACTTAACTTACGAGGAGCAACCCGTATCCATTCTGGATCGAAGAGGGAAGGTACTCAAGAACCGGACTATTTTTCTTGTCCGAGTTGCCTAGGGCCATCACACTATTGGAGAATCGATGTGGGAGCATGAGGATGATATTCGGTCTCAGTACCTGTACCTGTTCGATTCAAAAGATATATTCTACCTTTATGCCTTCGTATTTAGATTTTGTGATCAGGTGATCACCTAAGTATTGTGATGTTATTGCTTGCATGTGTAGTTTTGCTAGTAGATTATATCGTGCTTGTCCTGACTTCTCTAGCATACATGGATTCAAATTTCGAGGACAAAATCTTTCTAAGATGGATAGAGATGTCACTCCCCATTCCAAAATATATATATTTTTTTTTGCTTGTATGTTTAGTAAATTGCATAAGACTAGACCCATTCTTTGGTTATCTTGGTTCATGGTTTATTTGTTGGGTTGCTTTAATCATGAGTTAAAACTATGGTCTAAACCTCAAATCCTCCATGTATATAAACCAAACATCTCATTCTCTCTATTTATTACTTTATTTTCTTTCTCTCTCTTTAGTTTTCTCCCTCCAAGTCTTAGGCAAGTACATCTTGCATGACAAATAGAGAAACCCTCCATATTATTGGTTTATTATGTTTGTTGTGTATTTCTAAGCACTTATATTTCTTGGAGTTTTCAGTTTTGATGGGTAAATTTGAGTAGATCTACGTTTGAGGTTTAGGATTTTCCTGGGTGCCATATTTTTGTGTGGTTTTGATCTATTAAAACATAGTATTTTAGAAAAATAGTTTTTGGGGTTGATGGAGCAATTTATTTTGAGTATTTTAGCTTTTGATTCACTTGTTTCAAAGTTAAAAAAAAGTTTTTATAGAGAAAATAAATTACGGTTTTTGGAACTTCTTCCGCCATGGCTGAACCTGCTGTTGGAGAAGACGAAGTGCTCATGCAGCCAACACTATATGCAACAAAGAGTGCTATGCGGCCTGAGCTCTGTGCCGCATATACCTTCCAGCATGCGTCCATCTTGTTGGATGCATGACAGCTTGTTTAGACAAGTATCATTGAATCCTTATGTTTTTACTCGCTGAATGAATGCGAAATTCGCTAAGTCCAAGAGACACCTATATGCGGCCGAGTGACCTATGTAGCAAGCAGAGCATGCGGCCACCTTTCTTGGACGTATGACTCTGAACCGTTGGTACATATTTATTTAATTTTATCCTTTTTTCTAATACACTTTATTGTATGTCACATCTGTCATAACAAACCTTTATATCACTTTATTGACACTTTATTTATTGTCCGTAACTTCAACACTTGTCCCAAGGAGTAGACTTTAATCCTAAGCATGCGACCTTGAGACCTATGCAGCCAGGACTTTCCATGCGACTTAGAGACCTATGCGGCCACCAATTCCTATGCGGCCTAGAGACATATGAGGCCTAGACTTCATATGCGGCTTTAATTTATTTTGAGAGAATGTTTTTCTTATTCTTTTATGATTTATATTTGGGTTAATGATTGTGTTATGATTCTAAGGAAGATTGGATTTAGTAACCAGACCTCGTGTTAAATATGACCATAAGCTAAGATTGGCTATGAACATGGCATAAGTTGAACTGAGATTTTAGTATGAACCAGACTAAGTGGATAGTAACTAACTGGCTATGTACATGACATAACCAATCCTGTTACAATAAGATTTTGATTCATATGACCCAATATATAATTGATAATTAGACTCGAATACTGTATCCGAGCTGATACCACTATTTCCTGATATTTGTTCATGATCGGATGTGCGCCGAGGTGTGACATACTGTATTACGTCTTAAGTGATTATATTTGGATTGTGCATCGAGAATGCCTCTAAATTCCTGAATGCATGTTACTATAAATATATATTATTTTTCCAGCACGGGCATGATAAGCGAGTCAACTATCAAAGCATGGCTAGGATATTAATTGTTGAATATTGCATTCACGCTCAGGTGAATCCAGATTAAACTTCCATGGATTCGTATCTAGCGTGCATGTACTTTGTACGACATCTTAAGAAAAATTTTCATGTGTCCACGTCTTGAGATTTTGAACATAGTATAGGGCTAATTAGGTAACTAATAGTGGTAGTAACAATTGGAGGGAACGGTATCCCGAGATCATGCCAACGAACCTTCCCACAAAGATTTATTCAAAGTTCTCTGTGGGCTGTCCACCACAGATACTGTATCTCATATGCCTTAGTGGAGTGCAGTATCTGACCTATTATATGTCGAGCCACTATTCTACTATAAGAATATTGGAACCACTAATACCTTATTTTTAGCGCAGTGGCCCTACGGGAAACTTGTGTATCTCCTGTAATACTTGTTTTATTCACTATTGGCTCGGTTAGCTCATGTTTGGCAATGGTATGATCTGAGAATACCTATTATGCATTATATCTGAGATAACCTCAGGCTCCACAAATAGCAAGCCATACAAGTGACTGGCCGATATAAAAAATGGACTTGGTTATGATTGTATTATTCAGTTAGTAGCCTAGGAAATGGACTATCATAGTGTGATGGTTTAACCCTTGTCCTTTTTTGATTGTAGAGTTGGGCCTTTGAGCTAGGGTATGCCATGGACCTAAGTTAAGCAATAAACCTATGCATTATTTCTTGGATTTTTGTTTCTCTATTTCGTGCTTCCTTTATGGTAATTGCTATATAAGGTCTAACCCCACTGGTTTTTCATCGCCATATTTTGAACCAGCACCTGAGGATCCAACGTACTATCCCCCAACTCATGGCACGTATCAGGAACATAGTCGTGGAGGATAATGAGTGGGTTTTCTTCTTTCCTGCTCGTCATTGTATATTTACTTCTTTTGGGCATTTAGCCACTGACACCTGTTAGACGACACGTCTGGATATTAGTCTCCTTACATGATTGTACTAAATCAGACTCCAGCTGATCACTGTTATATACTTTTGCTACTATTCCAGCTTTTTATTTTGTACAACTGGTCTCCAGAATATACAACTGGTCTCAAGAATATTTTGAGAAAGCGTTTGGGACGCCTTATTGCTTTATCATATATTCTCTATGTTTACTATTTCTTGTTCGATTGATTGAGACATAGATGTTCGTGTGATCCTAAGTGACTTGATTGTACCATATACCCCCTTGTCTTATTACAGCCGTGATCGCCATACGACGTATAGTACCTTGTATGGTGTAGCTGGCCATATCCGTCTCTATATTCCGGTATTGGGGCGTGACAACTACCATGCTCTGATGCAACAACTTTTATCTGTAGCTTTGAGAGGATATTTACCAAAGGGTCCAAGGAATATGATATTCCGATTATCTTCATTTTTTAACGAACTATGCCAAAGGGTAATAGATCAAAAGGGATTGGAAAATCTCGAAGATCAAGTTTTTGAGACATTGTGCATGTTGGAAAGGTTTTTCCCTCCATCATTTTTTGATATTATGATACACTTGACCATCCACTTAGGGTAAGAAGTGCATTTATCTGGTCCTGTATAATATCACTGGATGTATCCGTTTGAAAGGTGTGATACTATCCCCTATTAATCCTAAAAAGTTAGTTTGTAGGATTCATATTTGAAATTTGTCATATATTTATATATGCTTAAAACCATTTTTTATTTGTAGATATATGAAAATACTAAAGGGTATGTTAAAAACCTCGCCCGTCCTGAAGGGTGTATAATAGAGAGTTATCTTACTGAGGAGTGTATGAGGTATTATAGTGGTTAAATAGAACAAGCTGCTGAAATAGGTGAACAACATAGTCAAAATAAAAGATTTCAAAGTGTAGGTCGTCCAATTAGTAAAGGAAAGCATGTAACTATGTCTGATGAAATGTTAAAAGTTGCACATCGCTATGTGCTTTTTAATATTGCAGAAGTGGAGCCTTGTGAGAAGTAAGTATTTACATACTCAATAAGGAGAGAATTTACAGTTATAAGCTCAGTTAGGGTAACACTTACATTTACCATCTTGTTTTATACTAGAATGCATATGGATGAGCTGAAGCATTTAGATAGTCGTCTCATCACAAATGAAATCCATCTTTGGAATAAACACTCAGTTACATTTACTGATTGGTTCCAAGAGAAGGTATGGATTATATTACTTTTTTTTATCACACACACACACACACACACACACACATAAACTATTAATTTATTAGTCAAACACACAGGAACTATTTATTTATCGTCATACTACTAGAATGCATATGAGTGTTGTTGTGAAATTTACTTTATGAACCAACTCAAATTGGAACACCTTAGGAGAGATGGTTATAGGTAGGGGTATCAGATGATTTACATACTTGACCTCTCCTTTGTATCCACTAGTCTTCATTTGCTCCAAAGAGGTTTGCATGGAAAATATACTCATCTGCTTATTTCTATTTACCAAATTTGCCTTGCTAGTAGTCAGTGTCATCTCCTAGTATATTTTAGGATGGCACTAGCTATATTGATGCATGACTTATTTCATTCTTCCTGATCTTTTTTACTAGAAATGATATATTTTGCAATATCTGATTAGTCTGACTTGGTCTATATTTCCTAAACTTGCAAGATGAGTCTAATTGTTTTGATCAGGAGTATAAAATCTCTCTCAGATAGAGATGCACCTTGCCATAGGTCTATATTAATTTATATTGTCCTTTGATTAAATTGTTACCCTTGGTCGTTTCTCCACTGCTGGTGCATAGTGCATACATGCATTTCAGTACCAATAACACACATAATTCTAAGTTTTCTCTATAAAATAATTTTCTGTGTTATTTTATCAACCATTGCAATATTAAATTAGAAATTATACTACTAGAATGCATATGGTTGAGTGTTGCTGTAAAATTTACTATATGAACCAACTCAAATTGGAACACCTTTGGAGAGATGGTTATAGGTAGGGGTATCAGATGATTTACATGCTTGACCTCTTCTTTGTATCCACTACTCTTCATTTTCTCCAAAGAGGTTTGCATGGAAAATATACTCATATGCTTATTTCTATTTACCAAATTTACCTTGCTGGTAGTCCATGTCATCTCCCAGTACATTTTAGGATGGTACTAGCTATATTAATGCATGACTTATTTGTATCTTCCTGATCTTTTTTTACTAGGAATGATATGTTTTGCAATATCTGATTAGTCTGACTTGGTCTATATTTCCTGAACTTGCAAGATGAGTCAATTTTTTTTTGATCAGGAGTATAAAACCCCTCTCAGATAGAGATGCACCTTGACATAGGTCTATATTAATTTATATTGTCCTTTGATTAAATTGTTACCCCTGGCCGTTTCTCCAGTGCAGGTGCATAGTGTATACATGCATTTTAGTACCAATAACACACATGCTTCTA
Organism: Iris macrosiphon; assembly: GCA_036927795.1. Lineage (NCBI taxonomy): Eukaryota > Viridiplantae > Streptophyta > Magnoliopsida > Asparagales > Iridaceae > Iris > Iris macrosiphon. Next base: position 118,034,829 of record JAYESA010000012.1, on the reverse strand, counting down.
AGTTTTCCCTATAAAAAAAACAATTTTTTGCGTTATTTTATCAACCATTGCAATATTAAATTAGTAATCAAATTTATTGGCCCATTTGGTGGTTTTACTATTCGTTATTTATGAAACTTTCCTTTTTGTCATTTTGCATTAGCCCATAAATCAAAATATGGGGGTAGAACTGTATTATGACAGCGGTGTATATAAAATTGCACAACACACACACACACACACACACACACACACACTTCAAGGTTTAGAATAAACACTGAATCATATTTACTGATTATTATTACTCAATTAAACAAATTTATGGGTTCAAGTGAAAATCAACACAGGAAATCATGTATCTGATACGATAAAGTAGTTATCATATGGGCATAACAAGCTAGCAGTGACTTATACTAGATATGTTATCAATGGGCGTCGGTTTCATACCAAAGATGTTCAAAGGGTAACATAAAATAGTGATATTTTAATTGAAGCAAGCAACGTGAGCGTGTCAACTTACAGTAATAGTATGCATGCTTCTAAAGCTTACTATGGTGTGCTAAGTAAAATTATTGTGTTGGACTACAATATTCTCCAAATTCCGGTTTTCAAATGTGATTGGGCTGGTATTGATCGTGGCGTAAAGGTTGAAGATGGTTTTATATTAGTTAATCTCCACCAATATCAAAGTGATCATTTTATTCTAGCTTCTTAACCTAAGCAAGTTATCTACTCAATAGAGTCTGATTCGTCTAACTGGTATGTTGTGTTGAAAGAGCCACCTAGAGGTTTCCATGAATTAGAATCCATTTGAAGAGAATACTGAAATAAGGTCTCAATCGTTGGATGTATCGAAGCTATATGAAGATATGGACGATGAAGATGATGGCTTTGAAAGAAGGGATTGTGAAGGCATTTTACTATAGTTGTTCTTTAGGATTCTGTTTGCTTTGGTTGTTTTAGTTGTTCTTGATTTTGCTTTGGTTGTTTTAGATGATTTTTTTATTTGTGTTAGAATTCTTGTTATTTATCGGACTATGAATTGTTGGATTGTTTATGGTTTATGAATTCAAGAATGACTTGTATTTCAATTTCTCTTATGTGTACGTTTATGGATACTAATTTATGTTTATGTTCATTTAATTTGATTTCATAAGTTAGTTCATCTTTGCCATTTTTAGCAGTTGGAACAATTGATAACTGGAATTTAGGATTGCAAACGCCAAATGGAGGTATTAAAAGTTAAGATGTGCCATTATCTTAAAATTACTTTATTTATATTTTACTTTGTCTAAATATTTCTACAAAAATATATTTTATTTTTAGAACTTAAAGAGGTTGCCGAAGCGATCATCAAAAAGACTGCAACATGTGAATATTGTGTGAGCACCCTGGTTTTTATAAATGGTTAGTTCGGTAATTAATAATAATTTTATAATTTAAATATTTATTCGATAATTTAATTAAACTTTAGAAATCAACCGCCATGGTTTTAAGATCTTGAGTGAAACACTAGCCTTTTTCTTCCAACCAAACTAGCATGCTCGACTTAGAAGAGTCAAATTAGGTTCCTGCCATGACCGTCACTCATAAATTCGTAATCCCATATTTTGTTTTGGTCGTACAACTTTCGCGACACAATTACGAGAAAACGATAATTAATTAACCCTTTTGTCGTGGCGTACGATTTAAATACGGCACCCCAACCCATTGCTTCCAACTAAATCTATACTATGAGCCTAACTAGTCCTATTACGCACATGACACTCGAGTTACGTTATTCGAAACCCCGCATGCTTCCGATATAATATTAAGTAGAAAATATAATTTATGAATTTATTTAACTAATTTAATGTTCATTCATATTTAGTAAATATCTTTTGAATTGATATAAATTTGGTTGTAAATTATTTGTTGAAAGAAATATAAATTTCCTAGAATTTTCCCAAGTATCTAACTATTTTTGAGAATTTTTTATATATAATTATGAATAAAATAAGAAAAGAAAAAGAAAAGAATAAATATTTTCTAACTACCCTACCCGCTAACCTAACCTAGACCCGACCCTATAACACGCAGACTAATCCCCCAGGCCGCGTCCAGGAAGCAGCCGACCCCCCCTCCCAAGTTATATATATATATATATATATATATATATATATATATATATATATATATATATATATATATATATATATATATATGTGTGTGTGTGTGTGTGTGTGTGTGTGTGTGTGTGTACATTCATACATAAAACATAACCCTAACCCTGGAGAACACCACCTCCACCATCACCCAAGCCTCCACCCTCTAGGCGACAACCCACGCTGGACCCCGACCACCCAGGCGGCCATCCCCGATTGCCGCCGGCCACTTGAGCAATCGCGGACAGCCGCTAGGGCGACAACAACAACATCCTTTCCCGCGAGCCCATCTTTGAGGTACAAGGATGCCCTCCTCGCTCGATCATTTTATGAGCTTTTTGTTCGCATGAATTCACAACATGAAGGCCCTCAAACCCCTTCAAGAAGTTTGATTTTAAATGGTTTATATTTGGAAAAATTTGAACCGAAAGTTGGTCCAAAAATCTGTGTTTGAACAATCTTAAAACTGTCCCAACCAAACCTGTTGACGCACTATTTTCTTTAAAACAGAATATTAATTTAAAAATCTATCATCTTGAAAACATAACCAAGATTTACTCCCACTAAATAATTTATTTTATTTTGATTTATTCTGTGATTAATTTAACATTAAAAACTGTCAAAAAACTTGATTTCGGGAAACCCAAATTTCTCGATACGGGGTGCGTCCTGCCAAACGAGGCTACATCATCATGTACGAATTATACTGAATGGTGCGTAATGTGAACATGTGTGGGATTTCATGCAATTCGATTTGGACGTGTGTGCACGCCGGAATCAACACGTATCCGCCGAAAAATACCGTATTGGTCTATTCTGACACATCGCCATATCTTCGTGTGTACTCGTCGGTTCACAAAAAAACTTGTGCCATTGGATTCGCAGCGTTACGCTGGTCCTGTGACCCAAGTTTGGTTTGAATCTGAGAACGTTGATGAAACTCTGTTTCATAGGCCCTACGGTTCCACATGGCGGGCGATATCATGATCGGCTCATCGAAATCAAGTTTTGGATATTTTGTTGGGTTCATATCATTGTTCTGAACTCGTAGATACTAAGTTTAATGAATTTGGAGAACTTTGTCTCTGGTACATTTTTTGTGCGAAGTGGGCCACATGTGGACCTTGCTTTGACCCAAAACTGTAATTTTAGCCCCTGTGTCCAAATTGGACTTATGGGTAGTCAATTATAGCTATTTCAAGTATTCTGAAAATATTGGTGATATTTGTTTTAGCATTCAGAGGCATACTTGCAAATTCTACTTTTCTAGGAGTAGTTGACGGAGTTCAGGACCTAGGCAAGTGTACCTTGCCAAACTTGTAGTATATCCTATTATATTATCTGCTTGTGTTTATTTCTATATATATACTCTTGTAATGTACCTGTTCAACCTAGGACCATGAGACATTGCTTAGCTTCTGAACAAGATTCAGGTATCGACGCCGTACGCAGAGTCGTGTAACGTCACTTAAAGAGTTGATTCCACGATCCTATTTTACGTGCTTGCTTTACCAAGTACGTCAGACTGTAGGACACTTGACACTGTTTTATGTTATAGAATCTTTCTTGAGTTATTCATGGTGATTCTGTATAGGCTTACCTGATTCATGATATGAGACATATATATTATATAGATATTATTACGACTCATTGTACTAGGTAGAGGTCATCATCTTGCGTGTTATGGACATGAGACGTTGTGGAAATGAGACGTGATGTTACATTGGGTGGGAAGAGATACACGTGCTACAAGCTGATTATGTTTATATAGATACTATGTTACTAGAGGTGCTTTACTCTCTTTACCAGAGCCTGACACATTTACTAGCCCTACGAGATACTACTTGCAGCTATGGGCTCCCCGACACAGAGCCTGTAGTAGTCTTATCTTGAGTACTAGTGATGCTATCATTTGTATTTCACTTAGCTAGTTACATAGCTTGCCCTGAGGATATGTTTTTACTTACTTTATTTTATTTGGCTTGAGTGTTTATTGTACCTTGATATGTCCTCTGAGGACATGGATCCGGATTATCTCCCCAGGTATAGACGATGAGAGCTATCCCGAGGTTTATGGGACAGGTGCTGCTATTGGAGATGTACATGTTGCAGAGGACGAGGTTGTTCTGGAGGACTTCTCTTGAGCACACAGTATTCTCTCCATTCATTTATTTTGCCTAGTGTTCTTAGATATTTGATCTTGTAGTGACTTTTGGATATTGTACTTGGAGTTATTTTTCTTTCCATTTTGATGATGGGTTATTTTCCGTGACATTATTTATATTGCTTTGGTTGGACAGATTATTTTAATTATTATGACTTGTCTGCTTGTGATTTTGTTACTTATTGTCGATAAGATTAGATATATAAACTGTGACAGGTATTTGTAGACCATTTTATATGTATTACAGCTTAAATGCACTATAACGGGTCCATTAAATTGGGTTTGCCCTTTGGAGTTGTACTGCTGGCCATTGCCATGTGGCTAGTCCTATGGTATTTTGGGACTGGGGCATGACATAGTTTTTGTGGTGGCCCATGCAAGTCTACGAAAAATTGTCTCGGTTTTATTTTTGAACCGAGCAAGCCTGCAATTATGATAGGCTAAACTTCTAGGATCTTATCCACATATTAACACGTTCTTGACCTCTATATCGAACTCGAACTTAATTTCTTAACTTGCAACATGCTTGATTTATCTGTGCAAACCTCATAGTTTACTTTGTATATAGAGTAATAAATCCACGAGCCAGCGGCGAGACTCCCGCAAGTATACCACTAGGTGTTGTGGTTACCTACGACGATGGGGTGACACCATCGGGTGGACATCCCTCCACTCAACAAAGCAATCAAGCAAATTAGCATGCCTCGAGGTTCCGGCGAGACAATATTCTACCACCACAATTCACTCCATCGATACCACCAATGCCAGCTCTTCAGCCAGGGCAGCCTATGGACGGACATAAGCTATTTTAGGTGTTCTATGCAATGATAAAAGCTCAATAATAGGTTCAGCAAGAGGCCCAGCAACGCCAGGCAGAGAACTTAAGGAACAATATAGTGACAATATTGGATCAGGCGACTCCACCAGTTAGACAGCCATCGACATGATCCATCTCAAATTTCTGCCACCTGAAGCCACGTACATTCTCAGGCAAGAAGGAGTCCATGGAGGTCCATGAGTGGCTCACTAACATCCAGCATCAGTTGGAAGCAGCAGAGCTTCCAAGAGAGCGTTGGATGACTATTGTCAGGATGCAGCTGACAGACAATGCACATCACTGGTGGCTCACTTTGGAGAAACGACTCAGACCAGACCAAGTTATTTGGGAGGAGTTCTCTAGACTCTTCCAGGAGATGTACATTCCATCTATTTCTCGGGCGAAACTTCGAGAAAAGTTTAATCGCCTCACTCAGGATAATATGACGGTGGAAGAGTACAATGCGGAGTTCATACGATTGAGCCGCTTTGCACCTACACTGATCCCGACAGAAGAAGAGAAGGCAAAGAAATTCTTTGATGGACTGGGCTTTGAGCTACAGAGACAGATTCTCTCCGTTGTACCTACTTCTTATACGGACATCCTTGCCCAGCTAGACGAATATAGTGCATCCACAGGAGGGAGTCCTGCCAGAGAGACCGTATGCATTAGTACCAGCTCGAGCACCACACGGAGAGCCTATAAAGTGACCCCAGATAAATCCACCATAGAGAGCAGCATCACGAGCCATAGCCCTTCTTACTCGTCACTTATGTGGCAAGGTAGGCCATATTTAGAGGGAGTGCAAACACAAATTGGGATTATGTTTAGCTTGCGGATCCAGTCATCATTCAGCCAAGGATTGTCCTGAGCATTGGGGAGGAACACCGATGGTTCATCGACCCGTTTTACAACCAATGGGGCCAGTCCAGTATCCACATCGACCAACTTATCTAGCACCAAGAGCACCACAGGCGAAAGATGGAGGATTCAGACCACCAGCACCGGGAGGATATCAGCCGAGGCCACACTTGGCAGAACAAGCAGGACTCTTCCAGCAGGCCCAACAATAACAGAGGATACCACCACAGGGATGTGGACAAGCTTTTGCGAAGACTGTGGAGGAGGCACGGGCTCGAGGAGTAACGAATATGGGTAAGATTTAGTTTTATCATAGCTAGCTATAGTAACGAATATTCCTAGTAATACTTTAGCATGTGCCTGTTAATTCTATTCCTTAGTCTATACCTAGTATATGTTAGCATGAACTTGTTAGTCTCGAGTAGTAATATGTAAGTGATACCCAAATTTTTAGAAGCTGTAGTTGATCCTGGTTCTAATCAGACTCCTTTAATCTTGAGTTACTCATATCTAATTGCCTAGGAAAAAAGTTTTTATTGCTTCCCTACATGTTTTGCTTGAACAAAAAACTCTCATCATTCTTCTCGAATTTCTTACTCATGATGCCTTATCCTTCATTTTTGTAGTTCCACAAACATGTCCTACAACCGTGCTATCTCTTTTGGAGGACACCCTTTTTGACCTATTACGTTTCGTTCATTTTAATTGTGAGAACATAATTCTTTTAAGGTGGGTAGATTGTGAGCACCCTAGTTTTTATAAAGGTTAGTTCGGTAATTAATAATTATTTTTTTATTTTAAATATTTATTTGATAATTTAATTAAACTTTAAAAACCAACCACCATGGTTTTAAGATCTTGAGTGCAGCACTAGCATGCTCGACTTAGACGAGTCAAATTAGGCTCCTACCATGACTGTCACTTATAAATTCGTAATCTCATATTTTGTTTTGGTCGCACAACTTTAGCGACATAATTTGTCATGACCCGCACCCGGTGTAGGGATGCAAGTAGTGAACAACGTCCAGCTTATACCGCATCATCGACGGTAGAACGCTGTTTGGGTAAACTATCTATCTAGTACTGGATTTGTCTCCAGCATTTTTTCATGCCTTATTAGTACTTCTCTAACTCAAGATATAATATGCTACCAATGTAAATGAATATACTCAATCACATATCTATATATAGAATAAGCATGAATATGATAAAAGAATAGAAGAGTCACAAATACAACTCATGAGACAAAAATAATATCCAATGAGTTAGAGAAGTACTAATAACAATGCTGGAGACAAATCCAGTACAAAAGGAAACTAACTACTAAGCTACGAGTCCTGGGTCGTCTGTCTTAGTCAGGATGAGACCCTCCTGAGCCAAAGTCTCTGGCTCTAAGCCAACCATGTCCTGAGGCCCGTAGTGAGTGGGGTACCACTCCTTAGTGTCATTTGGAAAAATATATCCAGTCAGGAAAGGAGTAAAGTACATCTCTAACAGCAGTTCTAATAAATGATATAAACTATGTAACAGTAAATAAATATGAATATACAAGATGCAGTATACAGATACAAGAGATATGCAATAAAGGAAATACTAGAAATAAATACGAGAATGAGCAATATAGAAATGAACAAGAAATACTAATGACTAAGTGAGTAAGTACCAGCTTTAACATATGATCGGCTTAGAAACTTGATACAAGAATTATGGCCTGGTTAATCATACGTACGGTGTATGATTAACACTATTCAAGGAACAAGACATGATACAAGGAGGGTATTGTCACGCCCCAGTCCCAAAATACGTAGGACTAGGAATACGTAACACGCCCAACCGTATATATACGAACTCCAATATATAGAAACCATATGCACACGTACGCTGTACATAAATATCCAATCCACCAGTGGTTATATACTGTCACAATAAGTCACACACAATCTATATCTCATCCACAGCACAAATAATAAGTAGGAATAAAGAGCTGATAATAACTGAATATCAAAGATGAGTATCAAGTCTGATAGTCGGATGGAAATAAATCTACTACAAAACGACTATACTGAAGTAGCAACAAGGATCTCTAAACAGTGATAATAAAATCACAGATACTCTGAGGGTAAGACCTTCTCAGTCTGGTAAGTAGCGTCAGGTCCAGGACCGTACTCCTGCGGATACTCCTGCTTGTCCATATCTGGAAAGGGACCAGGTCCTCAGAGGGACGTAACAAGATACATAATAACATACCAATAAAGTACTGAAAAGTAAACATCCAATGGGTCACCTAACCGTCTAAGTGAATGCAGTTTGAGAACAACTTTCCAACACGTGGGCTATCTGGCCAAAAATAGGATTGGCATGATTCTCTCAGAGAATCTGGGGCCTACAAAGCATGTCATCTTTTGAACGACAGAGGCCGCCATGTAATATATAGGGGTCATCACCACCCGTTTCTCCGACGGAGAATCCGGGCGAACAAGGGAAAGTGTAAAGGAGCCCAAATGCCTTACTTGTTGTTCTCCCTACCCCATGCTCTAAGCATGTCACATCCATGATAAGATTTGGCTCATAGCCTATCTTTAGTACAATAGCCCAATCCTGCAACCAAACAAGGACAAGGATTGGACCACCGTACTACAATAGGCTATGTCCATGGACCTCTAATAACTGCTAAGTCTTCTAGCATACAAAGTTTCTATCAGCAGTTATCCCTAACACATGGCCCACACGTACATGAGGCCAGACCTGTCACGCAGTCCGTAATCTATATGAGACTCACACTCGTGTAACAACTGTGTTGTCATGCCCCAGTCCCAAAATACCGAGGGACTAGACACGTGGCAATGGCCAGCAGCACACACCGATGGACAAACCCAATTTAATGGATCCATCGGGGCATACTTAAGCTGTAATATAACAATAAGTAGGTCCAATGATACAAGTCACGGTCTATACCAATCTTATCCAAAACAGATAATCACAGAACAAATATCAGAATAATGTAAATAAAATAAACTAGCAAATCTCAATAAAAGTGTCTCGGAGAACAATCCGAGAATAAGTCTGGTACATCAATGAAATAGACTGGAAATGAAATAATTATAAACTGAAATAAATGAGTATCTCAAGCCAATACTCAAGAGAAGTCCTCTGGTACTATCTCGTCCTCAGATCCTGGTTCTGCTCCAATGTATGCACCTACTCCTGCTTCTGCTAATGCTACTGCTCCGGTCCCGTATACCTCGGGATAGATCTCGTCAGCTAAACCTGGGGACATAGTCCGGATCCAGGTCCTCAGGGGACAGCAAGGTACAGAAAATACAAGCCAAAATATATGCAGTGCAGCAATAAATGAATAATAAGGTAAATATATAACCAGCTAAGTGATATGCAAGTTGAGAGTTTTAGTCATACTCGGGCTGAGGCTACTACAGGATCAGTGTCGGAGAAACCCATAGCAGTATTTTCTCGAAGGTCCAGAACTGGTGCCATAGCTCTATGTCAGAGACTAAGATACATCCAGATATTAATATATATAATATAATCAGCCTTTGTTATGGTAATACTCTTCCCACCCAATAAAATCTCACGTCTCATGTCCATGACACGCAGGATCAATACTAATACAACAAGTCAGGATATAATCTAAGCATGTAAACTGTATATGTCATAAACCTGTATCCTATACAGAATCACCATAAATATCTCAGGAAGATTCTGTCTCATGAACAGTGTCAAGTGTCCTGGGTATAAAGTACTTGGTAAGACAAGTACGAGAATGTAAAGGGTCACGAATATCCATCTCTATATGACAATACACAACACCGCGTACAGTGTTGGCACCCGACTATAATCGGATGCTAAGTACGTCACATGGTCCTAGGTTAAGCATGCACAGCAATGTAAAAGAATCAAGGAAAATATGTTACAAAACTGTAAAGTTTGGTAAGGTACACTTGCTTGGGGTCCTGGCTCCAACTGTAGCTCTAGTCTCAGTGTGATCTGCTGGTACCACTCCGGTTGCTGAAATAAACATCACCATTAGATTCAGAAAATATCAAATAGCTAGAAACGCCTGTCCTTAAGTCCAATTTGGACACAGGGGCAAAAATAACATTTTCGGGCCAAAGCGGGGTCCACATGCGGGCCACTTTGCACCAAAAAATGTGTCAGGGTCAAAGGTCTCCAAATTCGCCAAACTTAGTGTTAATAAGTCAGGAACGATGATACGAACCCAACAGAACTTCCAGAATTGAATTTCGATGAGCCGATCACAAAATCGCCCGTCAAGTGGAGCTTATGGGGCCCACTATACGCAATTCTGTCAACGTTCTCAGAATCGAACCAAACTTGGGTCACAGGACCAGCGTATCGCTACGAGTTCGATGGCGCAAGTTTTGTTTCGATCCGACGTGTGTACACAAAGTTACAGCTTGTTCCAGAATCGACAGATACGGGACATTGTCGACGGATACGCGTTGATTCCGGTGTGCACGCACATCCAAATCAACTTTCGTGAAATCCCATACGTCCGTATCGACGATACGCACGCTTCGGTAAAGACCGCGTGCGACCAAGTCATCCCATTTGGCGGGGCGCACTCAGTTCTGGGGTAAAATAGGGCATTATTTTTCCTGTTTTTGGATCGCGGTTTGCGATCACCACAGGACGCGATGCACCGAGCGGGTTGCACGGGCACCGAGAGGGTCATACAGCCTACGCAAAGTAACTGACATAATCGAAAATGGAATTACGAGGAGAGAGAAATGGGTACCTGAACAGGGCTCCGTGAAGTCTGAAATTCTCGTGTCCGAGGGTCTCCTTCGTGTCCTGGACGTGTCCGGGTCTCTGTGTCCAAGCTGTGTCCGTCTAGGTTTTAGGGTTAGGGTTTTTGTCGATTGCCGGAGCTGAAGGAGGCGGAGGGCGACGCTGCTGCGGCGGAGGCTCGTTGGCTCAGGTGGAGGTTCTGGACGGGGAGTTGGGAGGTGCTCGTGTTGGTGGTGGTGGCTGAGCTAGGGTAGAGGAGGGGAGGATGTCGAGGGAAGGTGGAGGTTGATGGTGGTGGTGAGACGGCGGGGAGAGGGGGACGGAGGCGAGGTCGAGGGTGAGGTGGTGGTGGTGTTCCAGGCGGGGATGGCGAGGCAGTCGGGGGTGGAAGAGGATGGCTAGGGCGGAGGAAGAGGGAGACGGGGTGACTGGGCCAAGGGAGGAGACGACGCCGGAGGGCAAAGCTGGCAGGGAGGGTCTGCAGTGGAGGAGATAGGTGGCCAGGCGGAGGAGATAGCTTCGAGCGGAGGAGCCGGACGACTGCGGGGCTGGTCGAGGCGGAGATGGGAAGCCGGGTAGAGGAGTTTGAGGGATGGTGCTGTGCTGAGGCAGAGGGAAGGCTGAGGAGGGTGGTGTTCGTGCTCGCCGGGGACGGATGGAGCAAGGAGGTGGAGGGAGGAGGAAGACAACGGGTCAGTGCTGCTCCGGTGATGGTGCCGGCGGGGAGAACTAGGGTTCAGGCAAGCGTCGGTGACTGGAGCTGCGGCAAGGGCTGGAGAAAGGCGGCTGCGGCGGATTAATTAGGGTTGCGGCTTCACAGATCCGAAGGGGTATAAATACCCGCGCTGCCGGGTCGGAACAGTATTTTCGACCCGATAGGTTTTAGGGTTTGGCGGGTTCTGGGTTTGAGTCCGCGGGTCGGGTTTGTCTCAGATCCGACCCGGCCCGACCCGCTATGCTGGGTTTGGCCCGGTTCGGTTCAGTAACGGTTTGGTTCAAGTTTGGATTTGGTTTGGTTTAATTCGGTTTATTTGAAATAAACCCGGTTTATTTCTGGGTTTAAATTGGTTTATTTATTTAATAGTTTTTAGGGCTTTAAACGGATTTTCGGAGTCCAATAAATTCACGAAAAATTACCCTATGTCCGGTTTTCTATTTTACACCATAAAATATTATTTCCATAATAATTTAATATTAAATAATAGCAATTAAAAATCATTTAATTATCAAAAGCCTAGATTTTAATTTCAGAAAAATCTCGAAAAATTCCAGAAAATTATGAAAAATCCAAATTAAAATTTCTGAACCGAAAAATTCCAGTAAATAAATCGAATTAAACCAAACCAAATCCAAACTTGAACCAAACCATTACTGAACCGAACCGGGCCAAACCCAGCATAGCGGGTCGGGCCGGGTCGGATCTGAGACAAACCCGACCAGCGAACTCAAACCCAGAACCCGCCAAACCCTAAAACCTATCGGGTCGGAAACACTGTTCCGACCTGGCGGCGCGGGTATTTATACCCCTTCGGATCTGTGAAGCCGCAACCCTAATTAATCTGCCGCCGCCGCCTTTCTCCAGCCCTTGCCGCCGCTTCGGTCGTCGACGCTTGCCTGAACCCTAGTTCTCCCCGCCGGCGCCATCATCGGAGCAGCACTGACCCGTTGTCTTCCTCCTCCCTCCACCTCCTTGCTCCACCCGTCCCCGACGAGCACGAACACCACCCTTCTCAGCCTTCCCTCCGCCTCAGCACAGCACCATCCCTCGAACTCCTCCACCCGGCTTCCCATCTCCGCCTCGACCAGCCCCGCAGTCGCCCGGCTCCTCCGCTCGAAGCTATCTCCTCCGCCTGGCCACCTATCTCCTCCACCGCAGACCCTCCCCGCCGGCTTCGCCCTCCGGCATCGTCTCCTCCCTCGGCCCAGTCACCCTGTCTCCCTCTTCCTCCGCCCTAGCCATCATCTTCCACCCCCGACTGCCTCACCATCCCCGCCTGGAACACCACCACCACCTCACCCTCGACCTCGCCTCCGTCCCCCTCTCCCCGCCGTCTCACCACCACCATCAACCTCCACCTTCCCTCGACATCCTCCCCTCCTCTACCCTAGCTCAGCCACCACCACCAACACGAGCACCTCCCATCTCCCCGTCCAGAACCTCCACCTGAGCCGACGAGCCTCCGCCGCAGCAGCGCCTCCCTCCGCCTCCTTCAGCTCCGGCAATCGACAGAAACCCTAACCCTAAAACCTAGACGGACACAGCCTGGACATAGAGACCCGGACACGTCCAGGACACGAAGGAGACCCTCGGACACGAGAATTTTAGACTTCACGGAGCCCTGTTCAGGTACCCGTTTCTCTCTCCTCGTAATTCCGTTTTCGATTCTGTCAGTTGCGTCGCGTAGGCTGTATGACCCTCTCGGTGTCCGTGTAACCCGCTCGATGAATCGCGTCCTGTGGTGATCACAAACGGCGATCCAAAAACAGGAAAAATAATGCCCTGTTTCACACCGGAACTGAGTGCGCCCCGCCAAACGGGACGACTTGGTCGCACGCGGTCTTTACCAAAGCGTGCGCATCATCGATACGGACGTGTGGGATTTCACGGAAGTTGATTTGGATGTGCGTGCACACCAAAATCAACGCGTATACGTCGACAATGCCCCGTTTCCGTCGATTCTGGAATATATTGTAACTTTGTGTACACATGTCGGATCAAAACGAAACTTATGCCATCGGACTCGTAGCGATACGCTGGTCCTGTGACCCAAGTTTTGTTCGATTCTGAGAACGTTGACAAAATTGCTTATCGTGGGCTCCACAAGCTCCACTTGACGGGCGATTTTGTGATCGGCTCATCGGAATCCAATTCTGGAAGTTCCGTTGGGTTCGTATCATCGTTCCTGATCTGTCGATACTAAGTTTGGCAAATTTGGAGACCTTTGACCCTGACACATTTTTTGGTGCAAAGTGGCCCGCATGTGGACCCCGCTTTGGCCCGAAAATGTCATTTTTGCCCCTGTGTCCAAATTGGACTTAAGGACAGGCATTTCTAGCTATTTGATATTTTCTGAATCTAATGGTGATGTTTATTTCAGCAACCGGAGTGGTACCAGCAGATCATACTGAGACCAGAGCTACAGTTGGAGACAGGACCCCAGGCAAGTGTACCTTGCCAAACTTTACAGTCTGTTTACATATTTTCCTTGATTCTCTTACATTATTGTACATGCTTAACCTAGGACCGTGTGACGTACTTAGCGTTCGATTATAGTCGGGTGCCAACACTGTACGCGGTGTTGTGTATTGTCATCTAGAGATGGACATTCGTGACCCTTTACATTCTCGTACTTGTCTTACCAAGTACATTATACCCAGGAAACTTGACACTGTTCATAAGACAGAATCTTCCTGAGATATTCATGGTAATTCTGTATAGGATACAGGTTTATGACATATACAGTTTACATGCTTAGATTATATCCTGACTTGTTGCATTAGTATGGATCCCGCGTGTCATGGACATGAGACGTAAGATTTCATTGGGTGGGGAGAGTATTACCATAACAAAGGCTAATTATATTATATATATTGACATATGGATGTGTCTTAGTCTCTGACATAGAGCTATGGCACCAGTTCTGGCCCTTCGAGAAAATACTGCTATGGGTTTCTCCGACACTGATCCTGTAGTAGCCTCAGCCCGAGTATGACTAAAACTCTCAACTTGCATATCACTTAGCTGGTTATATATTTACCCTACTGTTCATTTATTGCTGCACTACATTTATTTGGCTTGTATTTTTTGTACCTTGCTGTCCCCTGAGGAACTGGATCCGGACTATGTCCCCAGGTATAGTTGATGTAAACTCCCTCACCCAAAATAGGTATTTGGTGTATATTTTATATTATTATATTTATTATATATGTTAAATTTATTTAGAATATGCTCTTAGTTAATTAGAAAATAAATTTCTTGATATATTTACTTATATAAATATTCATTTAGAATTATTTTAGGTTATTTTAGATTTTTGGAGATTTTTCTAGAATTTTTGGTAATTAAAACTTAGAAAACATAAATTTCTAGGACTTCTATGATTTACTATACGACCATACTTGCATGTCGTTCCTACCAAATATTTATTTTAGTTTAAAATATTTAATTATATTTAAGATTATAAATTATTGAGATAAATTCAAACTCTATTTTAAATTAATTCAAATCCTGAACCTACTAGGAAATCAACTTCATGCATATCATATCCTTATTTAAATTTATCATAATCCTATCCAAATTAACCAATCCTATTCGTATTTAATTAAGTAGTGTCCACCATTATAAATACCTCATCTTCATATTTTTCTTTCCCAAATTCCTCTCTTTTTCGTCCAAAAAAAATAGTCAAAATTTGTCATAAATTCAGCCTCATTTTCTACTAGTTATGACGAATTAAAAAGACGATATCTCCTAGCTCCGGACTCCAAACATGCTCCAGTTTTTTTTGTTAGAACGATAATGAGGTTAGCTTTCTGATAATATAAATTGTTTTTTTAAATTATTAGTATTAAATTCTAGAAAATTTGAAGAGCACAGCATGTTCAAAAATAGACGTGTTTCGATATTTTCGCGATTTCGGGAGAACCAGGAATCAGAATCATGAACTGTTTAAAGTTTCGGAAAGATAATGTCGAGATCATCGACATATATTTTTCCTAGAATTTATTTCGAAGTATTTACATACTGTTAATTCTATAGAACTTCTAGGTTAGAATTTAACCATCGGTGCACAATACAAAATTTGTATGTGCCATAATTCCCAAATGAATTTGAATTCGGAAGAGCCGTAAATTCTAGTATATTTTTAATGCTAAAATCTATAGAAAATCATGCATGAAAGTCAAGTTTGTATCGGTTGACTTTTTGGTCAACAGATTGCCTCAATTTGCGTGCCATGTGTCTCGAGTTGATAAAATTCAGTTTCTTTGGACAAAATTTAGGACTTAACATAAAAATCAGAATAATAAGATTAAAATAGGATTTTAGAGTAATTCTTCCAGAATTAAATAAATTAAAATAAATTAATGGTTATATTATTATATAGTTATATGAATATATATGTAAGTAAATGCTAATTGATAATTATGACTAAATATTCAAACTGTATGACCCTAGGACATCATGGACTATCCCATACTTACCTTGACCATGTTGACCCTAAGAACTTGTGAATTTGTCTGCCTTGCGTACACTAACGTACTGGTATAGACACCTGTCAGTTGACTGACTGATTTCGTACAGTACTTGAAGACGCGACACCCGCGTAATTCAATGCGTAATTGACCGTGTTAGATGACTAGTGTTACCCTTAGTATACCCTCTGATTCCAGTGTAAATGTGGTTGAGTATGTGCTAGTGTAATGACTAATGATTCTATTATATTATATTTATGTGTACATAGGATATTGGATTGTTCTGCGCGATTTCTGGAGCAGGTTATTGGTACATTGCAGCTTCCTTGTCAAGCAAGTATACCTTGCCATTGTACTATTATTTATATTCCATATGTTGCATGCATCTTTATTTTCTGTCTTTAGTTCATATATTTTAACTATTATATAAAATGCGCGCGACGGTGACGTCGCGATATATTTTTATTTATGTATTACATTGACCTTGTTCATGAGACTACCCCATTATCATGTAGCACCATTAGGTTCATTGGCTGTGACACAGTGGTTACACGAGTGTGAGTCTCATATAGATCATGGACTGCGTGACAGGTCTGGCCTCCTGTACGTGTGGGCCGTGCGTTAGGAGTAACTGTTGTTAAAAACTTTGCATGCTAATAGACTTGGCAGTTATTTAGAGGTATTATCGTGTCATGGATATGACATGCTTAGAGCATGGGGTGGGGAGAATAACAAGTACCGCATTTGAGCTCCTTTACACTTTTTCTGTGACGCCCGGATTCTCCGCTGGAGATACGGGTGGTGATGACCCATATATATACATTGGTGGGCCTCCACCGTTCAAAAGACGACGTGCCTTTGGGCCCCTGGATCTTCAAAAGAGAACCATGCCAAATCCCAGTTTTCAGCCAGATAGCTCACTTGTGGGGAAAGTTGTTCTTAACTGCATTTACTTTAGACGGTTAGGCGACCCTTTTGGATATTTATTTCAGTACTTTATTGGCATGTGTTTAAGTATCTTGTTATGTCCCTCTGAGGACCTGGTCCGCTGCCAGGTGTATCTTTTCTTGAGTATTTACAGGAGCGCAGATTTGGATGGTTACATGTGATCCGAGGATGTCTTCTCTTCGAGCTGTGATGGATAGCTAGTATTCTTATATTATGTTGTGGTATTGTACTCATATTGTATTTGCTCTTATATTCGAGTTGGTAGTGGATTTGTTTCCATCCAACTATCATCCTTAGATACTTCTTATTGAGATCTAGTTTCATAGATACTGGTTATTTATTTCTATATAATTTTGGTGGATGAGATTTAGATTTTACCCTGTGACTTGTGACATATGTTTATACCACTTGTGGATTTTGTATTCATATTACAGCGTACGTATGGATTTGATTTCCATATATTGGAGTTGCCATATCCATGCGGCTGGCATGCTTACGTGTTCCTAGTCCTACGTATTTGGGACTGGGGCGTGACATATTTTTGTGGTGGCCCATGCAGGTCGAGAACATATTGTCTTGCTTACGTTACTGTACCGAACAAGCCTGCACATAGGACTAGAGTATAGGATCTTATCCACAATTGACTATGATTCACCTTCCTCCTCTATGATCTATTCGAACAATTATATCCTGCTTGATTCCTGTACTTCCCTAATAAGTTCCTTGAGTATATATGGCCTTCTGCTAGAATATAGGAACCCCTGTTATTAGGATGATAATTAGAGTAGCACACCTATTAAGAATACAACGAGAATATAAACACACCACTAAGTTTAGAATATATAGTGAACCCTAGAATTCCTTATCTTTAGAATTGATTTACTATTACCCCCTGATGTATTATGAAGACTTGAGAGTAGTATAGACACTAGTAGAGTTAGTTAGAAGTTTTACCATAATGTTTGACCCTAGTATTGAGGAACCAATGGAGAACCAATATTGAACATTAGGACTGAACCTAACCCTCATAATTGGATAGTATTAGAGAACTATAAAACTTATGTCATTGTCTTGTTACTAGTAGACATCACCTTAGGAAGCCTAGAGGAATGTAATCAACCCTTTTCCTTGATCATACCCCGAATATGGCAACTAGCATGCCACCCCCTTAGAGAACCATGATGCTATCTAGAGCCCTCTATTTTTTATTTCATAACTTGTCCCCCTGTAACCTTAGCATTCGCTAATTGTGTGACGACTAAATTATGATTCTTCTTTCTTCATCATTTAACTCGTGCCACATAACTCGTATGATTAAAGGCCAAGTAATCTTATTCTATGTTAGGACATGTAGTTTGCTAGGGTATAGCTTGGTAATTTGAACTTTGAATTTTGTGCGTGATAGTTAGGATTTGATAGTTTGTGTAGTTCCCTTAGGTTGTGACCTAATGATTACCCCTTAGCTTTAAATCACGAAATTTGTACCCATAGCTCGATATGAGTTAAATCCCTTTCCCCTTAACGGCTAGTAACTCTTCTATCCCTACGATTGACACCTGTTCTATGAGCACTTGACCCTTACCTATATAATGCAATAGGAGACCCTAATAAGAGTTTCTGTTCTATGTACATGTGCAAGGTTATTTTTGTAGGTATCCTTAAGGCAATACAATAGTAGTTAAATTATTTTAAGTTGGATAGTATACCTCACCACCTAGTATCACGTAGTCCCTGTGATCCACTGATGAAGTGTAACTGAATGACATTAATTTTATGCTAGCAAAGACGACAGTGTTTATTCAGACGATAGGATTTAGAGGTCCATGTCCCTATTGGTCGACTAGCAACTTAGACAAGGAATTAGTATGACAACTGTAGAGATTGTGTAGTCTTTCATTATTATTGCTTATTTTGCTTTTGTTTTTGTGAATTTGAATTGTTATGAACCTTCTTTCATCATAATCTAGCGTATTCATAGTTGCTGTACTACCTTGACTTATGCTGCTATTATAGCCTAGTTTTTGCAAGCTTATTCTTTATCGAGCTTGTTCATGACATACGTATTATTGGAGGCCCACAATAATACATTTCAGAATCAGTGTATTAGGGTCTAGCTAACCTTAGTGCGCTTGGTTCGCCCTTCGCATAACTACTTTACGTGGATTGAGATATGTAGTGATTAGTAGACGAATATACTTACCCTCTAGATACGATAAAGCATATCATATCAAGTACATAACTGTACTGATGTGAGCATGCGAATAGGAAATTACCAAATTAAGATTTCAATCCACAACTGTCTTGACAATTCCCATTTGAATTCTTTAAACGCTTTGATTCCCATACTTCCATTCTATTACCCCTCCTTGAACTCTTTTTCGTTGCTTTCCGTCTTCCCTTGTTTCGGAAAGACGAAATCTCGTGCTTGGATATAAGTGATACACGGATAGTACAAGATATACCCCATAGGCCACTCACATTATTTGGTGACTATCTTTCATAATTGATTAAGGGCATATCACATATGATATAGTTGGTGTTAAAGTTTTGAGGATTAAATGACATAAGAAAATAAATTGAGGAATATTTTTCTTAAGTGTAAGAGCCTTATGTGATAGATGGGTAAATTCTAAGTTGGGTAGAAATTGCAGTATAGAGGAGAATTCTTTTAGATTGTGATCAAGTAGGATTAGATTGAGAGATTAAGTCCTTTTAAATATAGAGAATTTTAAAAGAGGGATTAAGATAATGAGGATTTAATGAATTTTAAAAATCTTGATATTGAGGACCCAATATTTATACTTTGAGCACATAATTTAAATTTTGAATATTGAATGATGAATCATCGATTTAAATTTTGAGGATAAATATAGAATTTTAGACTTAAACAATTGGTTAATTAGATTTAAATTTTACAATTTGATGATTTGAATTAAAAGTTCAATTTTGATTGTTGGGTCACCTATTTGAAATATTGAGGATGTAAATTGAGTTTAAATATTTGAATAGTACAAAATTCTTAAGTTAAGAATAGGAATAAGATTTGATTAGAATTGTTTATTGTTCAAAGTCTAGAGGAGATTATGATAGTTGGAAATTATGATATAAATTTTGATGTGGGATGTCATATAGACTTGAGTCAGATTTGGATGTTGATTATTTAAAAATCGAGAAAAGATTACGACAGGTTGAATTTTGATTTAAACAGTGGTTATATTAATTTTAAAGTGATCGCGATAGATTCGAATAGATTTTGTTATTTAAATTTTTGGAAGAGATTGCAATTGACATACCTTATGTACGAATGTGAAGGATTTAACAAATTATGTCTTATTTTAATTTCGAGGACGAAATTATTTTAAGTTGGGTAGATTGTAAACTCCCTCACCCAAAATAGGTATTTGGTGTATATTTTATATTATTATATTTATTATATATGTTAAATTTATTTAGAATATGTTCTTAGTTAATTAGAAAATAAATTTCTTGATATATTTACTTATATAAATATTCATTTAGAATTATTTTAGGTTATTTTAGATTTTTGGAGATTTTTCTAGAATTTTTGGTAATTAAAACTTAGAAAACATAAATTTCTAGGACTTCTATGATTTACTATACGACCATACTTGCATGTCGTTCCTACCAAATATTTATTTTAGTTTAAAATATTTAATTATATTTTTTTGTAATTTATTTAGAATTTTAAGAAATTTATTTAGATTTTAAAATTATTTAGGATTTATTTGGATATATATAGTCTTAATATTAGATAGATACTAATTTACTGTATAGATATTAATAAGATTTTATAAATTATTTGTATTATCTTTAATTATATTTAAGATTATAAATTATTGAGATAAATTCAAACTCTATTTTAAATTAATTCAAATCCTGAACCTACTAGGAAATCAACTTCATGCATATCATATCCTTATTTAAATTTATCATAATCCTATCTAAATTAACCAATCCTATTCGTATTTAATTAATTAGTGTCCACCATTATAAATATCTCATCTTCATATTTTTCTTTCCCAAATTCCTCTCTTTTTCGTCCAAAAAAAATAGTCAAAATTCGTCATAAATTCAGCCTCATTTTCTACTAGTTATGACGAATTAAAAAGACGATATCTCCTAGCTCCGGACTCCAAACACGCTCCAGTTTTTTTGTTAGAACGATAATGAGGTTAGCTTTCTGATAATATAAATTGTTTTTTTAAATTATTAGTATTAAATTTTGGAAAATTCGTAGAGCACAGCATGTCCAAAAATAGACGTATTTCGATGTTTTTGCGATTTCGGGAGAACCAGGAATCAGAATCATGAACCGTTTAAAGTTTCGGAAAGATAATGTCGAGATCATCGACATATATTTTTTCTAGAATTTATTTCGAAGTATTTATATACTGTTAATTCTGTAGAACTTCTAGGTTAGAATTTAACCATCGGTGCACAATACAAAATTTGTATGTGCCATAATTCCCAAACGAATTTGAATTCAGAAGAGCCGTAAGTTCTAGTATTTTTTTAATGCTGAAATCTACAGAAAATCATGTATGAAAGTCGAGTTTGTATCGATTGACTTTTTGGTCAATAGATTGCCTCGATTTGCGTGCCATGAGTCTCGAGTTGATAAAATTCAATTTCTTTGGACAAAATTTAGGACTTAACATAAAAATCAGAATAATAAGATTAAAATAGGATTTTAGAGTAATTCTTCCAGAATTAAATAAATTAAAATAAATTAATGGTTATATTATTATATAGTTATATGAATATATATGTAAGTAAATGCTAATTGATAATTATGACTAAATATTCAAACTGTATGACCCTAGGACATCATGGACTATCCCATACTTACCTTGACCATGTTGACCCTAAGAACTTGTGAATTTGTCTGCCTTGCGTACACTAACGTACTGGTATAGACACCTGTCAGTTGACTGACTGATTTCGTACAGTACTTGAAGACGCGACACCCGCGTAATTCAATGCGTAATTGACCGTGTTAGATGACTAGTGTTACCCCTAGTATACCCTCTGATTCCAGTGTAAATGTGGTTGAGTATGTGCTAGTGTAATGACTAATGATTCTATTATATTATATTTATGTGTACATAGGATATTGGATTGTTCTGCGCGATTTCTGGAGCAGGTTATTGGTACATTGCAGCTTCCTTGTCAAGCAAGTATACCTTGCCATTGTACTATTATTTATATTCCATATGTTGCATGCATCTTTATTTTCTGTCTTTAGTTCATATATTTTAACTGTTATATAAAATACGCGCGACGGTGACGTCGCGATATATTTTTATTTATGTATTGCATTGACCTTGTTCATGAGACTACCCTATTATCATGTAGCACCATTAGGTTCATTGGCCGTGACACAGTGGTTACACGAGTGTGAGTCTCATATAGATCACGGACTGGGTGACAGGTCTGGCCTCCTGTACGTGTGGGCCGTGCGTTAGGAGTAACTGTTGTTAGAAACTTTGCATGCTAGTAGACTTGGCAGTTATTTAGAGGTATTATCGTGTCATGGATATGACATGCTTAGAGCATGGGGTGGGAAGAACAATAAGTACCGCATTTGAGCTCCTTTATACTTTTTCTGTGACGCCCGGATTCTTTGCTGGAGATACGGGTGGTGATGACCCATATATATACATTGGCGGGCCTCCACCGTTCAAAAGACGACGTGCCTTTAGGCCCCTGGATCTTCAAAAGAGAACCATGCCAAATCCCAGTTTTCAGCCAGATAGCTCACTTGTGGGGAAAGTTGTTCTTAACTGCATTTACTTTAGACGGTTAGGCGACCCTTTTGGATATTTATTTCAGTACTTTATTGGCATGTGTTTAAGTATCTTGTTATGTCCCTCTGAGGATCTGGTCCGCTGCCAGGTGTATCTTTTCTTGAGTATTTACAGGAGCGCAGATTTGGATGGTTACATGTGATCCGAGGATGTCTTCTCTTCGAGCTGTGATGGATAGCTAGTATTCTTATATTATGTTATGGTGTTGTACTCATATTGTATTTGCTCTTATATTCGAGTTGGTAGTGGATTTGTTTCCATCCAACTATCATCCTTATATACTTCTTATTGAGATCTAGTTTCATAGATACTGGTTATTTATTTCTATATGATTTTGGTGGATGAGATTTAGATTTTACCCTGTGACTTGTGACATATGTTTATACCACTTGTGGATTTTGTATTCATATTACAGCGTACGTATGGATTTGGTTTCCATATATTGGAGTTGCCATATCCATGCGGCTGGCATGCTTACGTGTTCCTAGTCCTACGTATTTGGGACTGGGGCGTGACAGTTGACGAGATCTATCCCGAGGTATACGGGATCGGAGCAGTAACATTAGCAGAAGCAGGAGCAGGTGCATACATTGGAGCAGAACCAGGATCTGAGGACGAGATAGTACCAGAGGACTTCTCTTGAGTATTGGCTTGAGATACTCATTTATAGTTATTTTATTTCCAGTCTATTTCATTGATGTACCAGACTTGTACTCGGATTATTCTCCAAGATACTTTTATTCAGTTTATTAGTTTATTTTATTTATATTATTTTGGCATTGGATCTGTGATTATCTGTTGTGGATAAGATTAGTATAGATTGTGACTTGTAACATTTGAGCTACTTACTGTCAGACTACAGCTTAAGCATGCCCTGATGGATCCATTAAACTGGTTTGTCCATCGATGTGTGCTGCTGGCCATTATCATGCGTCTGGTCCCTCAGTATTTTGGGACTGGGGCGTGACATGGTTTTTGTGGTGGCCCATGCAAGTCAACGACTAAATTGTTCAGTTTCAACTTAGGGACCGAGCAAGCCTGCAATAAGAATATGATAAGTTTTTAGGATCTCATCCACTTGCTTGAAAACATTCTTGATATCTATATTGTATTTGAATTAAATTTTCTTGCATCTTGCCTTGATTCCTGTGCGCCTCTTATAGTTTATTTTTGATGCAGAGTAATGGATTCAAGAGCAAACGATGAAACTCCAACAAATACAACAATAGGTGCGGTAGCCACCTACGGAGAAGATGAAGTGGCACCATTGAGTGGAGATCTCTCGACTCACCAAGGCAGCCAAGCAGATCAACAGGCTTCTAGATTTCGGCGTGACAATATCCCACCGCCTCCGCAGTTCGTTCCACCAATGCCTGTATTCCCACCAGGACAGCCTATGGACGGGCAACAGATGTTCCAAATGATCTACGTAATGATGCAAGCCCAACAACAAATTTATCAAGAAGCTCAGCGTCGCGAAGCGGATTACTTGAAGACCAGCATAGTAAATACACTGGATCAGGCCAACCTACCAACTTGACGGCAACCGACGGGCTCTATCACCGACTTCCGCCAGCTGAAGCCCCATACCTTCTCAGGCAAAGAGGAACCTACAGAAGTTCATGAGTGGCTTACCAACATACGACATCAATTAGAAGTAGCAGAGCTACCAAAGGAACGTTGGATGACTGCCGTCAGAATGCAATTGACAGATAATGCACATCACTGGTGGCTATCCGAGGAGACCCGGCTCAGACCAGACCAAGTCACCTGGGAGGAGTTCTCCAGACTCTTTCAGGAAATGTACATTCCAGCTACCGCTCGATCAGAACTCAGAGATAAGTTCAACCGCCTTATCCAAGGCAATATGACAGTGGAAGAGTACAACGCAGAATTTATTCGTCTGAGTCGCTTCGCCCCTACCTTGATTCCGACAGAAGAAGAGAAGGCCGAGAAGTTCTTCGATGGACTAAACTTCGAGCTACAGAAACTAATTGGATCCATTGCGTCCACATCTTACTCGGACGTCCTTACGGCAGCCCGACGCATGGAGTGCGTCACCAGAAGAGAGACCAGTCTGAAGCGGCCTTCCACATCAGCAACAACCAGAGCACCACAAGAAGAAGCTGCAAAGAGACCTCACCTACAGCAACAGCAGAACGCATCTACACCACAAGTAATAGTCCTCTCTACTTGTCACTACTGTGGCAAAGCAGGCCATCTCGCCAGGGAATGCCGACGCAGGTTAGGACTATGCTTAGGTTGCGGATCCAGACAGCATGCAGTGAGGGACTGCCCTGAGCGTAGAGAAGAAGCACCAAGAGCAAACCAACAAGCTCTACCAGCACCCGGAGGAATCAACCACGGCCACCTTTGGCACCTCGACCAGTACCCTTCCAGCAGGCCCAGCAACAGCAGAGGGCACCCCCTCAAGGATACGGACAAGCTTTTACGATGATTTTGGAGGATGCACAAATTCATGGAGTAGCTAATGCGCGTAAGTTTTTATAATTATCTGCTTCTAGATTTGCTTTAGTTTTTGCATATTGGTTCGTGACCCTAGCCTTAACCTAGTAATGTTGAACTTGCTAATAACCTAGTATGTTTTTGATAACCTAGAATGTTTTTATAGTTGATAACCTAGAATGTTTTTATAGTTGATAACCTAGAATATTTTATAATTGATAACCTAGTGATAACCTAGTTTTCTAAATTGTAGCCTTCTAGATTTCCTTCACCCAGAAAATTGCATAACTTTTAATGCTTAGGGAAATAATTTTTCCTATGTATTATTCTTACACTCTCATCCTTGAATCTCCTTGATCGTGATGTGCTTCAAACAATATTTGCAATCGTGTCATCTCTGTTGACCGGTTAGTTTTTTGATTGTGAGGACACAATCCTCTTAAGGGGGGTAGAGTGTAATCCCCCTGATTTTTCAAGAAATTTTAATTTGGATTTTTCATAATTTTCTGGAATTTTTCGGGATTTTTCTGAAATTAAAATCTAGGCTTTTAATAATTAAATGATTTTTAATTACTATTAATTAATATTAAAATATTATGGAAATAATATTTTATGATGTAAAATGGAAAACCGGACATAGGATAATTTTTCGTGAATTTATTGGACTCCGGAAACCCGTTTAAAGCCCTAAAAACTATTAAGTAAATAAACCGAATTAAACCAAACCAAATCCAAACTTGAACCAAACCGTTACTGAACCGAACCGGGCCAAACCCAGATTAGCGGGTCGAGCCGGGTCGGATCTGAGACAAACCCGACCCGCGGACTCAAACCCAGAACCCGCCAAACCCTAAAACCTATCGGGTCGGAAACACTGTTCCGACCCGGCGACGCGGGTATTTATACCCCCTCGGGATCCGTGAAGCCGCAACCCTAATTAATCCGCCGTCGACGCCTTTCTTCAGCCCTTGCCGCCGCTCCGGTCGCCGACGCTTGCTTGAACCCTAGTTCTTCCCGCTGGCCCCATCACCGGAGCAGCACTGACCCGTTGTCTTCCTCCCCCCTCCACCTCCTTGCTCCACCCGTCCCCGACGAGCACGAACACCACCCTCCTCAGCCTTCCCTCCGCCTCAACACAGCACCATCCCTCGAACTCCTCTACCCGGCTTCCCATCTCCGCCTCGACCAGCCCCGCAGTCGCCCGGCTCCTCCGCTCGAAGCTATCTCCGCCAGGCCACCTATCTCCTCCACCGCAGACCCTCCCCGCCGGCTTCGCCCTCCGGCGTCGTCTCCTCCCTCGGCCCAGTCACCCCATCCCCCTCTTCCTCCGCCCTAGCCATCTTCTTCCACCCCCGACTGCCTCGCCATCCCCGCCTGGAACACCACCACCACCTCACCCTCGACCTCGCCTCCGTCCCCCTCTCCCCGCCGTCTCACCACCACCATCAACCTCCACCTTCCCTCGACATCCTCCCCTCCTCTACCCTAGCTCAGCCACCACCACCAACACGAGCACCTCCCATCTCCCCGTCCAGAACCTCCACCAGAGCCGACGAGCCTCCGCCGCAGCAGCGCCGCCCTCCGCCTCCTTCAGCTCTGGCAATCGACAGAAACCCTAACCCTAAAACCTAGATGGACACAGCCTGGACACAGAGACTCGGACACGTCCAGGACACGAAGGAGACCCGGCTCGGACCAGACCGAGTCACTTGGGAGGAGTTCTCCAGACTCTTTCAGAAAATGTACATTCCAGCTACCACTCGATCAGAACTCAGAGATAAGTTCAACCGCCTTATCCAAGGCAATATGACAGTGGAAGAGTACAACACGAAATTTATTCGTCTGAGTCACTTCGCCCCTACCTTGATTCCGACAGAAGAAAAGAAGGCCGAGAAGTTCTTCGAGGGACTAAACTTCGAGCTACAGAAACTAATTGGATCTATTGCGCCCACAACTTACTCGGACGTCCTTGCGACAGCCCGACGCATGGAGCGCGTTACCAAAAGAGAGACCAGTCTAAAGCGGCCTTCCACATCAGCAACAACCAGAGCACCACAAGAAGAAGCTGCAAAGAGACCTCACCTACAGCAACAGCAGAACGCATCTACACCACAAGTAATAGTCCTCTCTACTTGTCACTACTGTGGCAAAGCAGGCCATCTCGCCAGGGAATGCCGACGCAGGTTAGGACTATGCTTAGGTTGCGGATCCAGACAGCATGCAGTGAGGGACTGCCCTGAGCGTAGACAAGAAGCACCAAGAGCAAACCAACAAGCTCTACCAGCACCAGGAGGATATCAACCACGACCACCTTTGGCACCTCGACCAGCACCCTTCCAGCAGGCCCAGCAACAGCAGAGGGCACCCCCTCAAGGACGCGGACAAGCTTTTGCGATGACTTTGGAGGATACGCAAATTCATGAAGTAGCTAATGCGCGTAAGTTTTTATAATTATCTGCTTTTAGATTTGCTTTAGTTTTTGCATATTGGTTCGTGACCCTAGCCTTAACCTAGTAATGTTGAACTTGCTAATAACCTAGTATGTTTTTGATAACCTAGAATGTTTTTATAATTGATAACCTAGTAATAACCTACTTTTCTAATTTGTAGCCTTCTAGATCTCCTCCATACGGGAGATTGCATAACTTTTAATGCTTAGGGGAATAATTTTTCCTATGTATTATTCTTACACTCTCATCCTTGAATCTCCTTGATCGTGATGTGCTTCAAACAATATTTGCAATCGTGTCATCTTTGTTGACCGGTTATTCTTTTGATTGCGAGGACGCAATCCTCTTAAGGGGGGTAGATTGTAATCTCCCTGATTTTTTAAAAAATTTTAATTTGGATTTTTCATAATTTTCTGGAATTTTTTGGGATTTTTTTGAAATTAAAACCTAGGCTTTTGATAATTAAATAATTTTTAATTGCTGTTAATTAATATTAAAATATTATGTAAATAATATTTTATGGTGTAAAATAGAAAATCGAACATAGGGTAATTTTTCGTGAATTTATTGGACTCCGAAAACCCGTTTAAAGCCTTAAAAACTATTAAATAAATAAACCAATTTAAACCCAGAAATAAACCGGGTTTATTTCAAATAAACCGAATTAAACCAAACCAAATCCAAACTTGAACCAAACCGTTACTGAACCGAACCGGGCCAAACCCAGCATAGCGGGTCGGGCCGGGTCGGATCTGAGACAAACCCGACCCGCGGACTCAAACCCAGAACCCGCCAAACCCTAAAACCTATCGGGTCGGAAACACTGTTCCGACCCGGCGGCGCGGGTATTTATACCCCCTCGGGATCCGTGAAGCCGCACCCCTAATTAATTCGCCGCCGCCGCCTTTCTCCAGCCCTTGCCGCCGCTCCGGTCGCCGACGCTTGCCTGAACCCTAGTTCTCCCCGCCGGCGCCATCACCGGAGCAGCACTGACCCGTTGTCTTCCTCCTCCCTCCACCTCCTTGCTCCACCCGTCCCCGATGAGCACGAACACCACCCTCCTCAGCCTTCCCTCTGCCTCAGCACTACACCATCCCTCGAACTCCTCCACCCGGCTTCCCATCTCCGCCTCGACCAGCCACGCAGTCGCCCGGCTCCTCCGCTCGAAGCTATCTCCTTCGCCTGGCCACCTATCCCCTCCACCGCAGACCCTCCCCGCCGGCTTCGCCCTCCGATGTCGTCTCCTCCCTCGGCCCAGTCACCCCGTCTCCCTCTTCCTCCGCCCTAGCCATCCTCTTCCACCCCCGACTGCCTCGCCATCCCCGCCTGGAACACCACCACCACCTCACCCTCGACCTCGCCTCCGTCCCCCTCTCCCCGCCGTCTCACCACAACCATCAACCTCCACCTTCCCTCGACATCCTCCCCTCATCTACCCTAGCTCAGCCACCACCACCAACACGAGCACCTCCCATCTCCCCGTCCAGAACCTCCACCTGAGCCGACGAGCCTCCGTCGCAGCAGCGCCGCCCTCCGCCTCCTTCAGCTCTGACAATTGACAGAAGCCCTAACCCTAAAACCTAGACGGACACAGCCTAGACACAGAGACCCGAACACGTCCAGGACACGAAGGAGACCCTCGGACACAAGAATTTTAGACTTCACAGAGCCCTGTTCAGGTACCCGTTTCTCTCTCCTCGTAATTCCATTTTCGATTCCGTCAGTTGCGTCGCGTAGGCTGTATGACCCTCTCGGTGCCCGTGCAAACCGCTCGGTGCATCGCGTACGTGTGTGATAATGGCCAATAAACCTAATGATTCTCCATAATACTGGGGTAGTCTCATAAAGTAGGTCCAAAAATATACATAAATAAAACCTGATATGACGACAAAGTCGTTGCACCCAAGTTTCCTTGGACGCATAATTTATTTAGCAATAATTGAACTAAATAAGCAGAAATAAATATGCATGCATCAGATGGAATGTAAATAATAGTACAATGGCAAGGTATACTTGCCGAGCAAGAATTCTGTATAGTGCAAGCATCTAAACGATGTTAAGTTTGGTGGAAGAAGTAGGACTAGGGTTTGGGAGAGTTGTAATATGTATAAAGATAAAGAGGCGGTGGGGTAACTTAGTGGTCTCAAAACCACTGCTGCTGCTGTTTCTTTCTTTCTTTGGCTGGGTTTCGGTTGAGGAGAGTTTAGTAATAATAGTGTTAAGAGGCGGTGGAATAAGTTGGCTCACACGTGCGGAGAGGAGAAAGAAAAGTTGGTTTTTGCTACTGCTGTTGTTGATATTTTCTTCTCCTAACGGGTCCGGGTAGGGCTAAACGTGTAGTGGGTTTAGGATAGAGGGTTTGATCCAATAGGAATTTCCTTCCTAATTAATTATATATAGATGTACAAAATTCTAAGAATTATATTTGTGCATACCATTAAGCTAGCAACTGTCCAAAGGGTCTCCTACATAGAATAAATTAGGAAAAATTTATAATGGCTCCATAAATCCCCTAAATGCACAAATACCTCAAAATAAAAATCTATCTCCTCTATTTAGCTCATAACCATTATAAATAAATAATTAATACGATTTTCAGAATTAGGGGTTTTACAGGTATGATCACATATCTACACTACATACTCCCCGCCCCCGACTGGTATAGTGGATCCAACCATGGTACGTTATAACACGGGATTCACTGGGTAGGTAGCTAGTCTCCCCAAGAATCAATGTCTGTACATGTACAAAAAGAACAAGAAAATAAGGCTTGCACAAGATACACCATACATACCAAGGAATAACATCTTATGACGAGATCTGGATATACTAATCCGTGTAACCATCGTGTCAAAAAATCAAGGATATCTATACTAGATATAAGAGACATAGATGATATCATAAATAAAAAACTATCAGAGAATGTACTCGCCTAAAATTTGGTAAACAGTATCAAAGATGTCTGGTACCGTGCCTCGAAGACCTAAATATAGAATATTATATCAATAAAAGATTTTAAAATGAAAATAAGTTAAACTAGTCAACTTCTAGGTCAAAAAGCTATTTCTTAGTCAAAATAATCAAACTAGGTCAACTCTAGGTCAAACTAGTCAAACTTGGTCAAACTAGCTATTTCTAGGTTGTTTGAGTCTAACTCTAGGATATTGGGTCCATACACTATATAACTAGGCCACACTAGCTATGCTAAGATATTAGGATACAAACAAGTACCGTATCGTAAGATACACAGTTTTAGATATGAATATATATATATATATAAGACAATATTTATATTACTCTTAGCTAACTGATGCAAAGTGGATACCTTGGCTTTGAACCAAAGCGGTATCTCACCAGCTACACACCCATCTTGATACTCAAACCCAATACCTTGAGTATTCACCAATACCTTGCCATTACCTTGGTATCACAAGGTAATTCAGATTCTAGTATATAATTAACTACCCAATACTCTAAACTATAACTAACATGCATTAGCTACTTATACTATACTATACTTACTACCTACTAACTTACCAATATATATATATATATATATATATATATATAGCTAACTATTTATAAAACTAACTAACTATCAGTGAACTAACTAACTACCTCCTTACCTTGCTGCCCTCTGTTCTTGTTGTTTCTGCTGTTGTGCTTTGCTGTTGTTGCTGTATTGCTATTGGCTAATCATGCTGGCTAATGCTGCTGCTGCTGCATGCCACTGCAGTTGCTGCTACATGCTGCTGCTGCTCACTGCTATGCTTGGCTGCAGCTGCTGTGCTTGCTTGTTGTTGCTGCTACTGCCTATGCTTGCTGCTATCATTGCTGTATTGCTGCTACTGCTTTGCTGTTCTTGCTTCTTCTGCTTTGCTGTTCTTGCTGCTACTGTTGTTCAGTAGCTACCCGACCCCTTCCTAGCACACACACACACACACACACACACACACACACACACACACACACACACACACACACACACATCTAACATATATATAACCTATATATATACCTCTAACATATATATAACCTATATATATACCTCCACATATATATACATATACCTTATTATATATCTCTCTTTATATATATACATAACACTAGGTACATACACCTATCTATACATATATATACATATCAATATATACAATAGAGATACATATACATATAAAGATCCCCCAATAGGATGTCCCTAAAAGACTGCAGTATTGTATTACGTCCATATTACCTCTAGTATAATATCCAAAGTCCATAACATTCAACACGACAAATACAAAAGAGAAGTTCTGGAAAAAGTTAAACTATACATATACATATACATATACACACAAATCATCACACACACACACACACACACACACACACACACACACACACACACACACATATATCACTATACATATATATATACATAACCATACAATTATAATACTCTAATAGCTATAAACAAGTATATTGAAATGCAAGAAAACAAATACGTGGAGTGCATCGCACCCGTATTACACTAAATCTATGATACGCTTGCGATACGAGTCCACCACACCACCAAAATATACCCCGAAGGATATGAGCAAATCTAAAATAATAATTATGAACAATACGAAGAGCTAATTACACATCTACGCGTCCGTGTCAAAATGTGACATGTTCAAACCCCCGTATCGAAAGAAAACTCCCAAATCAACCCGTATCTCCAAATTATCGGGATACGGCCTACATGTATCCAATTATTAACACGATACTACCTACACCCAATCAAATACATATTAATTTGGTCTAATTGACCAATTAACAAATACAAGATGTGTCAGTCTCAAAATTTCTCCCAAATTGACACAAAATAACACATAACTTTCTCCATAGGCCTCCTATGAACCTAATTCCAAATCCTATGGATAGCCTTAAGCATATAGGGTGGTTCCTAAAGATTAAATCACAGATTTAGAGTCTAATTAGAGGGGGAAAAAACTAAAATGTACCTATTGGAAGATGGATTCCCAATAAAACCTCTAATTTGAGTAAAAAGAGCCTTCAACTTGTAGATCCTTGCTCCTCCTTGTAGATCCTTGCTTTAGTGTCCAAATGATAATTTAAAAAGGAATTGGGAAGTAATTTGGGTAAAATTTGATGTGGGAATGAAGAAATTTGGAAAAAGAAATTCTAGATCTATATTTGAAAATAAAAATAAAGAGAAAAATTCTCCCTCCCTATTTTTATGGCCGGCCACTTAACCCCTCCCCAAGCTACTATATAAAGTCTAAAATACCCTTTGGAACCTCTCATAAAGAAATAATTAAGAAGGAAAGATTCTAGTCTATTGGGTTTAACTAAATTAATCATCCTCCTAATGAATGAGCAGTCACTGGAGATGAGGATTGCAAGTATCTCGGAATAGGTCTCATAGAGAGACGAAATGAGGATCATCACTTCCCAGTTCAGGCCCTCGCAAAAATGAATAGCTCGAACCGTCGGCTCCCTTACCAAATATTTCATAAATTGGCTCAGCCTACCGAACTCTGCAACATACTCCTCCACAGACATGCTATCCTGATTAAGGCTCTCAAACTGCCTCCCCAAGTCTAACCTGTCTGTCCAAGCAAAGAACTTCCTCTTGAAGAGGTCTTTGAACACCTTCCAAGATTGCCCTGCATCAGCAAGAAGTGGTTCGTTCCTGAACCAAGTACGGGCGATGTCGAACAACTGAAGTCCTACTGCCTCAACCTTCAGATCCTCAACAAGACAGGACACCCTCATGAGATGCTCAATATCCTCAAGCCAATCATTAGCGTAGATGATGCCCTCAGTCCCCTTGAAGACCCAAGGTTTTAGCTTCTTGAAGTCCTGACCATTACCCGGTCGAAGCTGGACAACCTGCTGCTGGACCAAAGCTCCTCTCTCCACTATGGCAAGGGCAATATGATGAGCACTCTCAATGCCCTGCCGCAATACATTGGTCTGCTTCTGGTTTGCCTCGGACTGAGCCCTCTGAGCCTCCAATATCTCATAAAATAGTATGAACACCTGAGTCGCATATGTCGATGCCGAAGGTGGAGGTAGAAGTCCCTCAGATATAGCCGGAATAGTCCTCTGAGTTGGAGGTGGACCCCCGAACGCAGCTGATACGCCAATCACTGGAGAAGTGACTGGTGCACGCCCATGGGAAGTCACAGATCTCTCAGAAACTATACCTCTCTACTGTGATTGAGTCTTAGGCGACATCCTGAGGTAAAGCGAAAGGAAAGAATCAATATGGCACATGATATAATACACTCAAGAAGGAAATTTAAAGATTAAATATCAATATCAAAGAAGAACAGTTGAATGAATCAATAGAGTTCTTCCTAGATGTGATTGAGTATTCTCAGCCTATAGTCTATATCCTATATCCTGAAATAGGCTCGTAATAGCACTCAATTCAGAGCACCACTACGAATCGCATTAATTGTGACCTTGAAGACCTGTATAGGCCACAACTAAAAATATGTCATAACCCACACCCGGTATAGGGATGCGAGTAGTGAACAACGCCTAGCCTATATCGCAATATCGGCAGTAGAATACTGTTTGGGTAAACTATCTATCTAACAATCAAGATATAATATGCCACAAATGTAAATGAATATACTTAATCACAGATCTATAGATGGAATAAGTACGAATATGATAAAAGAATAGAAGAGTCACAAATACAACTCATGAGACAAAAATAACATCCAATGAGTTAGAGAAGTACTAATAATAATGTTGGGAAAAAATCTAGTACAAAAGAAAACTAACTACTAAGCTACGAGTCCTGGGTCGTCTGTCTCAGTCGGGATAAGATCCTCTTAAGCCAAGATCTCTAGCTCTAAGACAACCATGTCCTGAGGCCCGTAGTGAGTGGGATATTACTCCTCAGTGTCATCTAGAAAAAATATATCTAGTTAGAAAAGAAGCAAAGTACATCTCTAACAACATTTCTAATAAATGATATAAATTATGTAACAGTAAATAAATATGAATATACAAGATGCAGTATACAGATACAAGAGATATATAATAAAGGAAATACTAGAAATAAATACGAGAATGAGCAATATAGAAATGAACAAGAAATACTAATAACTAAGTGAGTGAGTACCAGCTTTAACATGTGATCGGCTTGGGAACTTGTTACAAGAATTATGGCCTGGTTAATCATACGTGCGGTGCATGATTAATACTATTTAAGGAACAAGACATGATACAAGGAGGGTATGATCACATATCTATACTACATATACTCCGCCTCCGACTGGTATAGTAGATCCAACCATGGTACGTTATGATACGAGATTCGCTGGGTAGGTAGCTAATCTCCCAAGAATCAATATCTGTACATGTACAAGAAGAACAAGAAAACACGACTTGTACAAGATACACCATATATACCAAGAAATAATATCTCATGACGAGATCCGCATATACTAATCCGTGTAACCATCGTGTCAAGAAATCAAGGATATCTACACTAGATACACGAGACATAGAGGATATCATAAATAAGAAACTATCAGAGAATGTACTCGCCTAAAATTCGGTGAACAATATCAAAGATGTCCAGTACGATGCCTCGAAGACCTAAATATGGAATATTATATCAATAGAAGGTTTTAGAATAAAAATAAGTTAAACTAGTCAACTTCTAGGTCAAAAAGCTATTTCTAAGTCAAAATAGTCAAACTAGGTCAACTCTAGGTCAAACTAGTCAAACTTAGTCAAATTAGCTATTTTTAGGTTGTATGAGTCTAACTCTAGGATATTGGATCCATATACTATGTAACTAGGCCACACTAGCTATGCTAAGATACTAGGATGCAAACAAGTACCGTATCGTAAGATACGTAAGTTATATATATATATATATATATATATATATATATATATATATATATATATATATAAGATAATATTTATATTACTCTTAGCTAACTGATGCAAAGTGGATACCTTGGCTTTGAACCAATGTTGTATCTCACCAGCTATACACCCATCTTGATACTCAAACCCAATACCTTGAGTATTCACCAATACCTTGCCATTACCTTGATATCACAAGGTAATTCAGATTCTAGTATATAATTAACTACCCAATACTCTAAACTATAACTAACATGCATTAGCTACTTATACTATACTATACTAACTACCTACTAACTTACCAATATATATATATATATATATATATATATATATATATATATATAAACTACTAGTGATCAATAGCATATATCTAACTACTAGATAACAATATATACATATATATATATAACTAACTAGCTAACTATTTATAAAACTAACTATCAGTGAACTAACTAACTACCTCCTTACCTTGCTGGCCTCTGTTCTTGTTGTTGCTGCTGCTGTGCTTTGCTGTTGTTGTTGCATTGCTGTTGTTGATCCATTGTTGTTGGCTAATGCTGTTGCTGCATGCCACTACAGTTGCTGCTACATGCTGCTGCATGCTGTTGCTGCTCTATGCTTCTCCTTGAGCTGGTGTTGCTCACTTCTATGCTTGGCTGCAACTGCTGTGCTTGCTTGCAGTTGCTGCTACTGCCTATGCTTGCTGCTATCATTGCTGTGTTGTTACTACTGCTTTGCTGTTCTTGCTGCTACTACTTTGCTGCTCTTGCTGCTACTGCTGTTCAGTAGCTACCCGACCCCATCCTAGCACACACACATCTAAACACATATATAACTTATATATATATATATATATATATATATATATATATATATATATATATATATATATATATATATATATATATATATATATATATATATATAATACTAGGTAGATATACCTATCTGTACATATATATACATATCAATATATACAATAGAAATAATATATATATACATATACACACAAATCATCATACATATATATAACCACCAATTACCATATATATATATATATATATTTATATATAAACACAATATCACTATATATATATATATATATATATATATATACATAACCATACAATTATAATACTATAATAGCTATAAACAAGTATATTGAAATGCAAGGAAACAAACACGTGGAGTGCATCGCACCCGTATCACACTAGATCTATGATACGCTTGCGATACGAGTCCACCACATCACCAAACATACCCCGAAGGACACGAGAAATTCTAAAATAATAATTATGAATAATACGAAGAGCTAATTATACATCTACGTGTCCGTGTCAAAATGTGACATGCTCAAACCTCCGTGTCGGAAGAAAACTCCCAAATCAACCCGTATATCTAAATTATCAGGATATGGCCTATACGTATCCAATTGTGGACACGACACTAGCCACACCCAATCAAACATATGTCAATTTAGTCTAATTGACCAATTAACAAACACAAAATGTGTCAATCTCGGAATTTTCCCAAAATTGACACAAAATAATACATAACTTTCTCCATAGGCCTCCTATGATCCTAATTCCAATTCCTATGGGTAGCCTTAGCATATAAGATGGTTTCTAATAATTAAATCACAAATTTAGAGTCTAATTAGAGGGAAAAAAATTGAATTGTACCTATTAAAAGATGGATTCCTAATGAAGCTTCCAATTTGAGTAAAAAGAGCCTTCAACTTGTAGATCATTTCTCCTCCTTGTAGATCCTTGCTTCCTCCTTGTAGATCCTTACTCTAGTAGCCTCTAATGATGATTTAGGAAGAAATTGAGAAGAAATTTGGGTAAAATTTCATATGGGAATGAAGAAATTTGGAAAAAGAAAATTCTAGATCTAGATTTGAAAATAAAAATAAAGAGAGAGAAATTCTCCCTCCCTATTTACATGGCCGACCACTTAACCCCCTCTCCAAGCTATTATGTAAAGTCTAAAATATCCCTTGGGGCCTCTCATGAAAAAATAATTAAGGAGGAAAGGTTCTAGTCTATTGGGTTTAACTAAATTAATCATCCTCCTAATGAATGAGCTTCTAATTGGGCTCAATTCTAACTAGATTTAAATGTTGGTCCATTGATCTAATTTAAACTAATTAGGTCCACTAACACAAGTCCAAAAGAATAAACTAACATCTAATAATAAATAATATAATATAATATAATATAATAAATAAATATACAATATGTACAATATTTAATTAATTATGAAATAACCAAAATACCCTTTCCTAGAAAATGTGGTAGTGACACAATTACGAGGAAATAATAATTAATTAACCATTTTATCGTGGCATACGATTTTAATATGCCACACCAACCCATTGCTTCCAACTAAATCCATACTATGAGCCTAACTGGTCCTATTACGCACATGGTACTCGAGTTACTTTATTCTAACCCCCGTATGCTTCCAATATAATATTAAGTAGAAAATATAATTTATGGATTTATTTAACTAATTTAATATTCATTCATATTTAGTAAATATCTTTTGAATTGATATGAATTTGGTTGTAAATTATTTGTTGAAAGAAATATAAAATTTCTAAAAATTTTCCCAAGTACCTAACTATTTTTGAAAATTTTCTATATATAATTATGAATAAAATAAAGAAAAGAATAAATATTTCCTAACTAACCTACCCACTAACCTGACCCAGACCCGACCCTATAACACGCAGACTAATCCCCCAGGTCGCGTCCAGGAAGCAGCCGCCCCCCACGATACACACACACATACACACACACGCATACATAAAATATAACCCGAACCGTAGAGAACACCACCTCCACCGTTACCCACACCACCACCCTCTAGGAAACCACCCACGTCGGACCCTGACGACCCAGGTGACCATTCCCAACTTCCACCGGCCACCGCGAGCGAGCGCGAACAGCCACTAGGGTAACAGCAGCAACAACATCCTTTCCCGTGAGCCCATCTTTGAGGTACGAGAACGCCCTCCTTGCTCGATTATTTTATGATTTTTGTCCATATGCATTCACAGCAAGAAAGATCTCAAACCCCTTCAAGAAGTTTGATTTTAAATGGTTTATATTAGGAGAAATTCGAACCGAAAGTTAGTCCAAAAATCTGCGTTTGAACAATCTTAAAACTGTCCCAACCACACCAGTTGACGCACTATTTTCTTTAAAATAGTAGATTAATTTAAAAATCTACTTGAACAGTCATCTTGAAAACATAACCAAGATTTACTCCCACTAAATATTTTATTTTATTTTAATTTATTCTGTGATTAATTTAATTTTAAAAACTGTCAAAAAATTTGATTTCGGGAAACCCAAATTTCTTGATACGGGGTGCATTCCACCAAACGAGGCCACATCGTCGCATGCGGATTGCACCGAATGGTGCATATGTGGACGTGGACATGGACGTGGACATGTGGGCTTTTATGAAATTTGATTCGGACGTGTGTGCACGCCGAAATCAACGTGTATCCGCAGAATAATACCGTATCAGCCTATTCCGATATATCGCCATAACTTCGTGTGTACTCATCGGTTCATAATAAAACTTGTGCCATTGGATTCACAGCATTATGCTGGTCCTGTGACCCAAGTTTGGTTCGAATCTGAGAACGTTGACGAAATATCGTTTCATGGGCCCTACGGTTCCACATGACGGGCGATATCGTGATCGTCTTATCAAAATCCAGTTCTTGATATTTCATTGGGTTCGTATCATCGTTCTGGAGTTGTAGACACTAAGTCTGACAAATTTTAATAACTTTGTCTTTGGCACATTTTTTGGTGCGAAGTGGGCCACATGTGGACCCCGCTTTGATCCAAAACTGTCAATTCTGCCATTGTGTGCAAACTGGACTTATGGGTAGTCAATCATAGCTATTTTAAGTATTCTAAAAATATTAGTGATGTTTGTTTCAGCATCCAGAGTCGTACTTGCATATTCCACTTTCCCAGGAGTAGTTGACGGAGTTCAGGACTCAGGCAAGTGTACCTTGCCAAACTTGCAGTAGATCCTATTATATTATCTGCTTGTGTTTCTTTCCATATATATACTCTTGTGATGTACCTGTTCAACCTAGAACCGTGAGATATTGCTTAGCGTCTGGACAAGATTCGGGTGTCGACACCGTACGCGGAGTCGTGTAACATCACTTAGAAAGTTGATTCCACGATGCTATTTTTACGTGCTTGCTTTACCAAGTACGTCAGACTGTAGGATATTTGACACTATTTTATGTGACCAAATCTTTCTTGAGTTATTCATGGTGATTCTGTATAGGCTTACAGGATTCGTGATATGAGACTTGTATATCATATAGATATCATTATGACTCGTTGTACTAGCTAGAGGTCATGATCTTGCGTGTTATGGACATGAGAAATGAGGTTACATTAGGTGGGGAGAGACACACATGCTACAGGCTGATTATGTTTATATATATACTATGTTACTGGAGGTGCTTTAGTCTCTGTACCAGAGCCTGGCACATTTATTGGCCCTTCGAGATACTACTTGCTGCTATGGGCTCCCCGATACAGAGCCTGTAGTGGTCTCAGCCTGAGTACTAGTTATGCTCTCATTTGTATTTCAGTTAGCTGGTTACATAGCTTGCCCTGAGGATCTATTTTTACTTACTGTATTTTATTTGGCTTGAGTGTTTATTGTACCTTGTTATATCCCCTGAGGACCTGAATCCGGATTATGTCCCCAGGTGTAGACGAGGAGAGCTATCCTGAGGTTTACGAGGTAGGTGCTGCTATTGGAGACGTACAGGTTGCAGAGAAGGAAGTTATTTTGGAGGACTTCTCTTGAGCACACAATATTCTCACCATTCATTTATTATGCTTAGTGTTCTTAGATATTTGATCTTGTAGTGACTTCTGGATATTGTACTTGGAGTTATTTTTCTTTCCATTTTGATGATGGGTTGTTCCCCGTGTCATTATTTATGTTGCTTTGGTTGGACAGATCATTTTATATTATTGTGACTTATCTCTTTGTGATTTTGTTACTTATTATGGATGAAATTATATATACATAAACTGTGACAGGTATTTGTAGACCATTTTATATGTATTACAGCTTAAGTGCACTCTAACGGGTCCATTAAATTGGATTTGCCCTTTGGAGTTGTGCTGCTGGCCATTGCCACGTGGCTAGTCCCTTGATATTTTAGGACTGGGACATAACATATTGGAGCCGAGGAGTGTGAATATCTGTTTGTATGGGTCTTTCTTCATTGCAACATTTAAAGAAAAACTCAAGAATATAGAATGCAGTTAAAAAAGTTAGTTTATATATTATTTTTCAGCTCATTATATTTTAGAAATCAAAAAGGACAGGGAAGCGGATAAGAAGATCAATACCATCGCCTATGCCTTCTACTACATATCCTCAACACGATGATGATAACATCCAAGACTTGGGTTTAGATGATTCAACTTTGCCTGATGCCAAACCAGAAGTAAATAGTTCTCAGAACAATGACGAACATGAAGGAAATTAACCTCAAAATAATGATGAACCTAAAGAAAATTTGGCACGACCCACACCCGGTGTAGGCGCACGAGTAGTGAACAACGTCCAGCCTATGCCATAGCATCGACGGTAGAATATTGTTTGGATAAACTATCTACCTAACAATCAAGATATAATAATGCCACCAATATAATATGAATACTCAATCACAGATCTATAAGATGGAACAATCGCATGAATATGATATAAAGAACTAAAGAGACAATACCACTTATAAGATAAATAATATCCAATAAGTCATTTAAAAATAAGAAATGCTAATATCAAAATGCTGGAGACAAATCCAGTACAAAACCTATCTACTGAGCTACAGGTACTGGGTCGTTCGTCTCAACCAGAATGAGACCCTCCTAAGTCAAAGTCTCTAACTCTAAGCCAACTATGTCCTGAGGTCCATAGTGATTGGGATACCACTCCTCAGTGTCATCTGGGAAAAATATGTCCAATCAGAAAATGAGCAAAGTACATCTCTAATAGCAGTTCCAATGAATGATATAAACTATGTAACAGTAAATAGAGAGAATATACAAGATGCAATATACATGTACAATAGATATAAAAAATAGGAATATTGGAATTAAATACAAGAATGAGCATCATGAATATGATCAAGAAATACTACTGCTATGTGAGTGAGTACCAGTTTTAACATGTGATCGGCTTGGGAACTTGTAAAGGATTAGGGTCTGGTTAATCATACATGAGGTGTATGATCAACACTCACAATAACATGCACAAGGATGGTATGATCACATATCTACACTAACACTCCCTGCCCCGATTGGTATAGTGGATCCACCATGGTACGTTATGACACAAAATTTATTGGATAGGTAGCTAGTCTCCCCAAGAATCAATGTCTGTACATGTACAAGAAAAATAAGAAACAAGACTTACACAAGATACACCATAAATACCAAAGAATAACATATCATGACGAGATCCGGATATACCAATCCGTGTAACCTTCGTGTCAAGAAATCAAGGATATCTACGCTAAATACAAGAAACATAGGGGATATCATAAATAAGAAACTATCAGAGAATGTACTTGCCTGAAATCCGGTGAACAGTATCAAAGCTGTCCGGAACGGTACCTCAGAGACCTAAATATGGAATATTATATCAATACAAAGTTTTAGAATAAAAATAAGCTAAACTAGTCAAATTCTAGGTCATAAAGCCAAGTCTAAGTCAAAACAGTCAAACTAGGTCAACTCTCGGTCAAACAAGTCAAACTTGGTCAAACTAGCTATTTCTAGGTTGTATGATTCTAAATCCAAGTTATTGGTCCATACGCTATGTATCTAGCTATAGTAGGATACCCAAGTATTGATACTATTACGCATCTCAAGATACTCAATACACTAATATAACTATCTAATAGTAATACTAATATTATACTAGCTATATTAGAATACTAGAGTATCTTAGTTAAGAAGTATCAAAAGATACTCAAAATATTGTATATAAAATATACATATATCCCTATAGCTAATTCTAACACTATAATAATACTTTGGCTTTGTGCAAACTCGGTATCACACCTAGCTACCCATTTGGTACTCAATACCAATATCCCAGGATACCTCAACTCTCATTACAATGGTATAACTCAAGGTAACCAAGAAATAATATTGACCAATACTAATACTTATGCTAACTAGTGCATATATATATATATATATATATATACCCTCATATATATATACTAACTCATATATATATATATCTAACTAACAATATTAACTAACTTAACTAACTATCATAACAATTGGCTAACTACTCTAATACATACTAACATAGCTAACAGTTAAACATCACATTAACATACAT
The DNA here is from genome assembly GCA_036927795.1 of Iris macrosiphon. Lineage (NCBI taxonomy): Eukaryota > Viridiplantae > Streptophyta > Magnoliopsida > Asparagales > Iridaceae > Iris > Iris macrosiphon. The sequence continues at coordinate 117,991,903 of JAYESA010000012.1, read as the reverse complement.
CTAATATGCTAACCTAGTGCTATTGTTGCTGAGCCTACAACTGGGCAGAACCCGAGCCCCCTCATCAGTATTTGCATACTGCCTATTGCTGCTCCCCCTTATTGTATTGCTGCTGCTTTCACTAGTTGCTACTACAGCTGCTGTCGCTAGTTGTTGCTGCTGCTCTCGCTAGTTGTTGCTGTTGCTCTTGCTACCTGCTGCTATTGCTGTTGCTGCTAGTTGCTGCTGCAGCTGCTCTCGCTAGTTGCTGCTGCAGCTGCTCTCAAGTTGCTGCTGCAGTTGCTCTCACTGGTTACGTGCTGCTGCTCTCTTCCTGTGCACCAAGTGCACATGCCCGAGTCCCCCTCCTCTACCTTGCCTCACTTACACAACTCAAAACTAGAGTAAACAACCCAACTACTAATATATCTACACTTATATATACCTATAGCAATGACAGTCAACATAGTAACCACACTCTTCTTAGCACAAAATGCGTAAAGTATAAAAGTATGCAAATAACTAGTGATGTATATAAATATCATCAAGTAATTATATATATACGTAGTATAAGTGTCACTACCACATTATGAAATAGGTTTATTTTTGACTTTTTGTTTATTATAAGTGTTGTGTAAATTTATTTTAATTAATTGCATGATATGTGTATATATATATATATATATATTATAATGTTCTTAATGCATGAGTTAGTAGACTAGACCTAGAAGCCCACAAGATGAATCCCTGACCGAAATGTAGGATTGTGGATTTAATTTGTATTATTTTAGGATTTATTTATTTAGGGTTATAATTAATTAACGTGATTTTATTTAATTGTTGCGCCTTACCGTTGCTTCGATAATTGGAGCGCTACCCTAGCTTTTGTCTTCCAACAAATTTTATACCTTTGTCCTAGACATGCCTGCCTTCTTTTCTGACCTTTGTGTAACTTATAATTATTATCTCTTGTGCTATATTTTAGTCGCACAATATTCGTCGCAAATATTTATTTTAATTTCGAATAAATCTAATTTTGTATCTTTGTGCGTTCCAATCAAAATTGGAGACACAATCTCGATCCATTTTGAGCAACCCAAATTAGGATAATATTCTATTCTGAGTCTTCTTCATTCATGACACTTGTGTCCCACTTAATTTTAGTCCATGTACTTCTAATTTATTTTAGAACACCAATTGTATTAATTTTTTAATTAAATAAATCCAAAACCTAACTTTGTGCATTTTTCCAATCGTTGGGCACTTTTATGCAAAAGTGCATTAAGGTGTCCACCCTATTGGACACAACACATGAAAAAACCCATTTCTCCTTCATGTAAATTTTTCTATAATTTTTGGGAGTGTGTAACAAAACATCAACCTCCTCAAACCATAGCCTCCATTATTTTGAACCAATGTAATCCTAACCCTCCATTTTGAACCTATTTAAATTCTAGCCTTTGAAATACCTATATGACAAGCCAATGCCCAATCCCAAGGAGGGTGTTGACCAAGCCCAATTTCTAGGTCAACCCCAAACCCTTTTCTACATACATATATAACTTTTCCTATCTATTTTCATTTTTCCTAAACCTAAAAAGCTACAGCCGATACCACCCCTCCTTTTCCTGTTCATCCATCTTCTTCCCGCGCCGACCGGAGTAGACTCGCCGGAGCAGCTCGCCTCAAGCCTCGCCGGAGTAACCCCCGCCATCCTCGCCGGAAGCCCGAGCCGCTGAAGCCCAATCTCATCCACCCTCTGCCTGAGCCGAGCATTTCCGTCGACCACAGCATTCCGGATCCACCCGACTACACCATCCATCGAGCTTCCCTCCTCGACGATGCAGTAACCCCGTCGATGCCTGAACCGCCCGCCATCCTTGCCGACTTCCCCCTTGTCGACATCATCATCACTACCCGCTGAACCCGAGCCGCTGTCCACCAGGAACTCGCCTGGAGATGCCTCGTTGCCACCCGCCTGCTTCCGCCGTTCTCCTCAACCGCTCCGCCGGAGCCGACCGTCTGCACAAAAAAAATACCCCGCGGTCACATTCTCCCCGACCCGCTGTACCCGTCGACCGGAGTCCAGCGCTCGCCTGAAGCCCGCTGTTCTCGCCTGAACGCCATGATCCCTCCCAGAGCCCTCCTTCGTCACGACCAGAGCCCAACAACAGCGACTGAACGCTGCCACCCCGTTGATGACCCGCTGCACTTCGACCCCATCGATGACCCGCCGCACTTCGACCCCGTCGACGACCCATTGTCACCTCGACCACCACCATTCTACACCAGCACCACCATTATTAGCTCGACTACCACCACTCTACAACACCACCACTATTATCACCTCGACCCTGCCTCGTCATCAACATCGTCAACATTATCAACATCATCGGCATCGTCGTCATCAACTTCGTCGTCATCGTCGTCATCAACATCGTCGTCATCGTCGATCTCGTGCACGTGCACGCCGAGGCCAAGGTGAGGAGTATTTTCTCTTATGATTTGTTGTGTATGCATACATACGCATATGCGTATATTATTCATTTGGTATATGCATAAATATATTTAGTATGTATGTATCTTATTCATTGGTATATGTATATATATATTTAGTATATGTATTATTTTGGTATACATATAATTATTGGTTGTTATATACTTATATAAATATATGGTATGTATATACATATTATAAGTAATTAAATGATAATGTTAATTATGACTGCAATATGTACATGTTGTATGACCCCTAGGTATAGCTGCAGATATCCCGTAGTTACACATGACCCTATGAATTGTTAGCAGACTGCCTTATGTACACTGACGTACTGGCGAGACTCGTATTATTTTGACTGTCTGTTTTGCACAGCAATTACAAACGTGACACCCATGCAACTAGACGCACACTTGACCCTAGTTGACCAGTGTCACCCTAGTGTAGCTGTTGAGTTCAGTATATTGTGTTTGTGCGTGTGCTAGTGTAACGACTGATGCTATATTGTATGATATTATATGTATATAGGACCATTGGATTGTCCTGCGAGACTTCAGGAGCAGGATATTGGTATTGCCAGCTAAGGACCCCAGGCGAGTACATTCTCTGATAGTTTCTTATTTATGATATCCTCTATATTCATTGTATCTAGTATAAATATCCATATTCCTTGACACGATGGTTACACGGACTGGTATATCCGGATCTCGTCATGAGATGTTATTCCTTGTATATGGTGTATCTTGAATAAGTCTTGTTTCATTGGTTATCTTATGCATGTACAGACACTGATTCTCGGGGAGACTTGCTACCTTCCTAGAGAATCCTGTGCCATAGAGTACAATGGTTGGATCTACTATACCAGTCGGGGGTGGAGAGTATTTTAATGTAGATATGTGATCATATCCTTCATGTACAAGTCTTTTTCTCATGTTATTGTTGGTCATACACCGCACGTATGACTAGCTAGGCCAGTATTCGTGTACAAGTTCCCAAGCCGATCACATGTTAAAGCTAGTACTCACACACTTAGTCATTAATATTCTTGTTCATTGCCATATTGTTTATTCTTGTATTTATTCCAGTATTCCTTTATTGTGTATCTCTTGTACATGTATATGCATCTTGTATATTTTTATCTATTTACTGCTACATAGTTTATATCATTGATGTAGAACTGCTGTTAGAGATGTACTTTGCTCCATCCTGACTGGAAATATTTTTCCAGACTGCGACTTAGAGGACTGGGGTCCGACATATTATGGACTAGGTATAGATGCAGACTATACACCAGAGATCTTAGAGGAGATACTACCTGCAGCTATTTAGACAGTATTTATCTTATGCATTGAAACTTATTTGAGGTTATTTTGAGTTTATGTTTAGACTTATTCTTAGTTTATGTTGTGACTTGTGGAGACCTTATGTTGGACAACTAGACTGTAGTTTATCTCTATTGAGACATTGTGTTTGACTTATGTCATCATTTTTATCTTTTATCGTGCCATTTATATTCTTATAGTTTTGTGATTGAGTATACATTATGAGCTATTGTGAGATGTTATTTCATTATCCTCCTTATTGGAGTTGATATCATTGACAGGTTATGAGTTATGTTTAGTATTTATTGTGACCTAGACAGCGTTCTACCGCCGATGCTGCAGTATAGGCTGGACGTACCTACGTACTCGTGCCCCTATTCCGGGTGTGGGTCATGACACGTTTTTAGTGGTGGCCCATGCAGGTCTGACTTCGCAAGTTGTGCGATGTCTTGGTAGTGCGACAACTTAGTTGTACTACTGCGTGCCTGTGATAGGATCTAGGATATAGTATACTAGGATGAGAGCGGATACTCAATCACAACTAGGAACATTTTCTAATCTATCTGTCTTGTTATCCTTATTCCTTCTGAATATTGCTTCTTTTAGAATTTTGCTGTCCTTTCTTGATGATATCATATCTATTGCATAAATTGATTATTTTCGGTCTGTCTTCAGGATGCCGCCGAAGACAAGATCTATGAGAGTGGGAGCATCAACTTCAGAGGGGTCTGCCACCTCTCCACCTGATGGACAGACATCTGGAGTTCCTCCTCTTCCACCCGTTCCGAGTGTTGCCCCAGCTATGACGGAGAACCTTCCACCTCCACCGACTCCGCTTCCCGCAGGTATGCCCATCGACGGGGCACAAATGTTTACTTTGATCCAGGGCATGGTAGATGCCCAAAGAGTGATGGTAGAAGCTCAGCGAGTTCAAACTGAGGCTCAGAGAGTGCATGCAGAGGCACACCAAGCGCAGACTGAACTGATGAGAGAGAGAGCATGGAGAACGCTCGCTAGATGGCACTACAGGCAGTTGAGAGAGTTGCCCAGCAGTATCCTGGTCAGCAGCAACAGCAGAGACCAGGCATTATAGTTGATTTTAAGAGGATGATGCCTCGAGAGTTCAAAGGCACCGAGGGAATACTCTACGCGGACGACTGGCTAGAGGATATAGAGAGGAACTTACGTTTGGCGCAGATTCCGAAGATTCTTCAGATCGAGGCCGCTGGCAGTCAGATGTTTGATATCGCGTTGACGTGATATCGTATGGAACCAAGACTCACTGACGAAGGACTTACTTGGGAGACCTTCAAGGAGCTTTTTAAGGAGAAGTTCTTCCCCAACGTGGCCCTGGGAGCTTTGGAGAGTCAGTTCCATGACTTGGTCCAAGGAACCATGCCGGTCGATGATTACGTTACAGAATTTTTTCGATTGAGCCACTTTGCATCGTCTATGATTCGAGACCCAGGAGACAGAGTCCAAAAATTTAGAAAGGGGCTGACGAGAGAGATTAGGTCACGCACTTCCGGTCGTCGTACCGCTACCTTTGGGGATATCTTGATGGATACCCAGATTACAGAAGATGATCTAGGTCTCAGGCCTAAGATGAGTCATAATATTTCTGAAGATATGAGTGGCAGCACGAGACCGGTCAAGCGTCCCCATATTCAGCAGCAGCCAAAGACGTTTCAGTATAACCACCACCAGCATCAGGCACCGGTTCGTGTTCAGCAGGATCAACAGATTTATCATTTCTGTAAGAAGCTAGGTCACCTTTGGGAGAGCTGTAGATTGAGGCTAGGACTTTGTTTGCGCTGTGGTGATGCAGGACACCGAATGAGGGATTATCCTCTAGTTCATTATCTTCCCGTCCAGCGCGCAGCTCCAAATTATAGAGATCCAGTTAGGCCACATGTGGAACCGCAGATTGCTCAACACTCACGGAGGGAGCCACCCAAGCAGGGCGGAGCATTTGCGATGATGGTCGAGGAGACCGATACTGCAAGTGATGTGTTAGCAAGTTCTGTTCTTTCCTTCCTACTGTTCCTTTTTCCGTCTTTTGATTGATTGATTTCTTAGTACCTTAGCTTGTATTAGTGATTTTGCTATAATATAGTTAGTAGTATACCCTGACAGAGACTACAATACCATGACAAAATAGACCATAAACCATACATATTTTTTTTAGATTGCATGTTGTATGACTGTAGGTAGGATTTTCCTAGACTCTGATTGTTGGGGGTTTGACCATAATGAAGAGTAGTGAAAAGGTTATGAATTGACAAAGAGAGACAATGTGCCTTAAATTTCGAGGATAAACATTAATTTAGATAAAGAGTTGAGAACTCAATATGGCAGAATTGACGATTTGTTAAAATCATAGATTTTATGAAGATTAGGATATGATTGAAATTGTCATTAAAATTTAAGGAATTTAAGAAGATTATCATTATATTTATTTGTCTGCAAGATATAAATTTAAGATATAAATTGAATGCGGTATTTAAAGATTTTATAATTATTACATTAATGAATGTTGTGTGGAAAAAGAATAGAGGAGTAAATCATTAATGGATTAGTGTTTGAATTCAAATTTTTGGGATGAGACTTTAGATTTTCTAAATATGCATTGATTGGATTTAAATTAGAGGATTGGATATTAAATTTTTGAGTATTTAATTATTAACTTAAAATTTTGAAGGAGATTGTAATAAGAATGGAATTTGATTTTTATTTCGAGAATTTTCATGAATATGATATTTTGAAAATTTTATGAAATAACAATGTGGATTTACTTCATGATTATTTGGTTTGATAAATTTAAATTTTGATGAAAAATAATATAATGAGTAAATACAACTATTGAGGATCTTAAATTTCGAGGACAAAATTTTTCTAAGGAGGGTAGACTTGTTACTACCACATTCTGAAATAGGGTTATTTTTGATATTTTGTTTATTATAAGTGTGGTGCAAATTTATTTTAATTAATTGCATGATATGTGTATTTATATATATATATATTATATAATGTTCTTAATGCATGAGTTAGTAGACTAGATCTAGAAGCCCACTAGATGAACCCCTGACCGAAATGTAGGATTTTGGATTTAATTTGTATTATTTCAGGATTTATTTATTTAGGGTTATAATTAATTAACATAATTTTATTTAATTGTTGTGCCTTACCGTTGCTTCGATAATTGGAGCGCTATCCTAGCTTTTGCCTTCCAACAAATTTGATACCTTTGTCCTAGACATGCCTGCCATCTTTTCTGACCTTTATGTAACTTATAATTATGCTCTCTTGTGCTACATTTTAGTCGCACAATATTCGTCGTAAACGTTTATTTTAATTCCGAATAAATACAATTTTGTATCTTTGTGCGTTCCAATCGAAATTGGAGACACAATCTTGACCCATTTTGAGCAACCCAAATTAGGGTAATATTCTATTCTGAGTCTTCTTCATTCATGACACTTGTGTCCCACTTAATTTTAGTTCCATGTACTTCTAATTTATTTTAGAATACCAATTATATTAATTTTTTAATTAAATAAATCCAAAACCCAACTTTGTGCATTTTTCTATTCGTTGGGCACTTTTATGCAAAAGTGCATTAAGGTGTCCACCCCATTGGACACAACACATGAAGAAACCCATTTCTCCTTCATGTAAATTTTTTCATAATTTTTGGGAGTGTGTAACTCAACATCAACCTCCTCAAACCATAGCCTCCATTATTTTGAACCAATGTGATCCTAACCCTCCATTTTGAACCTATTTAAATTATAGCCTTTGAAATACCTACATGACAAGCCAAGGCCCAATTCCAAGGAGGGTGTTGACCAAGCCCAATTTCTAGGTCAACCCCTAAACCCTTTTCTACATACATATATAATTTTCCTATCTATTTTCATTTTTCCTAAACCTAAAAAGCTACAGCCAACACCACCCCTCCTTTTTCTGTTCATCCATCTTCTTCCTGCGCCGACCGGAGTAGACTCGCCAGAGAAGCTCGCCTCAAGCCCTCGCCGATGCAACCCCCGCCATCCTCGCCAGAAGCCCGAGCCGCTGAAGCCCGATCTCATCCACCCTCCGCTTGAGCCGAGCATTTCCATCAACCACAGCATTCCGGATCCACCTGACTACACCATCTATCGAGCTTGCCTCCTCGACGATGCAGTAACCCTGTCGATGCCTGAACCGCCCGCCATCCTTGTCGACTTCCCCCTCGTCGACATCATCATCACCACCCGCTGAACCCGAGCCGCTGTCCACCAGGAACTCGCCGGAGAAGCCTCGCTGCCACCCGCCTGCTTCCGCCGTTCTCCTCAACCGCTCCGTCGGAGTCGACCGTCTACACCGAGGAAAACCCCGCAGTCACATTCTCCCTGACACGCTGTACCCGTCGACCGGAGTCCAGCGCTCGCCTGAAGCCTGCTGTTCTTGCCTGGACGCCATGATCCCTCCCTGAGCCCTCCTTCGTCACGACCGGAGCCCGACAACAGCGACTGAACGCTGCCACCCCGTCGACGACCCGCTGCACTTCGACCCCGTCGATGACCCGCTGCACTTCGACCCCGTCGATGACCCATTATCACCTCGACCACCACCACTCTAAACCACCACCACCATTATCACCTCGACCACTACCACTCTACACCACCACCACCATTATTACCTTGACCCTGCCTCGTCATCAACATCATCAACATCATCGTCATCATCGTTATCAACATCGTCGTCATCGTCGTCATCAACATCGTCGTCATCGTCGTCATCGCCGATCTCGTGCACGTGCACACCGAGGCCAAGGTGAGGAGTATTTTCTCTTGTAATTTGTTGTGTACGCATACATACGCGTATGCATATATTATTTATTTGGTATATGTATAAATATATTTAGTATGTATATATTTAGTATGTATGTATCTTATTCATTGGTATATGTATATATATATATATATATATATATATATATATATATATATATATATATATATATATATATATATATATATATATATATATATATATATATATAGTATATGTATTCTTTTGGTATACATATAATTATTGGTTGTTATATACATATATAAATATATGGTATATATATACATATTATAAGTAATTAAATGATAATGTTAATTATGACTGCAATATGTACATGTTGTATGACCCCTAGGTATAGCTGCGGATATCCCGTAGTTACACATGACCCTGTGAATTGTTAGCAGACTGTCTTATGTACACTGACGTACTGGCGAGACCCGTATTATTTTGACTGTCTGTTTTGCACAGCAATTATAGACGTGACACCCGTGCAACTAGACGCACACTTGACCCTAGTTGACCAGTGTCACCCTAGTGTAGCTGCTGAGTTCAGTGTATTATGTTTGTGCGTGTGCTAGTGTAACGACTGATGCTATATTGTATGATATTATATGTATATAGGACCATTGGATCGTCCCGCGAGACTTCATGAGCAGGATATTGGTATTGCCAGCTAAGGACCCTAGGCGAGTATATTCTCTGATAGTTTCTTATTTATGATATCCTCTATGTTCATTGTATCTAGTGTAAATATCCATATTCCTTGACACGATGGTTACACGGAATGGTATATCCGGATCTCGTCATGAGATATTATTTCTTGTATTTGGTGTATCTTGTACAATTCTTGTTTTATTGGTTATCTTGTGCATGTACAGACACTGATTCTTGGGGAGACTTGCTACCTTCCTAGAGAATCCCGTGACATAGCGTACCATGGTTGGATCTACTATACCAGTCGGGGGTGGGGAGTATTTTAGTGTAGATATGTGATCATACCCTTCATGTACAAGTCTTGTTCTCATGTTATTGTTGGTCATACACCGCACGTATGACTAGCCAGGCCAGTATTCCTGTACAAGTTTCCAAGCCGATCACATGTTAAAGCTAGTACTCACACACTTAGTCATTAGTATTCTTGTTCATTACCATATTATTTATTTTTGTATTTATTCTAGTATTCCTTTATTATGTATCTCTTGTACATGTATATACATCTTGTATATTTCCATCTATTTACTGCTACATAGTTTATATTATTGATGTAGAACTGCTGTTTGAGATGTACTTTGCTCTATTCTGACTGGAAATATTTTTTCAGACTGCGACTTAGAGGACTGGTGTCCGACACATAAGACCAGGTATAGATGCAGACTACACACCAGAGATCTTAGAGGAGACACTAACTGCAGATATTTAGACAGTATTTATCTTATGCATTGAGACTTATTTGAGGTTATTTTGAGTTTATGTTTAGACTTATTCTTAGTTTATGTTGAGAATTGTGGAGACCTTATGTTGGACAGCTAAACTGTAGTTTATCTCTATTGAGACATTGTGTTTGACTTATGTCATCATTCTTATCTTTTATCGTGCCATTTATATTCTTATAGTTTTGTGATTGAGTATACATTATGAGCTATTGTGAGATATTATTTCATTATCCTCCTTATTGGAGTTGATATCATTGACATGTTGTGAGTTATGTTTAGTATTTATTGTGACCTAGACATCGTTCTACCGCCGATGCTGCGGCGTAGGTTGGACGTACCCACGTACTCGTGCCCCTATTCCGGGTGCGGGCCGTGACAATAAGCCAAATAGCTATATAACCTACTAATACTTAGTGTACAATAGAATACAAAGCATTAATTCAAACACAATGAGTGCATCACCCCCGTATCACACTCATTTTGTGATACGCTTACGATACGGCCCCAACACCATACCAATTGTATCCCGAGGGACAAGGACAAGTCCAATATCATAATTAAGAGTAATATAAAGTACTAGATATACTAATACGTGTCCGTGTCAAAATATGACATGCTCAAACCCCCCGTGTCGGAAGAAAACTCCCAATTAAATCCGTATCGCCAAATTATCGTGATACGGCCTACATGTATCCAATTGTGGATATGACACTAGCTTCATACAATCAAACACATGTCAATTTGGTCTAATTGACCTATTGGCAAACACATGATGTGTCAATCTTGGAATTCTCCTAAAATTGACACAAAATACCACATAACTTTCTCAATAGGCCTCCTGTGAACCTAATCCCACTTTGTATATGTAGCCTTAGTACATGGGAGGGTTCCTAATAATTAAATTATAGATTTAGAGTCTAATTATAGAGGAAAAACTGAATTATACCTATTGAGAGATGGATTTCCAATACAAGTCTCCAAGTGAGTGTCAAGAGCCTTCAACTTGTGCTCCTTCCTCCTCCTTGTAGATCCTTGCCTCCTCCTTATTTTAATAGCCTCCAATGGTGAGTAGAGAAAGAATTGGAAGAGAATTTGGGTAGAGATTGGTGTAGGGATGAAGGAATTTGGAAGAGAAAAATTCTAGATGTAGAATTGGGATAAATGAATGAAGAGAGAGAGAGAGAGAGAGAGAGAGAGAGAGAGAGAGAGAGTCTCTCCTCCTCCTACTTTGGCCGGCCTTGCCCTTACTCTAAGTCTCTATGAAAAGTCCACAATACCCCTTGGGGCTTGTTAAGAAGGAATTAATTAAGGAAGGAAGGTTCTAATCCAATTGGTTTAACTAATTAATTCATCCTCCTAATAAATGGACTTGCTATTGGGCTCAAATCTAACTAGGATTAAATGTTGGTCTATGAATCTAATCTAAACTAGTTAGGTCCACTATCACAAGTCCAAAATCAAATATAATATCTAACAATAAATAAATAATACAATAAATAAATATACAACATGCACAATATTTTATTAATTAAGAAATGACCAAAATACTCTTTCCTAGAAAATATGGTAGTGACAAGTCTACCCGCCTTAAAATAATTTTGTCCTCAAAATTCAAAGATGAAACTACCCCAAAAAAATAAAACAGAATAAAATCAGGAAAGAACATACCTCAAGGAACAAACAAATATGGGTAACGCTCTCGCATTTTATCCTTCCTCTCCCAGGTAGACTCACCCGGAGAGTGATGCCTCCATGCGACGCATACCCAGGGAATGGTCTGGTTTCTTAGCACCTTCTCTTTCGGATCCAGAATCTCAACTGGCTGCTCTGGATAGCTAAGAGTAGGGCCCACCTCTATCTCCGAGTGATCCAACATGTGGCTAGGATCCGCCATGTACCATCTCAACTGTGATACGTGAAACACGTTATTCACTTCCTCTAATGTAGGTGGCAAGTCTAGTCTGTAAGCAACTAGACCGACCTCTCGAGAATACTGAAAGGTCCGATGAATCGCGGACTAACCTTTCTGCCTCCACCGAAATGAATCGTGCCTCGTGTCAGGGAAATCCTCAGAAATACCAAACCACCAACCTAGAACAAAAAACAACTTAAGAACTTAATTTATGACAAACAACCAATATCAAGCAAAAAATAAAAATCTAAAACTATACCTCAAACTCCAAAGGTCTGCGGTGGCTATCGACCCAATACCGCTGTCTGTCCTGCACCACTCGAAGTCTGTCTCTAATTAACTTAACCTTTTTCGCTGCATCCACAACCATCTCTGGCCCTAACAAAGCTCTCTCTCCAATATTGTCCCATGACAAGAGAGTACGACATCTCCGACCGTACAAAGCCTCAAATGGTGACATCTCTATATTAGCCTGGTAGTTGTTGTTGTTGTAAGCAAACTCTACCAAATAGAGATGGTCCTCCTAGGATCCCCCAAAATCTAGTACACTGGTACAAAACATATCCTCGAGTATCTGAATGGTCCTCTCTGATTGCCCATATATCTGGGGGTGATATGCAGTACTGAACTTGAGCTGGGTGCCCAAACTCGTCTACAAATTCCTCCAAAAATAAGAAGTGAAACGACTATCCCGATCCGAGACTATGATGACGGGAACCCCCAATCGTGATGATCAGCCTCACATACATCTCTTCCAGCTTCTCCGTAGACAAACCCACCTTGAAAGACAAAAAGTGGGCCAATTTGGTCAACCTGTCAATGATGACCCAAATTGCGTCTTTTCCTCTTGGAGATCGTGGAAGTCCGGACACAAAATCTATAGTAATATGATCCCACTTTCACTCTGTAATAGGTAATGGCTGAAGTAATCCACCTGGCCTCTGCCTCTCGACTTTCACCTGCTGGCACACTGAGCATCTGGATACAAACTGTGCCACCTCCCTCTTCATACCATACCACCAAATACTCTCTCGCATATCCCGATAGATCTTGTTAGCACCTGGATGCATGGAACACTGAGAGCGATGCGCTTTCTCCAATACCTCCTCACGTAGCTCCCCACTAGGCACACATAATCTAGTACCATGCCGTAAAGAACCATCCTCAGCAATGGTGAAATCATTCTCCAATCCTGCTCTCACCTAAGATCTGATGCTCCTCAGAGATACATCCTCATACTGGGCTGCCTTGATCTTGTCCATCAACTCTGAGTGTATCTGCAACCCCCATATCTGTATGGCAAAACCAAACACTATCACCTCATTGCCAAGCTTTCCAGATCCTCCCAAAAATACCGATCCTGCATCAAAAATGTAGCTATTGGATACCTGCTCAAGGCATCGGCAACTACATTGGCTTTCCCCGGATGATACTGTAATAATATGTCAAAATTCTTTATCAGTTCTAGCCACCGACGATGCCTCATGTTTAACTCCTTCTGAGTAAAAATATACTTCAAGTTCTTATAGTCTGTGAAGATCTTCACACGCACTTCGTATAAATAGTATTTTTATAACTTCAAGGCAAATATGACTGCTGCCAACTCTAAATCGTGGGTAGGATAGTTCTTCTCATAAGGGCGCAACTGCCTGGATACATAGGTAATCACTTTTCCATTCTGCTGAATAACATAACCCAGCCCTTTCTCCGATGCATCACTATAGATAGTGAAACCTCCAGACCCTGATGCAATGTCAAAATAGGGGCAGACGTTAACTTTGTCTTCAATTCTTCAAAAGCAACCTGGCACTCCTCTGTCCAAATAAAATCTGTGTCCTTCCTGGTGAGTCTAGTCATCGGCTTAACAATCCTAAAAAAATCTTGCACAAAGTTCCTGTAGTAGCCTGCCAGACCCAATAAACTCCTGATCTTTGCTACTGAACTCAGGGTCTTCCATGATTCCACTGCTGCGATCTTCTTCGGATCCACTGAAACTCTTTCACCAGTCACAACATGTCCTAAGAACTCCACCTTGTCCAGGAAGAACTCATACTTGGACAGCTTCCTATACAGCTTCTCCTTCTTCAGTACATCCAACACAATCCGCATATGCTCCTCACTCCTCTGGTGTCTTCGAGTATATGAGTAGGTCATCGATGAACCCCACCACAAACTTGTCAAGGTACTGGTGGAACACCTTGTTCATCAAATTCATAAATACCGTCGGGGCATTAGTTAACCCAAATGGCATCATCATGAACTCATACTGGCCATACCGTGTCCTAAAAGCAGTCTTCGAAATGTCCTCAGGCTTCACTTTCAACTGGTGGTAGCCTGATCTCAAGTCTATCTTGGAAAATATCTCGGCGCCACTCAATTGATCGAACAGGTCATTAATTCGTGGCAACAGGTATTTATTCTTGATATTAAGATTATTCAATACCCTATAATCGATGCACATACGTACCGAGCCATCATTCTTCAGTACAAACAGTACCGGGGCTCCCTACGGTGAAGAACTGGATCTGATAAACCCCTTATCCTGCAATTCGTCTACTTGCTTCTTCAGCTCGACCAGCTCGCTGTTGTTTACTCTATAGACATATTATGAAATTGGTTCTGTACCTAGCACCAAGTCTATAAAGAACTCAATATCTCGATCTGGCGGCAATCCTGGCAAATCCTCAGGAAACACATCCAAGAACTTTGCTATTATAGGATACGGTAACTCCTTGTCTTCAACCATAGCTCCACAGATAATACCTTCTCTCTGCTCTGTAGTTCCTCTAGCAAACTCAAACTCTGGCTCTCTTGGTGGGCTAAACAAAACTCTACCTCCTCTGTAATCTATACTAGCATGGTGCCTACTCAACTAATCCATCCCGAGTACAATATCGTAGCTTGGAAGTGGCATTACAAGTAGATACGCACTCATCTCCCGGCCTACCAGAGTAACTCTCCGATCCTTGCAAATATCACTAACCAGTTCCCTCGGTCATGATCTTGCAAGTCCTAAGCAAAGGCTCAGCTACCAAATGATGCTTCAGACCAAAAGAAATAGATACAAAACTATGGAAAGCACCACTATCAAATAAAGCTAAAGCTAGAATAGAATCAAGAAGAACAGAAAATGCGATGACATCTCTGGTGGGCTCGGCCTCCTCGACCGTCATAGTAAACGCTCGTCCCTGAGGTTCACCTTCCTGATGTTGGTATTGGGCATAACGCCGCTGCTGGGTCAGAAGCGGCGGTCCCCTCGGCTGTACTACAAGTGGCCTCGCCTGTGTTCTCGGAGTTGGAGCTACTCCCGGAACTGCACGACGAGAGTTGGAAGGACAATCCCTCAGTTGATGCCCCTCGACACCATAATACAGAAAAACTCCCAACCTCTTTCTTTAAACTCCCCAGATGTGGCCAGGCTTCAGTAGTAGCAGAAAACTTGCTATGACTGTCTCTGCTGCTGCTGTGGTGCCTGGTAAAATAGTGTCATAGTTGGAGTCTGGTATTGTTGTGGCTACTGAAAAGGCCTAGATTGAAAATGAGGATGCTTAGCAGTCACTGCGCTGCTACTAGCCCCCAGAAAAGAATTGTGGTCCCTCTTGAGTTTCAAGCCCAATACCCGCTCAACCTTGTGTGCCTCCGCAAGTATCTCCGAATACATTTTATAGAAAGATGGAATGAGGATCTTTACTTCCCAGTTCAGACCCTCGCAGAAGCGAATAGCTCAAACCTCTGGTTCCCTCACCAAATACTCCGTAAATTAGCTCAGCCTATCAAACTCTGCGGTGTACTCCTTCACGGACATGATCCCTTGAGTAAGGCCCTCAAACTGCCTCTCCAAGTCCAATCGGTCTGCTCGAACAAAGAACTTCCTCTTGAAGAGGTCCTTGAACACCTCCAAGACTGCCCCGCATCAGCAAGAAGTGGTTCATTGCTGAACCAAGTACGGGCGATATCGAACAACTGAAGTCCTACTACCTCAACCTTCAGATCCTCAACAAGATGGAACACCCTCATGAGACACTCAATGTCCTTGAGCTAATCATTAGCGTAGATAATGCCCTCAGTCCCCTTGAAGACCCGAGGTTCCATCTTTTTGAAGTCCTGGATATTACCCAGCCGAAGCTGGGCAACCTATGGAGCAACCTACTACTGGACCAAAGCTCCTCTCTCTACTACAACAAGGGCAAGCTGATGAGCACTCTTAATACCCTGCCGTAAGACGTCGGTCTGCCTCTGGTGAGCCTCTGACTAGGCCTTCTGAGCCTCCAATATCTCGCAAAACAATACGAATAGCTGGGTCGCATTTGTCGGCACAGAAGGTAGAGGTAAAAGTCCCTCAGACACAGCTGGAACAGTCCTCTGAGCTGGAGGTGGACCCCCAAACATAGCTGATACGCCAATCACAGGAGAAGTGACTGGTGCAGGCCCTCGAGAAGTCGCAGATCTATCAGAAACTGCTCCTCTCTGCAGTGATCGAGTCTTAGGCGGCATCCTGAGGCAAAGCGAAAGGAAAGAATCAATATGGCACATGATATAATGCATTCAAAGAAGGACAGTTAAAGATCAAATATCAATATCAAGGAAGAATAATTGAAATGAACAATAGAGTTTTTCTAGACGTGATTGAGCATTTTCATCCTATAACCTATATCCTATATCCTGAAACTGGCTCGTAATAGAACTCAAATCAGAGCACCACTACGAATCACTACTTGAGACCTCGAATACCTTTATGGGCTACCACTAAAATGTGTCATGACCCGCACCCGATGTATGGGCACGAGTAGTAAACAACGTCCAGCTTACGCTGTAACATCGACGGTAGAATGCTGTTTGGGTAAACTAAATATCTAGCAATAAAGATATAATAATGCCACTAATAAAATATGAATACTCAATCACAGATCTATAAGATGGAACAATCGCACAAATGTCACGACCCGATTTCGTCGAATCGTTGAGGCGTCCCCCGAATCGTGACCGCCGTACGGGCCTGGGGTTGCGCCCGCACAAGGCTTTAATGATTTGCATAACAAGCACTTATTCAGAGTACGCAGATAAATTAAAACACAGATTTGTAACATGGAAAAGTTCTCTTTATTGATAATGAACATCTATTATAAACTCTTGAACGAGTCAGCTAATATACCGCACAGGCTTACAAAAGTGTTGACTCAAAATGAGATAGCAGTCCTGTACATTACATCCCTTTACTAAACTTCAAAATATATAGACCTCCAGGCTGGAGGACGGCTTTGCCACGGAGCTGCATTTATGAATGAAGAGTTGCAAGCTCCTGCTTCAAAATGCTTCAAGGACGGCGCGATCAGGATACGCCTACAGCTGGACTGGATTCGGGAAGACGACTTCGGCTCCTCGCTCGGTTTGCCTGGTGCGGAGAACCTGTTTCAACGAGGGTCAGCATGTCGAAATATACTGGTAAAGGCGAGCTAACCGAACTATACCAATCAACACGTTGTTTTAATGAAGCATGCATATTTTGTGGGTTTCTATCTTGCCTTAGTTTATTTACAAGTAAGCAGCATATAAAATTTACTGAAATAAACTTGCCACCGTTCGGTAGATTTTACCTATCCGTCTGAACCACCTGCACAATACTTACCATGCCTTCCCTGCCACGAAGACACAAGTTAGTTTACAACAGGTTTAAATATACACGAGGATCACTGGCGTGATGCTATAATGGACAGGTTATAGTCTTAGGTGAGAGTGGTATGCAACGCTAGGAACTCGAGGCAAAGCATGCCATTCTACCCGCTCGAGAGACTATCGTGAAGTTCCGTCCGGATCGGATCGGTGCCAGTGCCCCAGCGACCGTCCGCAGGAACCAAGGGCCTTGTGCACAAGTTGTCCATGATCGAACAATATGTTTATTTAGTTAACAGTTCATGCAGTTGAGGCAACACGAGTACAAGACAAGCAGTGTTTCATGATTCAGTTGCATAGCCTCTTGGTTCAATGTATTTCATTCAGGATAAGCTCTTTTTATAGCATAATTTAAAGAAGAGCATACATTCTAACTTGTATTTATGCATATGATAAATATTCCAAACAGACAAGCATGCAAGTAAGTAACCGTTCACAAGTTTGATTGACAAGCAGTATTATCCAAGTCTTTTCTTTTTTTATTTTGGTATCTTTTATTATTACTTGGTATCGTCTGATCGGGGCAACAAGAATGCAATAGTTTTAGATGTGAAGACTTGGAAGCAGGGCTAGCTAATCTGGATGGTAGCCACTCACTTAGATTGTTGGAAGGGAGAAGGAAAGAGGCGCTTTACGACTCCGCTCGCAAGCCGCCTACTGCTCGTTCACCTGCATTACGAACAGCTCGATCAATACCTCTTTCACTTTTCCAACCTTGGAATTGAAGTGCAGTTCAATGAACAAAAATAATGAAAACCATCGAAACCGTTCAAGGAAAATAAGCAAATCCCAAAACCAACTCAAAGCACGAAAGCAACAAGCTACATCAAAAACCGAGGCAATAAAAGATAGCAGCGGAGAGGTCCCTCCGGACTCTGCCGCTAAGTCGATCCCGGAGGCACGGTCTACTGAATATGGGAATCGATTCTAAAGAAACAAATCCATAACGAGGACGAGTTCTTGTTTTAATCTATCCCGATCGAACGATACCGTTTGTGTTTCTTAGCCGCGCTTCCCGCACCGGGGGAACGGGCGCTACATCCCACCCAACCAATTGGAAGTTTCATCCTCGAAAGTTAAGAATAGGACCTACCGTTAGGGAGCATTATGTTGGGGGGGCGATGAGTCGAGCGTGGACACTCATTTGTCTTATGGTCTGACTCACCGCATACTAAGCATAACCCAAGCCTTCTGTGACATTTATCGGCCGTGTGACCCGGCCGCCTGCAGAAGTTACATGTTTGGTTTGAATTTGCTTTTTGCTTCCCGCCGTCATTATGACGCTTTGCAGCATTGTTTCCTCTCTCGTTGCCTTAGCGTTTGTGATTGTAGGTATGCACAGCGTCGGTGGAAACGTGAGGATACTGCGGTTCAAGTGATAGGGCGTGATTCATGACTTCACGCATTATCCTGTACTGATTAACGACCACGTGCACATGGATAGCAGGGCGCAAACCACCTTCAAACCTTCTAGCTCGACTCGCTACATCAGGTAAATAGGCCCTAGCCAATTTGGAGAGTCGATTGAATTCGGCGGAGAACTGCTTAACTGTCATACTGCTCTGCTGCAGCTGCACAAACTCGTTTTTCATCTAACGTTGTACTGGAGGGGGTATAAACTCCTCTTCAAACACAGCACGAAAAGTCGTCCACGAGATCGCCTCCTCTCCGTGATCAAATTAGAGAGATCGTCGATGCACGTTCCACCAATCGTGCGCGTTGAGGCGGAGCTGAAGTTGCGCACATGCGACGCGCTTCTCTTCGGGGACCTCTAGCAGAGCGAAGTGATCTTCAAGTTCGGCTAGCCAATCTAGAGCCACAATTGGTTCCTCAGTCCCGTTGAATAGGGTGTTACAAACTTTCTTGAAGTGGCCAAAGTCGAAGGCAGTCACTTCCCTCGGTCTTGAAATTTGTGGCATCTCTACTTCAAGCACGGGCTGCTTCACCGGAGTCATTATTATTGCGGCAGAATGGTTGGCAGCCAAAGTCTGAACGATTTGTTGTAGGGTATCTACCTGCTTCTGTTGGACTGAGAATCGGGCCTCTAGATTGCTTTCGAACTTGGCTTGACGAGCATCATCTCTTTGTCATTGTGCTTCTAACATTTGCATCACCCGCTCTAGCGGGTCAACTTGAGATATGCCTCGCTGGCTCTGAGAGCTTCCCGAAGTGCCCGAACTACTTTCTTGGCCTTGCGTTTCGTCCGGTGCTTGCGCTGCAGATTGCGCTGGTGCCATTCCTTCAAAAGAAGGTAAATTACATTAGAATCATAATGTATTATGGACTTATTGCATGAATGTATCTCATTTTGGCCTAGCGAGTTCAAGAGTTCGTACAGGAATTTGATCGTTAAAGGAACTTTTCCAGTGCGAGAGTCTAAAGAACTTGAATCTGTGCTCTGATACCATTATGTCACGACCCGATTCTGTAAAATCGTTGAGGCATCCCCCGAATCGTGACCGTCGTGCAGGCCTGGGGTTACGCCCGTACAAGACTTTAATGATTTGTATAACAAGCACATATTCAGAGTACGCAGATAAATTGAAACACAGATTTGTAACATAGAAAAGTCTCTTTATTGATAATGAACATCTATTACAAACTCTTGAACGAGTCAGCTAATATGCCGTACGGGCTTACAAAAGTATTGATTCAAAATGAGATAGCAGTCCTGTATATTACATCCCTTTACTAAACTTCAAAATGTATAGACCTCCAGGATGGAGGACGGCTTTGCCATGGAGCTGCATTTGTGTATGAAGAGTTGCCAGCTCCTGCTTCAAAATGCTTCAAGGATGGCGCGATCAGGATGCGCCTACAGCTGGACTGGATTCGGGAAGACGACTTCGGCTCCTCGCTCGGTTCGCCTTGGTGCGGAGAACCTGTTTCAACGAGGGTCAGCATGTTGAAACATATTGGTGAAGGCAAGCTAACCGAACTATACCAATCAACATGTTGTTTTAATGAAGCATGCATATTTTGTGGGTTTCTATCTTGCCTTAGTTCATTTACAAGTAAGCAGCATATAAAATTTACTGAAATAAACTTGCCACCGTTCGGTGGATTTTACCTGTCCGTCTGAACCACCTGCACAATACTTACCATGCCTTCCCTGCCACGAAGACACAAGTTAGTTTGCAACAGGTTTAAATATACACAAGGATCACTGGCGTGATGCCATAATGGACAGGTTATAGTCTTGGGTGAGAGTGGTATGCAACGCTAGGAACTCGAGGCGAAGTATGCCATTCTACCAGCTCGAGAGACTATCGTGAAGTTTCGTCCGGATCGGATCGGTGCCAGTGCCCCAGCGACCGTCCGCAGGAACCAAGGGCCTTGTGCACAAGTTGTCCGTAATCGAACAATATATTTATTTAGTTAACAGTTCATGCAGTTG
The DNA here is from genome assembly GCA_036927795.1 of Iris macrosiphon. Lineage (NCBI taxonomy): Eukaryota > Viridiplantae > Streptophyta > Magnoliopsida > Asparagales > Iridaceae > Iris > Iris macrosiphon. The sequence goes on along the minus strand of JAYESA010000012.1, from coordinate 117,970,857 downwards.
AGGCAACACGAGTACAAGACAAGCATGTTTCATAATTCAGTTGCATAGCCTCTTGGTTCAATATATTTCATTCAGGATAAGCTCTTTTCATAGAACAATTTAAAGAAGAGCATACATTCTAACTTGTATTTATGCATATGATAAATATTCCAAATGAACAAGCATGCAAGTAAGTAACCGTTCACAAGTTTGATTGATAAGAAGTATTATCCAAGTCTTTTCTCTTTTTATCTTGGTATCTTTTATTATTACTTGGTATCGTCTGATCGGGGCAACAAGAATGCAAGAGTTTTAGATGTGAAGACTTGAAAGCAGGGCTAGCTAATCGGGATGGTAGCCACTCACTTAGATTATTGGAAGGGAGAAGGAAAGCGGCGCTTCACGACTCCGCTCGCAAGTCGCCTACTGCTTGTTCACCTGCATTACGAACAGCTCGATTAATACCTCTTCCACTTTTTCAATCTCAGAATTGAAGTACAGTTCAATAAACGAAAATAATGAAAACTATCGAAACTGTTCAAGGAAAACAAGCAAATCCTAAAACCAACTCAAAGCACGAAAGCAACAAGCGACATCGAAAACCGAAGCAATAAAAGATAGTAGCGGAGAGGTCCCTCCTGACTCTGCCGCTGAGTCGATCCCGGGGGCACGGTCCACTGAATATGGAAATCAATTTCGAAGAAACAAATCCATAACGAGGACGAGTTCTTGTTTCAATCTATCCCGATCGAACGATACCGTTTGTGTTTCTTAGCCGCGCTCCCCGCACCCGGAGAACGAGACGCTACAACAAATATGATATAAAGAACTAAAGAGACAATACAACTCATAAGATAAAATAATATCCAATGAGTCATCTAAAAAGAAGAAATGCTAATATCAAAATATTGGAGATAAATCCAGTACAAAACCTATCTACTGAGCTACATGTACTGGGTCATCTGTCTCAACCGGAACGAGACCCTCCTGAGTAAAAGTCTCTAACTCTAAGCCAACTACGTCCTGAGGCCCGTAGTGAGTGGGATACCACTCCTCAGTATCATCTGGGAAAAATATATCCTGTCAAGAAAGGAGCAAAGTATATCTCTAACAGCAGTTCCAATGAATGATATAAACTATATAATAGTAAATAGAGCGAATATATAAGATATAATATACATGTACAAGAGATATACAAAATAGGAATATTTGAATTAAATACAAGAATGAGCATCATGAATATGAGCAAGAAATACTATTGCTATGTGAGTGATTACCAGCTTCAACATGTGATCGACTTGGGAACTTGCACAAGGATTAGGGCCTGGTTAATCATACGTGCGGTGTATGATCGACACTCATGATGACATACATAATGAGGGTATAATCACATATCTAGACTAGCACTTCCCGTCCCGACTGGTATAGTGGATCCAACCATGATATGTTATGATACATAATTCACTGGGTAGGTAGCTGTCTCTCCAAGAATCAATGTCTATACATGTACAAGAAAAATAAGGAATAAGGCTTGCACAAGATACACCATAAATACTAAGGAATAACATCTCATGACGAGATCCGAATATAACAATCTGTGTAACCATCATGTCAAGAAATCAAGAATATCTACGCTAAATACAAGAAATATAGGGGATATAATAAATGAGAAACTATCAGATAATGTACTTGTCTGGAATTCGGTGAACAGTATCAAAGCTGTCCGAAACGGTGCCTCAGAGACCTAAATATGAATATTATATCAATACAAAATTTTGGAATAAAAATAAGCTAAACTAGTCAAATTCTAGGTCACAAAGCCAAGTCTAAGTCAAAACAGTCAAACTAGGTCAACTCTAGGTTAAACTAGTCAAACTTGGTCAAACTATCTATTTTTAGGTTGTATGAGTCTAAATTCAAGTTATTGGTCCATACGCTATGTATCTAGCTATAGTAGGATACCCGAGTATTGATATTATTACGCATCTCAAGATACTCGATACACTAATATAACTATCTAATAGTAATACTAATACTATACTAGCTATATTAGAATACTAGAGTATCTTAGCTAAGAAGTATCATAAGATACTCAAAATTCTGTATATAAAATATACATGTATCCCTATAGCTAATTCTAACACTATAATGATACTTTGGCTTTGAGCCAACTCGGCATCACACCTAGCTATCCATTTGGTACTCAATACCAATATCCCAGGATACCTTAACTCTCATTACCTTGGTATAACTTAAGGTAAACTAGAAATAATATTAACCAATACTAATACTTATGCTAACTAGTGCATATATATATATATATATATATATATATATATATATATATATATATATATATATATATATATATATACTAACTCATATATATATCTAACTAACTATATTAACTAACTATCATAACAATTGGCAAACTGCTCTAATCCATACTAACATAGCTAACAATTAATTTAACTCACCGACTGCTACTGTTGCTGAGCCTGCAACTTGGCAGAAACCAAGCCCCCTCTTCAGTATTTGCATACTGTCTATTGTTGCTCCCCCTCATTGCATTGCTGCTGCTCTTACTAGTTGTTGCCGCAGCTGCTCTCGCTAGCTGCTCCTGCTAGTTGCTGCTTTAGCTGCTTATGCTAGCTGCTGCTGCAGCTGCTCTCTAGTTGCTGTTGCAGCTGCTCTCACTGGTTACGTGTTGCAGCTCTCTACCTGTGCAACCAAGTGCACAGACCCGAGTCTCCCTCATCTACCTTGCCTCATTTACATAACTCAAAACTAGAGTAAACAACCCAACTACTAATATATCTACCTTTATATATACCTATACCAATGAAGGTCAACATAGTAACCACACTCTTCTTAGCACAAAATGCGTAATGTATATAAATATGCAAATAACTAGTGATATATATAAATATCATCAAGTAATTATATATATACGTAGTATAAGCCAAATAGCTATATAACCTACTAACACTTAGTGTACAATGGAATACAAAGCATTAATTCAAACACAGTGAGTGCATCACCCCCGTATCACACTCATTTTGTGATACGCTTGTGATACGGCCCCAACACCACACCAATTACATCCCGAAGGACATGGGCAAGTCCAATATCATAAGTAAGAGTAATATAAAGTGCTAGCTATACTACTACGTGTCCGTGTCAAAATATGACATGCTCAAATCTCCCGTGTCAGAAGAAAACCCCAACTCAACCCGTATCGCCAAATTATCGTAATACGACCTATACGTATCCAATTGTGGATACGACACTAGCCTTATACAATTAAACATATATCAATTTAGTTTAATTGACCTATTGACAAACACATGATGTGCCGATCTTGGAATTCTCCCAAAATTGACACAAAATATAACATAACTTTCTCCATATGCCTCCTTTGAGCCTAATTTCACTTCCTATGGGTAGCCTTAGTACATAGGAGAGTTTCTAATGATTAAATTACATATTTAGAGTCTAATTAGAGAGAGAAAACTGAATTATACCTATTAGGAGATGGATTCCCAATACAAGTCTCCAAATGAGTGTCAAGAGCCTTCAACTTGAGCTCCTTCCTCATTCTTGTAGATCCTTGCCTCCTCCTTGTTCCAATAGCGTCCAATGGTGAGTAGAGAAGGAATTGGGAGAGAATTTGGGTAGGTATTGGTATAGGGATGAAGAAATCTGGAAGAAAAAATTCTAGATCTAGGATTGGGATGAATGGATGAAGAGAGAGAGAGAAAGAGTATCTCTCCTTCCCCTACTATGGCCGGCCTTGCCCCCTACTCCAAGTCACTATAAAAAGTTCACAATATCCTTTGGGCTTGTCATGAAGGAATTAATTAAGGAAGGAAGGTTCTAATCTAATTGGTTTAACTAATTAATTTATCCTTCTAATGAATGGGCTTGCTATTGGGCTCAAATCTTACTAGGATCAAATGTTGGTACATGAATCTAATCTAAATTAGTTAGGTCCACTATCACAAGTCTAAAATCAAATATAACATCTAATAATAAATAAATAATATAATAAATAAATATACAACATGCACAATATTTAATTAATTATGAAATGACCAAAATATCCTTTCCTAGAAAATATGGTAGTGACAAAATTTAACTCATAATAATGATGAAAACCCTAAACCCAAGAGGATTAAGTGAGACAAAACACAACAAAAAGACTTGGGGTTCAAGATACTCATCGTACATATGTAGACGTGGAATTCAATGAAAAGTGGCAACCTATCTATGATAATTTTGTTACCTTATCCTCTTTTATAGGTGCCTAAGTCCGTGATAAGGTTCCGATACTTTTTGACGATAGGAAAAAAGTTCCGATGGATCATAAAGATAACCTCTTGACACTTGTGATGGTAAGTTACTCATTTAATATATCTGATTCAAATACAAATTGATAATGCATTTTTATTTCTAAATACATTATACATAATATGAATTACAGTTGAGATAAAATTTGGATGAAACGCAAAAGGATTATGTATTGCAAAAGACGTCAACCTCCTTAAGAGAGTACAGATCCCGTGTAGGCAATGGAGTGATAGAAGATTTTAATCTAGAAGATGAAGAAAAGGAAGCAAGTCTTATTGGGTTAAAGCCTATGAACTTGTCTGATCACCAATAGAGCAAATTCATAAAAAAAGAACTTCAGCAAAAATTCAAGTAGGATAAAAGTCTAATAATTAATAATATAATACCACTAACTTTCATGTTTCTTGCTCTTGCTGTATCAAATCACCTAATGATTTCTATTTAGCGTAGACTAAAAGCATTCTGATGAAGGAAGTAAGAAAACATCATGCACAACCACACACAATGAGTCAACGAGGGTATGCACGATTGGAGGTTAAGTTGGTAAAAATACATTTTATTATTTTTATAGTTAGGTTATTGGGTTACCCACATTTGTCCAAAGATTGCTAATTTATAAAAATTTGCAGATGAAAGAAAAACTAGACCAGGAAGTAACTAGAGTACTATTGTGGACTGAAGGACATTTGAACAAGAATTGAGAACCGACAAATAAAGCAGTCAAAAAATCAATGGTATGAAAAACATAATTATTTTATTTATATTCTTATTATTTTCCATCGTTAAAATTGTATATCATTCATATTGATTGTCCAGAAAAAATTAAAGAATTCAATGAATCACAATCTAAGTCCACAGAAATGTCAATGAAATATGATGCTCTTTCACAAGTTTTGGGTGAAGACAGACTTGGTAGATTAAAAGGACTCGGGTTTGGATTTAAAGTTTCCAAACTAAAAGCCCAATCACATACTAATAAGGTGGTGCTTTCACTTGAAGAAAAAAATAAGAAAAATGGAGGCCAGACTAGATATGTTTTTGGAGGTAAAAACTTGGATTTGGTTTTGACATTGACATAATTTAGTAGATTTACTGAACTAATTGGTTATAATTATTGTAATTATGAAAGGAAAATTATCGCTCACATGGTAATGCACGTTCACCCAAAGTTGATACTCCCATGGTAAATCATCAAATTGGTTTTTGTTGTCTATCAATCGATCATTGGTGTCCACAGGTGAACTAATTATACATGTTTATTATGGTACAGTCAAATCATGCTAGCAACATTATGGAAGGTACTAATGCTGTGTGTGAGCCATCGATTGGAGCTAAATGAAAGTTGCTGAGTTGGTACAGGGAAGGAGAAGTTGTGGCCGAAGGTGAAATCTTTTCTACAAATCCTACTAATTTGGCTCACTTTAAACCTTTAGGACTCAATGCCCGGAAGGTTTCTATAGATATTGCGGTGGATGAAGAAGCTTATTTATGGCGGTGCACAGATGAAATCAAGGTGGTTAGGGATGTTATAGGGTCTATAGTTGCATGGAGCAAAGAGTTTATCATTTTTGATACTTAGAATCCTTATTTGAATATTATCAATAGTTTAGACTCCTTTTGATTATTGACTACTGACAATTTAGACTTCTTTTTTAGTATTTTTATGGCATGGATATTTAATTAAGTATTTTAATGGTATGGATGTTTTATTAAGTATTTTGATAGTGTACCTGTGGTTATTAAGCATTAAGACAGTTAAGTGTGTTTGCATACTAATAACTTTTTTATTAAGTATTTTAACATTTTACCTATGTAAACCCCTTTTTAACTCCGCCAATGTAAATTTTACATTGCCGGTCCCAAGCCCGGATAAAGGAGGAGGGAGAAGGTACAATACTTGGTCCCTTCAGATTCTACAATCTTAATAGGTATTCAAGGAAAAGAAACTCGAGCTTCCATTTTTCTCTTGTTTATATTGCTCTGTGATTGCTTTTACTTGTTCCTTACATAGGTATTTGAAACCAAGAGTTTGACAGTTGAGAAGGCTTTTCAAAACTGGGTTCAGTTTGAGGGAAATGTTTTCAGATTTCCTGGTGGCGGAACACAGTTTCCACAAGGAATGACAAGTATATCGATTAACTAGCATCTGTTATTTTAATAGCTAACGGGACAGTTAGAACTGCAATGGATTCTGGATGCGGGGTAGGTTGAAACTCAAACCTTGATTTTATAATAATCTATGTATTCCTTACCATCTTGAAATTCTTTCACATCTAACATAATCGTATTCAGCGTTAAGTCTCAAAATTTCTCTACAGAACTGGTCTTTCCTTGGTGTTTCCTTTAGCTAGCGTTGTCCTCAGCGTTCTCCTTTCGTTAGTTAAAATTCACATACTGTTTAGAGCACTTTAACTTACCCTTGGAACTGAGAGAAAAAAATATAACAACATTTTCTGAGTGCAAACACCATTAGTATGTTATCATTTCTGAGTGCAAACACCGTTAGTTCATGGATTCCATCTAGTTGAGGAAACACTAAATTTGCACTTGCTACTTTGTTGGATTGTATGCAGCTACTGTAATTAAACTACGTACTTCAATTGCTTGTACAAGCTAAAAAATGATAGCATACTATGGTGTTTGCACTCAGAAAATAGCATATGTTAGTTCTCTTGTTGACTGTAACATTAAACTAGAAATGTTGATTGTAACCTCAGCGTTCTCCTTTCGTTAGATAAAATTCACATATTGTGTAGAGCACTTTAACTTACCCTTGGAACTGAGAGGAAAAAAAATTAACAATGTTATTCTGAGTACAAACACTATTAGTATGCTATCATTTCTGAGTGCAAACACCATTAGTTCATGGATTCCATCTAGTTGAGGAAATACTAAATTTTCACTTGCTACTTTGTTTAATTGTATGCTGCTATTGTAATTAAACTTCAGTACTTCAATTGCTTGTAAAAGCTAAAAAATGATAGCATACTAATGGTTATTGCACTCAAAAAACAATATATGTTAGTTCTCTTGTTGATTGTAACATTAAACTAGAAATGTTGACTGTAACCTCGGCGTTCTCCTTTCGTTAGTTAAAATTCACATACTATGTAGTGAACTTTAACTTTCCCTTGGAACTGAGAGAAAAGAAAAAAATTGTAACTTTTCTTGATCATTAATAACTTGCTAGCATGTTCTTGGCTATCAATTATCAGTGTTAATATTTCAGGAGGTGCATGTCCTTTGTGTATTTCTTTTTTAAGGCTTGCTTAACTTTTAGAACAAATGGATCAACTACAACCATTTTAAATGCTAGCTTATTCCTGAAGCTTTCTTTTTCCATTTTTTCTGAAAGATTTGACTAATTATTGTTATTCTAGTATAATTTTGCTAGCCAATCTTAGTTTCCCTAAATGTCAAACTGGTAGCTGATGCGTGTTATTTCCTTTTAGTAAATGTGCACTTTTTGATGCATTTGCCCCTGTATGTGGCAAGATGCTCTTAGATTTTACTGTATTTTTGTTTAATATTTGAATCATTCCAGGTTGCAAGTTGGGGTGCTTACCTATTGAAAAGGAATGTGTTAGCCATGTTGTTTGTGTTGGAGTAGGTAGGGTTCCCAACCTATATGAAAAATATCCTGGAGTTTGATTGAGTATTCCTACATATAATAGGAATACCTCAATATATTTGGATTGGATATTCCTACATATAATAGGAATATGTCAATGGATTTAGATTTGGATTGGATATTCCTATATATAATAGGAATATTAGTTGTGGTTTGAGGCTATATATTAGGTGTCTCCTAGCCCTAAATTATATTTCATATCTCAAAAATATTATAAAAGGAGGCAAGAGTATTTTTACAATATTGGAAGGAGAGGGGAAGAGATTGAAGGCTATTTTGAAGATGAGATAGATTTCAGATAATTCTTTTCTCGTCATTTTAGTTCTTCATTTGTCTGTGATCTATTGTTTACTCCAAAGAGTTGTGGTGATTCATTTGGATCGGTAAAAAGTTTGTAATGAGTCGGTGTATTTCTTATTCCATTAGTGGAGGCTTTTCAGGGTTGGACTCCGATCGTCCCGTAGTTTTTTCCATTTGGGTTTTTCACGTAAAAATCTTTGTGTCTGCAATTTGTGTTTGGCATTTTTGGTTTGTGTGCTTTTTCTCGGTTCCCTCACAGGGCTTCTTGGTTTGGGAAATGGTTTTCGCGCCTTCGTTTCCAACAAAGTGGTATCGGAGCTAGGTTTTGGAGTTTAGGGAGGTCAGGAGTTGACAGGCAAACCAGGGAGGAGAGATGAACACAAAGCTGGTGTGCATGGTAAACCTGAACGGTACCAACTATCATTATTGGCTGAGCAAGATGAAGGATTTATTATTCGTCAAGAAGCTAAATCTTCTAGTATTTACGTCCGAGAAGCCCAGTGACAAATCCGAAGATGACTGAAAGTTTGAGCATATACAAATGTGTAGATATATCAGGTAGTTCGTTGACGAGAATGTGTAAAATCATGTTGCCAATATTGAGCACACGAAGATGCTGTGGGATAAGCTGGAATCTTTGTATAAGAAAAAGACCGAGGTAAACAAGTTATTCCTGTCCGAACGATGATGGGTCTGCGGTACAAAGACGGTACGACTATTACGGATTACTTGAGTGAGTTCTAGGGCATGGTGGACCAGCTATCCTCGATGGGAGTCAAGTTCGACGATGAAGTTCAAGGACTATGGCTGCTGTGTACATTGCCAGACTCGTGGGAAATCATACGAGTGTTTATGATCGCTTCTACTCCGAAAGGCGTGGTCAGTTTGGAGTTTGCCAAAAGTGGGGTACTGAATGAAGAGACGCGGAGACGTTTTCAGGGCACTTTGTCCACATTCCACTCAGAGGCTCTAGTTTCAGAGAGCCATAGAAGGAGCAAGAGCAGGGGTCCAAGTAGTGGCAGAGACAAGATTAGGGGAAAGTCCAAGGGTTAGTACGAGGACTCAGAGTGTTACCATTATGGCAAGAAGGACCACATCAAGCAGAACTGTTTCGCTTGAAAGAGGGAGAAGAAGGGCGACAAGAGAAAGCAAAGTGAGAACACTACATCGACATCCTCGGCACATGGTGACGACATGATCATTGTAGGTAATAAGGTAGTTTTGAACCTCGCCTACAATGATAACTCCTGGCTGGTGGACTCAGGTACTTTAACACACGTATCTCACAATAGGGCACTATTTTCTATTTACCCAACATGCAACTATGGAGTATTAAAGATGGGCAACGGAGATGTGTCAAAAGTTGTTGCTATTAGAGATGTGCATTTGAGGACGAAGACGGGTCCAGTTCTTGTTCTTAAAGATGTCCGTCATGTCCCTGATATCCATTTCAACCTGATGTCGGTTGGAATGTTGGATGATGAGGGTTTCTTCAACCTCTTCGGGAACGGTCACTAGAAGCTTTCCAGAGGTTTGATGGTGATTTTTAGAGGAAGCAAGAAGTCTGAACTCTATTATATAGAAAGGAGCGCACATGGGGCACATGAGGTAAACATAGCTACTGATGTGTTTACTGAGTTGTGGAACAGGCGGCTCAGCCATATCAGCGAGAAGGAGATAAGATACTTGGTGAACATGAAGGTGATTCCAGGGTAAAGTCTACAAAATTGGAGATATGTATGGATTGTTTGGCAGGAAAGTAAAATATGGTATCTTTTCAAAGTCACCCAAGTTTAAGGAACCCGACGTTGCTCGAGTTGATTCACTCGGATGTTTGCAGTCCTATGAAGGTAAAGTCCATTGGTGGTGCTTCTTATTTTACGACTTTTATTGATGATTGTTCCAGGAAGGTTTGGGTCTATGCCATAAAGACCAAGGATCAGGTGCTTCCCACTTTTAAAGAGTTTCAGGCCTTTGTTAAAAGGGAAACGGGCAAGAAGCTACTATGTGTTCGGTCCAACAACGACGGCGAGTACATTGGTCCCTTTGATGCTTATTACAGAGAGCAAGGGATTCGACACCAGAAGACTCCACCAAAGACACTACAGCTCAACGGTGTAGCGGAGCACATGAACATGATGCTGATAGAGAGGGTACGTTGTTTACTGTCAGAAGCAAACTTATCGGGCAGCTATTGGGGTGAGGATCTTTAGACTACTGCTTATATTATTATTTTATCTTCTAGTATTTCTTTACAGGGTGATGTGCCTAACAACGTATGGTATAAAAAGAGCCGTCATATAATCACCTGTGAGTGTTTGGTTGAAAGGCCTTCGTGCATGTACCGAAGGATAAAAGATCCAAACTTGAGCCAAAGACGAGGCGGTACATCTTTGTCGGCTACGGTTGGGATGAGTTTGGCTATAGACTCTACGATCCAGTGGAAAAAAAGCTCTACAGAAGCATGGACGTGGTTTTTATCGAGGATCAGACCATGACAACACTGAGGATTCTGAGATACCTTTTGAGGCTGAGGAATTGCCTGAGTTAGAGTCATTTTACTTTGAGCAGTTTTCAGAGGACATCACTGAGGATCCAGTTATGGGGGAGCCAGTATATAGAGTTGCTCCCAACCTTGATCATTAGCCTGCTGATGGTGGTCAAGGTGAACCTTAGGAGGATGAGCATACTGAGGAGGTAGTTCTTGAAGGGGATGAGGCTGTTGATATACAGCTAGTACCGATGGTTTCGTTGAGAAGGAGCGATAGAGAGCGTCGACCATCTACGAGGTACTCACCGGGAGAGTATGTTCTACTAACTAAGGGGGGAGAGCCCAAATGTTTTGCAGAGGCTATGGAAGATGAACACAGACAGGAGTGGACGGAGGCTATGTAGGAGGAGATGAGTTCATTATATGCCAATTCTACTTATGAGCTGGTATGGTTGCCAAAGGAAAATAAGGCTTTAAAAAATTGATGGATATTCATAGTGAAGAAGACAGATGATGCTATTCGCCCTTGATACAAAGCGAGGCTGGTAGTTAAAGGCTATGATCAGTGAAAGGACATAGATTATGAAAAGATCTTTTCGACAGTCGTTAAGCAGTCATCTATTCGGGTGGTGCTAGCATTGGCAGCCAATTTTGACTTGGAGGTCGAGCAGATGGACGTAAAAACGATATTCCTCCACTGTGATCTTGAGAAGGAATTATACATGAAGCAGCTAGAGGGATTCTGTGAGAAGGAAAAGTCTTACTTGGTCTGCCAGTTGAGGAATAGCTTGTATGGTCTAAAGCAGGCTCTGCGGTAGTAGTACAGGAAGTTTGAGTCATTTATGAGAGAGCATGGTTATATACGGATGACGTTGGACTACTATGTATTTGTGAGATACTTTGCTGAGGATGATTTTATTATTTTACTGCTCTATGTTGATGATATGCTACTGGTGGGTCAGAATGCCACTAGGATAGCGGAGTTGAAGTGCCAACTGGGCGCGACCTTCTTTATGAAGGATTTGGGCGCAACGAAGACTATTCTTAGGATGGAGATCAGCCGAGAGAGAGAGAGAGAGAGAGAGAGAGAGAGAGAGGGGGGGGAGTCCAAGCTGCTACACTTGTCCCCAAAAAAGTACATTCATCGGGTACTTCAGTATTTCGGGATGGACGGGTCAAAAAAGTGAGTAACCTCCTTGTGTCTCATTTTAAGTTCATTGAGGAGAAGTGTCCATCTATCGAGGACGAGAAGGAAGATATGGAGCGGGTTTCATATGCCTCAGTTGTGGGGAGTCTCATGTATGCTATAGTGTGTACGACGCCAGACATCGCTGACGCAGTTGGCACAGTTAGCAGGTATACATCCTAGCCTGGAAGGGTACATTAGAGTGCGGTCAAGTAGATTCTATGATAACTTGAGGGCACTACCGATTAGAGACTTTCTTTTTTGGTGACGAGCCAAAGCTGGTTGGGTATACCGATGCTGATATGGCTGAAGATGTAGACACGAGACGATCGACTTCGGGCTATGTGATAATATTTGCTGGGGGAGCGGGATCGTGGCAGTCGTGATTGTAGAAATGTGTTGCATTGTCGACGACAGAGGCATAGTACATTACGACGACGGAGGCTTACAAGGAGTTATTGTAGATGAAGAAGCTGCTGCAGGAAATGGGGCTAAAGCAAGAGCCATACCCTTTGCTTTGGGATAGCCAGAGTATAATTCACCTTATGAAGAACCAGACATTTTATAGCCGATCCAAGCACATTGATACCTGGTATTATTATATACGGGATATGGTAGAAAAGAAGCAAGCGACGCTTAAGAATGTTCATACGGATGACAACGGAGCAGACATGTTTATAAAAATTCTTCCAAAGAAAAATTTTGAGTACTGCAGGCGGATCGTCGGGATGATGACCCCCTCCACATAATTGTGAATGGAAAGATTTGTTGGAGTAGGTAAGATTCCCAACCTATGTGGAAAATATCCCAGAGTTGGATTGAGTATTTCTACATGTAATAGGACTACCTCAATATATTTGGATTAGATATTCCTACATATAATATGAATATATCAATGGATTTAGATTTGGATTGGGTATTCCTGTATATAATAGGAATACTAGTTGTGGGTTTGAGTCTATATATATTAGGTGTTTCCTAGCCCTAAAATATATTTTATATCTCAAAAGTATTACAAAAGGAGGCAAGAGTACTTTTACAACATTAGAAGGAGAGAGGTAGAGATTGAAGGCTATTTCGAAGAGGAGATCGGTTTCTGGTAATTTTTTTCTCGTCATCTCCGTTCTTCGTTTGTCTGTGATCTACTTTCTATTATAAAGAGTTGTAGTGATCCATTTGGATCGGTGAGAAGTTTGTAAGGAGTCGGTGTATTTCTTATTCCATTAGTGGAGGCTTTTCAGGATTGGACTCTGATCGTCCCGTAGTTTTTTTATTTGAATTTTTCACGTAAAAATATATGTGTCTGCGATTTGTGTTTGACGTTTTTGGTTTGTGTGCTTTTGCTCGGTTCTCTCACAAGGCTTCTTGGTTTGGGAAACGGTTTTTGCGCTTTCGTTCCCAACAGTTTGCTCCAAGGTACTCTCATGAGGCACAAATATAGTTTACGCTGGAAAGAGGGGTGTGTGCAGTTATTGGTGTCTTGGGTTTATACAGATCCCTTATCCATCTAGAGCCTTTGATATGGCTCACTTTTTACGTTGCTTGATCCCGTGGGGTTCAAATGGTGAGTTCAGCAGCAGGCAAACTTTTATTTTCTTCCAACTCAAGTCACTTTTGAGCATTTTGAACTACTTGTATTTCTTATTCTATAGTAATACTCAGTCTTGACACACCTTTTAGATGGAATGTATATGATGGAGGTTGATCGGGTGCTGAGGCCTGGAGGGATATGGGTGCTTTCTAGCCCTCCCATCAATTGGAAGGCTAACTATTTGGCATGGAAATGCACCAAGGATGACCTTGAGGAGGAGCAGAGGAAGAAAAAAGAAATTGTTGAACTTCTTTGTTGGTAGAAGTTCTCTGAGAAGGGTAAAAATGCAGTATGGAGAAAGAGAATAAAATATGATTCTTGTCTTGGGAGGCAAGATGAGCCCCGTGTCAAAATTTGTGATTCAGCAAATACCGATGATGTCTGGTAAAATTCTATGCTTGCAGTTACTTATCTGCCAAGTATTCATGACTTATTTGTACAAACTGGTATCGAGGAATTGAAATGAGGAATAACGATTGTTGCTTCAATGTATATATGGAATTGAAATGAAGAATTGGATGATTATTATAAATGTGTATAACTGCATCATAAGGAATTTAAAAGAGATGCCCTTTCTGCTGAGAGAGGATACTTTGGTTATAAGAAATAATGGAAAGAAACTTTCTAGAGTTGTGCATTGTTTATTTAGTATTCAGAATACTTATGTAAATAACTAACTTATTTTTCTTTATTTTTGTGAATGTGAGATCTCCTCTCTTTCATGAATTCTTTTTTTCTTTATTTTTGTGTATCTTCTTCTTTTTTAAGGTTGATTATTTGTAATGAATTAAGTAGACTAATGGTAGGATCAAAAAAATTGCGCAACAATATTTTTGTATGGAGCGTGAATTAGAAGAATCTATTTGTATTATAATTGCAATCACTATATTTTTATTCACAAAATAAATATATTTTTATTCATAAAATAAATATATTTTTATTTATAAAATAAATATATATTTTTTAAAATGAAAACATAATCCACAACATATTAGAACTATTGTAAGATAACATTTTAACAACATTTCTAAACATTGTAAACTTTATTCACAACGCTTTTAAATCATTGTTGATATTACAATAACAACATAAACATATTATTTACAACGTTTGGCAAATATTACCGAATAACATATATACAACATTTTGTAAAAGCTGTAATAACATTTTTCACAATGTATGTACATTGTTGTACAAAGTTTATCCACAAGTCTTACTAAATATTGTAAATTTTATTTCTACTACATTTGCAGAATGTTGTTGAAATTATAATTCACAATATTTTTAATACATTTTCAAAAGTATTGTTTACAATACATGGAAAACGTTGTAGAACTATTTTTTTCAGTATTTATAAATTTAACAATGTTTGTAAATTGTTGTGGTTAGGACTCTCTACAACGTTTTCACAACATTCCAATGAACATTGTGGAAAATATTCCCCCTTTTATAAATTCGGATATGATAACATTTTATTAAATGTTGTAAAAGCTATTTTACAATATTTTTTAAACGTTGTAAAAGGGGTTTTTCTTGTGGTGCATCAATGTACAGGACACGTAACCATCGATGTACCGGAGTCATAATCATTGAGTACTGGCCCGTATCATCTCTTCTCTTATGCAACAATTCTATAAATCAGGCATACATATATCTCTATTTAACATGCATGACATTGTCGTTATTTATCTTTATAAGCATGTAGTTCTACTCTAGTTTTGCATACGATACAAAGACAAGTTCAAGAAATCTTTTACTCTTCCTTTTTAGCATGTCAGTAGTTCGTTCAATAGTAGTGTTCATGTATACTTAGCATGCAAGATTTTTATCTTGACTTAGCATGGCAAGGGTTCGTTCTTTAGGCAAGCAATACGAGTTCTCTTGTTAAGCATATCAATGTTTATTCTTCCTATTAAGCAAGCAGACAATCATTCTTAAGCATATACAGTTTTCTAAGTAAGCATGTAGAGTCAAGTTCTATCATTCTTCTTCTTAACACTAATCTTAGCACAAGCATTTATAAAACCAGATTCTTTTATTAGGCGTGAAAGAATCAGAGAATAAAGTTCTGCCCACTCACCTAGATCAATCGTCTTGTGTTTCGATCGGGAAACTTTTCGAGAAGGCTTCCGCTCGAGCCAACAAAGTGATATCTCTTGTACATAGTGCCAACGTGGAGCGGGGTACTACATACTTACCCACCAAGAAAAAGTTTTATCCTCGAAACTCAAGGAGAAACTTTCGATATCCAGAGCAGCGATAGTCCTCATCCCTCGCCATCATTAATCGAAAACTCTCTAGCAATCAGAAATCACAAATCATATCTCTCAAGCAATAAAATAATCCAGAAAATTTTTGCTGACATCTTTGAGAATATTTACGGATTCATTGTATGGAACGCTCATTGCGGCAACGATATAAAGTGGCAAAAAAATATCTTGAATTAACGCAAAGCAACGGAATAGCCTAAGGATCGAGTTGCTCTGATACCATTATGTCACGCCCCGATCCTGTTAGGACCGTTCGTCCTCACTTGGGGCCTTACGAAATCAATTGTCCTCACTTGGTCGTGATGCCGTGCAAGCCTAAGTTGCGCTTGCACAAGGCCAGGACTTGAACAAGGACAAAATAATCTATTCAGAGTAAGTAGCAGTGGCACAACATAGGAGAAAAGTAAAGAACACAATGACATAAGAAAACAAGCTCTTTATTGATATTCAAGAAGTATTATTACAAGTGCGCTTGGCCAAAATTATAATTTGTAAATCGCTGACCAATTTTTTTTCATTTCATAATATTAAAAAAAATCATAAAGTGAAGTAAAACAACAAACATATAATAATAGTAGTAAATAAAATAATAAATAAATAATAGATTAAACAAAAGAAAATAAATCATAAAATCTATAAATATAGGGATCGGATAAGACAAATGCATCTAAAAAATATTAAAAAAAAATTATAATAGATAATATATAATATATAAAAACATTTGAGAGTAATCCAAACCTTATATATTATATAGCACATTTCTGTTGATAAGTAGTAAAATACCTCTCTATTATAAACCGATAGCTCTTTTTATTTTTGAATATTATTCTTAGCATGCTTTCAGAATGCTCACCTGCCATACAAATTGGCATAGGCTGAGTACAAATCTTATTTTAAAATACAAATCCGAATTTGAACCAATCCCAAATCCTAAATTGCTAATCCACATTTAACCGACTTCCTCTTATATATATATATATATATGATTTTTTTTATTCACAGGAAAGATTCAAATACCCGTGGGTATTCAAATCCAGGACTCAAGAGAATCACAAAAAGCAAATCTCTAAATCATATATTCAATCCAAATCAATCTCCTAAAGATAATCCCAAGCATTCATAAATCAATCTAAATTAAATTTACTAAACTGAATAGCCAAGTTGGCAACCTGTATATATATATATTCGCAGTTCTTTCATCTCTGGTTGGTATCAAAATAATCTTCCCCTCCCTATTCTCTTCAGTTGTCCCTGCCGGCGAGGACGTGGACTCGGGTCCTGCACTGCTGTCCGGGACTCATCTTCGTAGAAGTAGCCATTCGAAATTTTGGGTTCTGCCTTGTAAGCGTGGTAAGTTCTTTACATATACATTGTCCTTCTATTAATGGCTCGTTGCAAGTAACCCACAAAGTAGCATTATCGTAAGGTTGTAGGAAGCTTAAACAGGAAGATATGGACCATGTCTTTAATGGTAAATAAGAAAGAAGAATTTAATAATAAATATCTAGGCCGGCCATGTGCTGGTATGTATATTTTATTAGGTTGCACATATTTTCTTCTTCTTCTTTTTCCTTTCACTTGGTTCTTAGGAAGTGAACTAATGATTCACATTTTCTCGACCATACTAGTAAAGAATAGGAATTTTGTAATTTAACCCAACACTTCTTTTATAATTACAAAATATCAAACCACTACATAGACTTAAGGTGCTAAATAGTAGAAAATATTAATTGATAATATGTTAGTTGATAGTAAGAATCACTATTATAATTCATTGAACTAATATTAAGAACTATGGAAGAAACTGGATGCTTAAATTAAAAATTAAGATACTACCAGTCAGGGGCGGAGCCAGGATTTTAAAGTAGGGTGGGCTAGCTAGTAGTTCCTATAAGATTCTAAAAATTTATGCCAAAAATTCGACAGACTTTTCTTTTTAAATTCGATTATTCGACAATTTTTTTTTTTTTGTAAATTTATGCCTAAATTTTGGTAATGTTTACTAATTGATAATTTTTCACCAAATATAATTGCTTCCATCTATTCCAAAGATATACTATGTATTTCAAAAAAGAATACTAGGAAGCAAGAATCTGAAAATAAAAGCCAAAACCTTAAAGAAAAAGTACTCTTGCACTCCAAGTTGTTAGGCACCAAGTAAGGTATGAACATTTGCATTTTCAGGTGACAACTGTGCAGCTTACTTGAACAACGAAGCAACCTGGAAAGATATATAAGATCAGCTTTTAGAAGATAGTACATATAAATCTATCAGGTCCATTTGCAATAGGTTTCAAGAAGATAACTATAAAGACTTAATTTCATATAGAAGATTGAAATTATAGAAATAACCAAACAACTTATGTAAAGAAACAACACACTTAAAATATTTTTCTTAGACCATAAAAAAGCCTAGACATATAGGTAAAATGATTCAATTCATTACTAGGAATCATATTCATATTTACAATTTTAAGACTCTAAGACAGTAAAAATAAATGACATACAAATATAATGAAAAATTGAATTAACAACAGTTAAATTTTGAACAAGTTTTCAAATTCTAATAAACACATGGATTGTTCCTGCATACAACCTCCTTCAAAATCTGAAGTTGTAACTAACAATCCAAACTATATTCCCTTTGTATGTCAATTAAATATAACTACTAAAGATAAGTACATTGAGTAAAATTTGATAAATCTTCCATAGCTTTCATGAAATATCTATGAGTAGATTTGGGTCCTCCCATGTGTGTCAAAAACGTACATCGACTCCCCTCATTAACTCTCTTCCAATTTTTAAACCCATCGACAGTCAATGTGCAATGGAGAGCATTATCATTTTCCAAAAGATAACATGAAAAACAAAATGTAGCATTATTTGAAGGAGAGTACTCTAACCAATAAAATTGTTGGAACCAAGAGTATTGAAATCGACGAAACTGTTTTCCGAACTAAGACGGTGGAAATGTTGTCAATTTTGGCTGATATAGACTCATTTTGATATACGTCCGTACGATCTCATTCAAGAGAATTTAATTCACCTATAACCTCATCCCTATGATCAACCCTTGGGGTTGAAACATTAACATTCGAAGGAGGGGAAGACTTTCACTTCCTTATGTTTCACCCCTTGGTTTAAAGAATGAAAAAAGGGTTTTTTTTTTCTCTTGTTTCCTTGATTTTTTATTATATTCCAAAGGCCTATTAAATAGTGAATTAAAATTAAACCAAATACAAAATATTTATGGGTTAGGATTTTACAAAAAATTAATTCAAAGGAGGATGGTGATGATGATAGGGTTTTACCAGCGGAGATGAAGAGGAAGACTAAGAGAGCCGAGAGCGGGAGGGGGTCGAGGGGCTGCAGCGTCCTGGTCGCCGGTCGCCGGTTGGGCTGGAGTGTGGAGAAGGGGAGCACCCAAAGCATCTCGGTCGTGGGTCGCGGCCTCGCGGGTCTCCGGTCATCGGTCGCGGGTCATTGTATAATAAACCCTAGACTATGAGACAGAGAGTGAGAGAGTCGGGATCTGAGGTCTCTGGACTCAAATGATTCACTCTTCACATCTGTTGATAGGTATAAATAATGAGCTTTATGGAGTATTGGGTGGGCCATAAGCCTATACTAGCATATATATAAAAAAAAGTTTGCTATTTTTTTTTCCACTGGGCTTAGCATATATATAAAAAAAAAAGTTTGCTATTTTTTTTTTCTGCACTGGGCTATAGCCCAGTGCAAGGTCAATGTGCCTCCGCCCCTGCTACCAGTCATATATATATATACATATATATATATATATATATATATATATATATATATATATATATATAATTGACTAATTTATATATTCTTGACTAGGCCTTGGTCTAAGCCTTGAACATGCAGGCAAGATACCTTGCCAACTTTGTACAGTTTATTTACATGCATTATTTCTATTATTTCTATGTGTACATGTCTCTATTACTATTCTGCAAGTATACCTTGCCAAATTGTATATGTATTTAACAGTCTATTATTTTATTCCATTATTGTTAAGGTTCTTGCATTATTATTTGTTTAAGTGATAGTTTCTTAAGTAATTTTTACTTCAAATTTTGTATCATAGATGTATATTAGTTGTCTCGTAGTTATTGCATTTGCTTAGACGTATCCTCTAGACTCGTGTTCAAGTATGTCATTAGGCACTATTTGTTTACTTGCACTACCCTCGAGTCATCGTCATATTTTTAGGGATCGAGCCACGGGATGGGGAGAATGATTATACGTGTATGAACTATTTTTTCTTATTTATTTTTATTTTAATGTAGTATCCAAGAAAAATAGGGCTATGTTGTTATTCTAGTGGCCACGAAGGTCTATAGTTTGACTCGTCTAGCCGTAGTTCGCTGAGAGCTATAGTGGTTTGACCTCGTTTCCTTTTGGCAGTTCACACATATGTAGTTGTTCTGATACATGCACCATGATTGGCATAGTTTCAAACTTTATATGATACTATCTTGCTTAGTTTCTATGATACTGTTTATATATTGTAAATGTGGCATGTTTCTATGTATTTTGTTACGTCCCTCTAAGGACATGGTCCCTTTCCAGGTGTAGATAATCACGACTATTTCCAGGAGCATGGGTCAGGACTTGATACTTCTTTCTCTTTCGAGTAGGTCTTTCCTTCAAGCCTCTCTGGTCATCAGATGATGTACTTACTATATTTTCTTTCATATTCTAGTTTGGTAGTAGATTTGTCTCCACCCAACCATTGGTCTTCTCGAATATTTCATACTTGGTTCATTGCCATATTTGGTTATTTATTTCTATTTAGTTTTGTGGATGAGATTAGTATTGAATGTGACTTGTGATATTATATACCACTTATGAATTGTTATTCATAATAAATTCATAAGTGCCATATACATACGGGTGGCATACTCACGTATTCCTAGTCCTACGTATTTTGGAACTGGGGTGTGACACAGTTCGCTCAAGCTCTCCCTCTCTCTCTCTCTCTCGATTATAATGACATCGTTCCATACATTATATCCCTTTATACAAAAATACAAAAGTATCTCAAAATATCTCGATATGGCTCAAGGGATCGACTCTAGATTTTTGGCTTCTGAGGATGAGGATATGCTATCGCTTCTCCAAACAATCCAGCACCTACGAACAGAACTGGTGGGGGGTTAGCACTTTGGGGAAGTAATTGTGAGTATAAAAGCAACGAATATAAGAAACACTCTCTAAAACCAACACTAAGTAAGCATGTCATAAAATATTACATTACTAGTGATCTTGCTACTTTTAACTAGGTTCATTTAATGCAGTACATGATCAGAGTCAGTTCACTTCTTTCGAAAATAAATCTTTGAAAATATCTTGCATATTCAATACATTCAAGAATGCTATAGGGACAGTGTTTTATCGTGCAGTGTACAACATGTATCGTAAGCCATATTCATTAACTCTTAGGAACATAAGCTAACTCTAGTTGACTATTCATCTCAATTCAATACGGCAGTAACATATACACGCAAAACAGACAAGTCTTATGCACAATTCGATAAGAAACATAAACAATAACTAGTGATCACTTATACAGACCCTCAGCCGGATGGTTATTCCTGCAACAGACATAAAAGTTAGCAACAATTTGCATAAACATCTAAGTATTATTTCCTGTTTGTCGTTGCATCAAATAGTTAGGTATGCAAGAAGGCTATCCTAGTATGCAACCTAACTATATAATGGTCCATGGAAATCCATTATTAGCAGTTGGGACTTTCAAGCCCATCTCACTAATAGACTGACACTCTTCCTTAATTACGAGGTCTTTAAGCCTCAGGGTGTCCTGTCCTCTCCCAGGTCGAACGATTTTTAGTGCCCCAGAAACCGATTGAGAGGTTACGTTATTGTGCACAAGTTTGTCCAGACCGATGCATGAATAAACTTCTATCAGATAACATACAATACAAGCAGTAAATAATCAAGCAAACTCTTCTATATTAACTCTTCTTATCATCAATCTATATTGATGTACAGGGCACGTAACCATCAATCCTTATCTTCTTACTTAGCGCAGTACTCAATGTACGGGGCATGTAACCATCAATATACGGGACATCCCAGGTCGAACGATTTTTAGTGCCCCAGAAACCGATCGAGAGGTTACGTCATTGTGCACAAGTTTGTCCAGACCGATGCATGAATAAACTTCTATCAGATAACATACAATGCAAGCAGTAAATAATCAAGCAAACTCTTCTATATTAACTCTTCTTATCATCAATCTATATTGATGTACAGGGCACGTAACCATCAATCCTCATCTTCTTACTTAGCGCAGTACTCAATGTACGGGGCATGTAACCATCAATATACGGGACATGTAACCATCGATGTACCGGAGTCATAACCATCGAGTATTGGCCAGTATTATCTTTTCTCTTATGCAATAGTTCTATTAATTCAGGCATACGGATATCTCTATTTAACATACATGGCATAGTTTTTATTTATCTTTATAAGCTTGTAGTTCTACTCTAGTTTAGCATACGATACTAAGACAAGTTCAAGCAATCTTTTACTCTTCCTTTTTAGCATGGCAGTTGTTCGTTCAATAGTAGTGTTCGTATATACTTAGCATGCAATATTTATATCTTTACTTAGCATGGCAACGATTTGTTCTTTAAACAAGCAATACAAGTTCTCTTCTTAAGCATAAAAATATTCATTCTTCCTATTAAGCAAGCAGACAATCATTCTTAAAGCATATACAATTTTCTAAGTAAGTATGTAGAGTCAGGTTCTATCATTCTTCTTATTAACACTAATCTTAGCATAAGCATTTATAAAACCAGATTCTTTTATTAGGCATAAAAGAATCAGAGAATGAAGTTTCCCACTCACATAGATCAATCGTCTTGTGTTTTGATTGGAGAACTCTTCGAGAAGGCTTTCGCTCGAGCCAACAAAGCGATATCTCTTATACATAGTAACAATGCGGAGTGGGGCACTACATACTTACCCACCAAGAAAAAGTTTCGTCCTCGAAACTCAACGAAAAACTTTCGATATCTAGAACAGCGATAGTCCTCATCCCTCACCATCCTCAATCAAAAACTCTCTAGCAATCAAAAATTATAAATCATATCTCTCAAGCAATAAAATAATCTAGAAAATTTTTGTCGGCATCTTTGAGAATATATATGGATTCATTATATGGAACGTTCATTGCAGCAACAATATCAAACGGTAAGAAAATATCTTGAGTTGAAGCAAAGCAACAGAAAGACCAAAGGATCGAGTTGCTCGGATACCATTATGTCATGCCCCGATCCCGCAAGGGCCGTTCATCCTCGCTTGAAGCCTTACGGAATCGACCGTCCTAGCTTGGATGTGATACCGTGCAAGCCTAAGTTGCACTTTCATAAGGCCAGGACTTGAACAAGAAAAAAAATAAGCTACTCAGAGTAAGAAGCAGCGATACAACATAACAGAAAAGTAAAGAACACAATGGCATAAAAAATAAGCTCTTT
The DNA here is from genome assembly GCA_036927795.1 of Iris macrosiphon. Taxonomy (NCBI): domain Eukaryota; kingdom Viridiplantae; phylum Streptophyta; class Magnoliopsida; order Asparagales; family Iridaceae; genus Iris; species Iris macrosiphon. The sequence continues at coordinate 117,947,527 of JAYESA010000012.1, read as the reverse complement.
ATTGATATTCAAGAAGCGTTACAAGCGACGCTTGGCCGAGATTACAATTCGTTCAAGCTCTCCCTCTCTCTCTCTCTCAATTATAATAACATTGTTCCATACATCACATCCCTTTATACAAAAGTATCTCAAAATATCTCGATATGACTCTGTCACGCCCCAGTCCCAAAATACGTAGGACTAGGAACACGTAAGCATGCCAACCGCATGTATATGGCAACTCCAATATATGGAAACCATAACACATGCGTACGCTGTAATATGAATAATAATTCACAAGTGGTATATAATTATCACAAGTCACAGGACATAACTAAATCTCAACCACAGAATCAAATAGAAATAAATAACCAATAACTATGTAACTAAATCTCAATATGAAGTATCAAAGGATGATAGTCGGGTGGAAATAAATCTACTGCCAAACTAGAATATAAAATTAACCACAATAACAATATCAACTAATGAACAATGAGACTTGAAGAGAAGACCTCCTTGAAAGATAAGTAGCAAGTCCTGATCCGCGCATCTTGCTAATAGTCATGAACATCTACACCTGGAAAAGGACCAGGTCCTCAGAGGGACATAACAAGATACATAAAAGCATGCCAATAAAGTAGTAAAAAATAAACATCCAATAGGGTCGCCTAACCGTCTATGTGAATGCACTTTGAGAACAACTTTCCAACACGTGGGCTATCTGGCTAAAATAGGATTGGCATAATTCTCTCAGAGAATCAGGGGCCTACAAAGCATGTCGTCTTTTGAACAACAGAGGCCGCCTGATAATATATAGGGTTTATCACGACCGCGCATCTCTGGCGGAGCGTACAGGTTACACAATAAAACCTAATGATGTCTCATGATAATAGGGTGGTCTTATAAAACTAGGTCAACATGCATATACATAATAAAAACAGAATACAACGCCACCGTCATTGCACCCAAGTTTCCTTGGACGCGCAGTTTATATAGCAGTTAAAATATATGAACTAATAAGCAGAAATAAGATGCATGCAATATATGGAATATATATTATAGTACAATGGCAAGGTATACTTGCCTGGCAAGAAAGCTGCGTAGTACCAATAACCTGCTCCTGAAGTCTCGCAGAACAATCCAATAGACCTCGGGGTTAGCGTGCACGGGCACGAGGATCGAGGGTACTGTTGCAGGTCATCTTCGGCGAGGGTGACGGGTCCACGATAAATATGATGATGATGATGATGGTGATGGTGATGGTGATGGTGATGATGATTGGTGATGATGATGATGAAGGTTATGATGATGATGACGGTGATAATGGTGATGATGATGATGAACGGATGGGGGCTGCTCTGGCCAGGTCTGAGGGGAAGTCCGACGAGGGGTGAGGTTCAGTCGTGGAGGAAGGTGGTTGCAGATGGGAAGTTATGGGCTTCTGGCGAGGAGCAAATCATGGCGGGGTTGCTCAGTCGGGTCGAGGGGGAATAGTGGAGGTATCGACACTGGTGAGCGACGAAGAGGGAAATCGGGGGTCGTGCAGGTGATGGTGCAGGTCGAGGTGAACGTGTAGGAGTCATCGAGGAAAGGGGTCTGGACGTAGTGATGGCCAGGCCAGGCGGGAGAAAAGGTGGTCGTGTCGAGGTCTGGGCTGTCGAGGAGGAGAGAAGAGGAGGATGAAGAGAATGACGAGGTCGGGTGTTGGTGTTGTCGAGGTGGGGGATCGGTGGGTCGGATTCTTTGGTCTCGACGAGAGCTCCGACGTCAATGAAGGCGGAGGAGGAGAATATGGAGGAGTCGGGGTCTCGGTGGTCGGTGTAGTCGGGTCTAGCTGTCGAAGAGATGGTGAAGGAGGCGGTGCACAGTGGCTTATCAGGCGGAGGTCAGCGGGGTTAACGGAGAAGGAGGTGGTGCATGGCGTTTAAAGGTGGAGATGGTGGCTCGTGGTGGTTGGGTTATGGAGGTCCGGCGAGGTCGACATGGGGAAGAGGGTGGCGGACAGCGGTGAGCAGCAGGTTCACGGCCTGCTATCCGGGCTCAGGCGGCTGTCCTGGCTCACGAGGATGACGGGAGAGGCGGCTCGGGGTTATCCGCGGTGGAGGAGGCTGTGATGGGGAGTTCAGCGGGGTCACAGACTACGGTCGTGACAGGGGCTCAGGCGGGGTGGCTCACCGGAGAGAGGTCGGGATGGCCAGGGCTCCGGCTGCAGAAAGAGGAGGAAGAAAGTGAACAGGAGATGGGGATGATTATGTCGGCTAGGTATAGGTATTGGTTTAGAAAAATAAAGAAAGGATGATAACGATATATATATATATATATATATATATATATATATATATATATATATATATATATGTGTGTGTGTGTGTGTGTGTGTGTGTGTGTGTAGAATTTGGTTTGGGTGTTGACCTAGGAAGTTGGGCCTGGTCAACATCCTCCTTGGGATGGGCTTGGCTTTACATGTAGGTATTTAAAAGGCTAGGATTTGCATTGTTTGAAATGCATGGCTAGGATTTGATGAGGGGGAAGGATGTTGTGTGTTGCACACTCTAAATTCATGGAGAAAAATTCACATGAAGGAAAAATGGGTTTCTTCATGTGTTGTGTCCAATGGTGTGGACACCTTAATGTACTTTTGCATAAAAGTGCCCAACAATTGAAAAAATTGTACAAAGATGGAAATTAGATTAAATTAATTAAAATTAATGCAAAAGGTGTTCTAAAATTAATTAGAAGTACATAGGACTAAAATTAGGTGGGACACAAGTGTCATGGGCGTAGAGGGATCAGAATAGAATATTATCATAAATTGGGTTACACAAAATGGGTCTAGATTGTGTCTCCAATTTTAATTGGAACGCACAAGGATACAAAGTTAAATTTATTTAGAATTAAATATAAACGTCTGCGATGAATATTGTGCGACTAAAATATAGCACAAAAGAGCATAATTATAAGTTACACAAAGGTCAGAATAGATGACTGGCACGTCTAGGACAAGGGTAGAAAATTTGTAAGAAGACAATGGCTAGTATAGTGCTCCAATTATCGAAGCAACGGTTAGGTGCACTAAGTGATATAAATATTGTAAAATCAATTAAAATATACTGTTCTATTTATAATTGGATTCAAACTAGCCCTAGTCTCTCTATCTAAGCCAAGTAGGCCTTATTTTGGTCGAGGGGGTTTACAGACTCAAGGCATCGACTCCAGATTTTTGTCTCCTGAGGATGTTGATATGCTATCGCTTCTTTGAATAATCCATCACCTGCAAACAGAATTAGTGGGGGGTCAACACTTTGGCGAAAGTACTGGTGAGTATAAAAACAACGAATAGAAGCAACACGGTCTAAAACCAACACTAAGTAAGTATGTGATAAAATATTACATTACTAGTGATCTTGCTACTTTTACCTAGGTTTATTTCATGCAGTACATGATCAGAGTCAGTTTATTTATTTTAAAAATATATCTTTGAAAACAGTTTGCATATTCAATACATTCAAGCATGCTAAAGGGATAGTGTTCTATCGTATAGTTCACAATATGTATCGTGAGCCATATTCATTAACCCTTAGGAACATAAGTTATCTCTAGTGGACTATTCATCTTAATTCAAGGCAGCAGTAACATATACACGCAAAACAGACAAGTCTTATGAACAATTCGATAAGAAACATAAACAATAAGTAGTGATCACTTATACAATGATTCTTATCCTCGACCGGACGGTTATTCCTACAACAGATATACAAGTTAGCAATAATTTGCATAAACATCTAAGTACTATTTCTTATTTTTCTATGCAACAAAAAATTAGGTATATAAGAAGGCTATCCTAGCATGCGACCTAACTATATGATGGTCGATGAAAACCCAAGATTAGCAGTTGGGACATTCAAGCCCATCTCACTAATAGACTGACACCCTTCCTTAATCACAAGGTCTTCAAGCCTTAAGGGTGTCCTGTCCTCTCCCAGGTCGAACGATTTCTAGTGCCCCAGGAATAAATTGAGAGGTTACGTCATTGTGCACAAGTTTGTCCAAACTGATGCATTAATGCACTTCTATCAGATAACATACAATGCAAGTAGGAAATAATCAAGCATACTCTTCTATATTAACTTTTCTTATCGTCAGTCTATATTTATGTACGGGGCACGTAACCATCAATACTCTTATTCTTACTTAGTGCAGTACTCAATGTACGGGGCACATAACCATCAATGTACGGGGCACATAACCATCGATGTACCAGAGTCGTAACCATCAAGAATGGCCCGTATCATCTCTTCTCTTATGCAACAGTTCTATAAATCAGGCATACAAATATCTCTATTTAACATGTATGGCATAGTCTTTATTTATCTTTAGAAGCATGTAGTTATACTATAGTTTAGCATACGATACAAAGACAAGGTTAAGCACTCTTTTACTCTTCCTTTTTAACATGGCAGTATTTCGTTCAATAGTAGTGTTCGTGTATACTTAGCATGCAACATTTCTAACTTGACTTAGCATGGCAAGAGTTTATTCTTTAGACAAGCAATACAAGTTCTCTTGTTAATCATAATAATTTTTGTTCTTCCTATTAAGCATGCAGACAATCATTCTTAAAGTATATACAATTTTCTAAGTAAGCATGTAGAGTCAGGTTCTATTATTCTTCTTATTAGCACTGATCTTAGCATAGACATTTATAAAACCAGATTCTTTTATTAGGCGTGAAAGAATCAGAGAGAAGTTCTGCCCACTCACCTAGATCAGTCATCTTATGTTTCGATCAAGGAACTATTCGAGAAGGCTTCCGCTCAAGCCAAAAAAGCGATATCTCTTGTACATAGTGTCAATGCAGAGTGGGGAACTACATAATTACCCACTAAGAAAATATTTTGTCCTCAAAACTCAAGTAGAAACTTTCGATATCTAGAGTAGCGATAGTCCTCATCCCTCACCATCCTCCATCGAAAACTCTCTGCAATCAGAAATTATAAATCATATCTCTCAAGCAAGTCCTCATCCCTCACCATCCTCCATCGAAAACTCTCTACAATCAGAAATCATAAATCACATCTCTCAAGCAATAAAATAATCCAGAAAACTTTTGCCGACATCTTTGAGAATATTTACAAATTTATTTGTAAGCCCCCTGATTTTCAGAAATTTTTAATTTGGATTTTTCATAATTTTCCATAATTTTCTGAGATTTTTCTGTAATTAAAACCTAGGTATTTTGTAATTAAATGATTTTTAATTACTGTTAATTAATATTAAGATATTATGGAAATAATATTTTATAGTGTAAAATGGAAAACCGGACATAGGGTAATTTTCTGTAGTTTTATTGGACTTCGGAAGCATTTTAAAACCCTAAAAATTATTAATAAATAAACCGAATTAAACCCCTAAAATAAACCCGGTTCAATTGAACCAAACCAACTCAAACCAACCCAGACCCGGTTCACTAAACCAAACCCAACCTTAGAGGGTCGGGTCGGATCTAAACCCGACCCGAAACCCGCAGACCCAAACCCGTTAACCCCAAGTCGTAAACCCAATCGGATTCACTGTTCTGATAGGCTATTTAATCCCCGCCGCCTAGCCGGAACCCTAATCCCTCTCTCTCTCTTCTCCTCCTGCCCTCCTCTGCCACCGCCGCCCTCCGCCTCGACCCTCCAACGTCAGCCCTGAGCCCTAGCCCGTTGAATCCGCCCATCTCCGCCCTCTCTCCGTCGATACGCCGCTGTTGTGTTGAGTTCCCAGCCATCGTCCCCGACCCCACGACCTCGACATCTTCCTCCTCCGCCTCCGCCCTAGCCCAGCACCACCCCTGCTCGACCACTTCTCCTCCGCCCTCAACCACCGAGCCACTCCCCGGCCGCCTTCCCGAGCCCCTCGTCGACTGCCTCCACCTCTCCGCCTTACTCCTCCTTCTTTCCCACGCCGTTGCCTCGCCGCTCCTCGACAACCCCCTCACAGCCTTCACCCTCCCCGAGCTTCACCGTCCCACAGCTCTTCGAGCCGCCGGAGCCAACGCCTTAGCCGCCCGACCTCCCCGCCGTGCAGTCCCGCTCCGCCGATGAGCCGACGACCCCGGAGCCCTAGCCACAGCGCCGCCTCCGGCCAATAGAAACCCTAACCCTAAACCTAACCTAGATGGACACAGCGGACACAGGACTCGGACATGACTCGGACACGCAAATTCTCAGTTTCTGGAGCCTCTTCAGGTAACCCGTTCTCTCTCTTCGTGATTCTGTTTTTCGTTCTGTCAGTTGTGTTGCGTAGACTGTGTAACCCTCTCGATGCCTGTGCAACCCGCTCGGTGCTTCGCGTCCTGTGGTGATCGCGAACCGCGATAAAAAAAAGGAAAACCAACGTCCTATTTTACCCCAAAACTGAGTGTGCCCCGCCAAACGGGATGACTTGGTCGCACGCGTTCTTTACCGAAACATGCACGTCATTGATAAGGACGTGTGGAATTTTACAGAAGTTGATTTGGATGTGCGTGCACACCGGAATCAACGCGTATCCGCCGACAATGCCCCGTATTCGCCTATTCTAGAATATGCTGTAACTTTGTGTATACATGTCGGATCGAGACAAAACTTGTGCCATCAGACTCGTAGCGATACGCTGGTCTTGTGACCCAAGTTTGGTTCGATTCTGAGAACGTTGACGAAATCGCGTATCGTGGGCCCCACAGGCTCTACTTGACGGGCGATTTTGTGATCGTCTTATCGGAATCCAATTTTGGAAGTTCCGTTGGGTTTGTATCATCGTTCCTGACTTGTTGACACTAAGTTTGGCAAATTTGGAGACCTTTGACCCTGACACGCTTTTCGGTGTAAAGCGGCCCACATGTGGACCCCGCCTTGACCCAAAAATGTCATTTTTGCCCCTGTGTCCAAATTGGACTCAAGGACAGGCGTTTCTAGCTATTTGATATTTTTTGAATCTAATGGTGATATTTATTTCAGCAACCAGAGTAGTACCTGCAGATCACATTGAGACCAGAGCTACAATTGGAGTCAGAATCCCAGGCAAGTGTACCTTGCCAAATTCTGCAGTTTTGCTACTTATTTTCTTGACTTTTTTATACATCAGTGGGCAAGTATACCTTGCCAACTTTGCATTTTTTGTTGCATATTTTCTTGCTTTATTTATATTGGTGTGCATGCTTGACCTAGGACCGTGTGACTTACTTAGTGTCCGATTATTAGTCGGGTGCCAACACCGTACCCGATGTTGTGTATGTCATCTAGAGATGGACATTCGTGATCCCTTTACATTCTCGTACTTATCTTATCAAGTACATTATACCCAGGAAACTTGACACTATTCATGACAGGATCTTCCTGAGATATTCATGGTAATTCTGTATAGGATACAGGTTTTATGACATAGACATTATATTCCTAGACATTATATGACTTGCTGCATTAGATATGATCTTATGTGACATGGACATGGGGCCTCGTGGACATGAGACGTATGATTACATTGGGTGGGGAGAGACACACAGGCTACAGGTTGATTTTATATTATGCCGACGTCTCAGTCTTTCGCTGAGCTAGACGACCATATGATATCACTGCTACCGGCTCCCCGACACAGAGCTTGTAGTGGTTTCAGCCTGAGTTCTAGTACTGCTCTCATCTTGCATATCACTTAGCTGGTTATTTAGTGTTTCCCTATTGTTCCATTTATTGCTGGAGAGACACACAGGCTACAGGTTGACTATATTATGCCGGCGTCTCAGTCTCTCTCCGAGCTAGACAACTACATGATATCACTGCTACCGGCTTCCCTACACAGAGCTTGTAGTAGTCTCAGCTTGAGTACTGGTGATGTTCTCACCTGCATTTCACATAGATAGTTACATATTTACCCTGTTTATTTCATTGACTATTTCATTGCACTATTATGGCTTGTATTATCTGTACCTTGCTATGTCCCCTGAGGACCTGGATCCAGATTATGTCCCCAGGATTTGTAGACGAGATCTTTCCCGAGGTATACGGGACCGCAGCAGGAGGTGATACAGGAGCTGTATCGACACCCGAGGATGAGATTGTGCCAGAGGACTTCTCCTGAGTATTGGTTTCAGATACTCATTTATTTCTGTTCTAGTTATTTTATTTCCAACCTATTGAATTGATGTATGAGACTTATTCTCGGATTGTTCTCCGAGACACTTTTATTGAGATATGTCAGCTTATTTTATTTACATTTATTCTGGCATTTGATCTGTGATTATCTGTTGTGGATGAGATTAGATTAGACTGTGACTTGTATCATTGGACCTATTTATTATTGTATTATAGCTTAAGTACGCCCCGATGGATCCATTAAATTGGGTTTGTCCATCGGTGTGTGCTGCTGGCCATTGCCACGTGTCTAGTCCCTCGATATTTTGGGACTGGGGTATGACATCATTATATAAAACATTAATTGCGGCAACGATATCAAGTGGCATAGAAATATCTTGAGTTCAATTAAAGCAATGGAATGGATAAAGGATCGAGTTGCTCTGATACCATTATGTCATGCCTAGATCCTGCAAGGGCCGTTCGTCCTCAATTGGTGCCTTGTAGAATCAACCATCCTCACTTGGATGTGATGCAGTACAAGCCTAAGTTACGCTTGCACAAGGACAGGGCTTGTACTAGGACAAAATAAGCTATTCAGAGTAAGAAACAAAGACACAACATAGCAAAAAAGTAAAAAAAATATAATGGCATTAGAAAACAAGATCTTTATTGATATTCAAGAAGTGTTACTAGTGGCGCTTGGCCGAGATTACAATTCGCTCAAGCTTGCTCTCTCTCTCTTATAATGACATCGTTCCATACATTACATCATTTTATACAAAAGTATCTTAAAACATCTCGATACAGCTCAAGGCATAGACTCCAGATTTCTGGCTCATGAGGATATGTTATCGCTTCTTCGAACAATCCAACAACTGCGAAAATGAACTGGTGGGTTGTCAGCACTTTAGGAAAAGTAATGGTGAGTATAAAAACAACGAACAAAAGCAACACTCTCTAAAACCAACACTAAGTAAGTATGTGATAAAATATTACATTACTAGTGATCTTGCTACTTTTACCTAGGTTTATTTCATGCAGTACAGGATCAGAGTCAGTATACTTCTTTCAAAAATATATCTTTGAAAATAGTTTGCATATTCAATTCATTCAAGCGTTCTATAGGGACAGTGTTCTATCATACAGTGTGTAGCATGTATCGTGAGACATATTCATTAACTCTTAGGAACATAAGCTATATCTAGTGGACTATTCATCTCAATTCAAGGTAGTAGTAACATATTTATGCAAACAGACAAGTCTTATGAATTATTCAATAAGAAACATAAATAATAACTAGTGATCACTTATACAGTAATTCTTACCCATGGTTGGACGGTTATCCTTGCAACAGATATACAAGTTAGCAACAATTTGCATAAACATCTAAGTACTATTTTCTGTTCGACTCTACATCAAACAATTAGGTATGCAATAAGACTATTCTAGTATACGACATAACTATATGATGGTCCATGGAAACCCATGATTAGCAGTTGGTATTTTTAAACCCATCTCACTAATAGACTGACACTCTTCCTAGGTCTTCAAGCCTCAGGGTGTCCTATCCTCTCCCAGGCTGAAGGATTCCCAGTGCCCAAGGAACCGATCGAGAGGTTACGTCCTTGTGCACAAGTTTGTCCAGACCGATGCATAAATGCACTTATTTCATACAATATACAATGCAAGCAGGAAATAATCAAGCAGACTCTTCTATATTAATTCTTCTTATCATCAGTCTATATTGATGTACGGGACACGTAACCATCAATCCTCTTATTCTTCTTACTTAGTGTAGTACTCGATGTACGGGACATGTAACCATCGATGTACCAGAGTCGTAACCATCGAGTACTGGCCTGTATCATCTCTTCTCTTATGCAACAGTTCTATTAATCAGGCATACAAATATCTCTATTTAACGTGCATGGCATAATCTTTATTTATCATTACAAGTATGTAGTTCTACTCTAGTTTAGCATATGATACAAAGACAAGTTCAAGCAATCTTTTACTCTTCCTTTTTAGCATGACAGTAGTTCGTTCAATAATAGTGTTCTTGTATACTTAGCATGCAATATTTCTATCTTGACTTAGCATGACAAGGGTTCATTATTTAGACAAGCAATATGAGTTTACTTGTTAAGCATAGCAATGTTCAATCTTCCTATTAAGCAAGCAGATAATCATTCTTAAAGCATATACAATTTTTTAAATATGCATGTAGATCCAGGTTATATCATTCTTCTTATTAACACTAATCTTAGCACAAGTATTTATAAAACCAGATTCTTTTATTAGGTATAAAAGACATTCTTCTTATTAACACTAATCTTAGCACAAGCATTTATAAAATCAGATTCTTTTATTAGGCATAAAATAATCAGAGAATGAAGTTCTGTCCACTAACCTAGATCAATCATCTTGTGATTCGATCGAAAACTTTTCGAGAAGGCTTCTGCTCGAGCCAACAAAGCGATATCTCTTGTACATATTGCCAACGCGTAGTGGAAAACTACATTATGTAATCCAAATACCAGGAATATTTGGATTGTATAGATTGCATAGATTCTTAGATATAAATTATATTTATTTTAGGATAATAAGGTCATTTATACCCACTGATTTTAAAAATTTAACTGATCGTAACTAACTCATTTATTTCTGGATGCACTTATCTTCTCTTTCTCTAGGTATTCTACATACGTAACCGAAAATCTTTCAAGTTATCTCGCTAGCTCAACAGTATTCCGCTCGGCCAATTGAGTAAATCTTTACAAAAAATTTACTGTAGCAAAATTAAATTATATTAAATTAATACAAACGAAATAAGTTTACTAAAATTAAAAATAAAAACAGAGTCAGCCAACTAAGTTGGCAAAAAACACAACACAGCAAACACGTATACAAAAAAACCAAATATGGACCCCATAGCCCAATTTCGGCCAACATTGTTGGCAAAAATTGGGCTTTGGGGCCCGCAATTGGGTTGGGGTGGTTTGGTTTGGTTTGGTTTGGTTTGGTTTGGTTGGTTTGCTTTGGTTGGTTTGGTTTTATTTGGTTTATTTTATTAGTTATGCTTTGGTTTTTTTTATTTAGTTTTTTTGATTTAGTTTAGTTTCGAAATTTGGTTTAAGAAAATTTACTTTAACGAAATAAAATTAAAATTAATTAATTATAAAGACAAATTTAGAGAAAAATTTTAAAAAAAAGAAATGGTTTGTTTTTTTAGAAAATTGTAAAAAAAAAATTCTTAAAGAAAAAAATGGCTATTACAATGTTTGATAAGAAAAAAAATAAATAAATAAATAATAAATAAATAAGAAATAAAAAAAATAAAATACCTAGTATTTTTGTGTCCTCTAATTTTCTGTTTATTTTAATGGTTTAGTTTTTTTTTTATATGAAAAAAAAGAAGACTAAGTAAAGAAGAAAGACAAATAATAGGTTGGGGATGATTTGGTTTTTATTTGGGTTTAAAATTGGGTCTGGGTCTATGGATTGGTGTTGGTTTAGTAGTTGGTTTATGTCCAACGGTTATTTCATAACCGTTCTTTCAACGGCTCTTATTTTTTCAACATTCATATCCAACGTTCGTCTAACGATCGTTTCGAAGTTACCTATATAAACGTAGTATTTGTTTGATATCAGCATATCAAACATTGCAAACAAAAATTTATTCTTTTCCATACGAAGTTTCTTTCTTTCCACACAGGAGAAGCTCAGTTCAATATACAATCTTTGAAGTCCATTTTCTTGCTGTCATGGATCGAAGTATAACAATACTATGCTCGCTTGGTGGTGTACTAAATAGGTTAGCTTATGAAGGAGGTTTAGTTGAAGTTCTTTTAATTGATCGAAATATTTCGTTTGATAATATACGTAATCTAATAATTAAAAAAATTTCTATTGACTATAAATTTTTATTGGTACATATTTATCTATCTAATTGTATAAATTTAGTTAGTGAGGAAGCATAAAATTTTATTCTTGAAATTAATATATAATTTCCGTATATTAATATTTTTGTGACTCCTCCACCACCACCACCACCACCACCAAGAATTAGTAGTGCTCCTAGTTCTTCTCACCAAGTTATTTCATTTACTGAAGAAGAACATATAGTAGATGATGGTAATACCGATGATAAAAATAGTGATAATTTAATAGAAAATATAGATGATGTACTTTATGATAATGTTGATAGTTTAAATAATTTATTCATTGAAAGAGAATTTATGAATCGTCATGCATTTAGAAGTTTTATTAGTGATATAGCAATTGCAAAAAAAATTGTTGCAGGGCTACTAGAAACAATGTCAGTAGAATTGTATATAAATGTAACATTTCTAGTTGTAATTGGAGACTGTACGCTAAAGCCATTGGCAACGACGAAACATTCGTCATTAGTACACTAGAAAATGTATATTCTTGTTTAGGTGAACTTACAACGAGAAATTATCTATTAGCGACAACTATATGGGTTAAGAATAAGATTATTGATAAAATTCTTGATAGTCAGTCGTATAGTCCATTGCATGTTATAAATGATATCTATAGGGAACACTGAATACATATTAAATATTGTAAAGCTTGGAAAGCTAGAGAAATTGCTCTATCAGAAATAAATGGTAGTTATATTGATGCATATAGTAGTCTTGAAGAGTATGCTTTTATAATCATTGAGACAAATCCAGGTAGCAAATGTTATATAAAGACTACAAAAAATAATAAGTTTTAAAGAATTTTTATTTGTTTCAAGGCATGCATTGATGGCTTTTTAAGGGGATGTTTACATGTGATTAGTACTGATGCTACATTTCTTTTCTCTAAATTTTAAGGTATATTATTTATTGCGTGTGCTCATAATCCTAACTATCAATTATATCCAATTGCTTATGCTGTTGCTGAGAGCGAAAACACGGATTCTTGGACTTAGTTTTTAAACGGTTTGAAAACATCTTTTGAAGGTAGTTTTAATGCGTATGATACAATTTTATTTATATCTGATAAAAAGAAAGGATTAATAAATGCCATGCGTGCTACTTTTCCAGAATCACCTCATTTTTATTGTATTCAATATTTTAAACAAAATTTAAAACAAGTATGTAGACTGCCTTATTTTTAACGTAAATTAGACTACCTTGTAAGATATTATAATGAGACAGATGCGAATATTTGCTTTGAAACAATTAAGGCTAAAAATATCGATGTTTACAATTAGCTTGTTGGAGTAAATGATAAAACTCGTATTTTATCACACTGGATAACAGCTTACTCTCCTTGTTCTAGATTAGATATTAATACATCGAACCTTGATGAATGCTTCAATAACTGGGTTAAAAACTTACGTGATAAATTAATAACAACACTATGATGGTATTCGAGCCAAAATTATAACACTTCATGAAAAAAATCGGCAAAAAGCTAAAAATCTTACAATTGATTATTGTCCGAAGATATTAAATACTATGGCCAGTTTCACAAGAAAAAGACACTAGCTGCAAATATTGAGTATAGTTGGTTATTTGTTTGAAATACTTGATCGTAAAACAAACAGAACATATATTGTTAAATTAGATAAAAAATATTGTACATATTTTAAATAGTATCATACTTGTCTACCATGTGTACAAGTATATTATGCTTGTAATTCTAAAAATATTAACATCGAGAGATTTTATTCAGGTATTTTTTTCCAAAGAAGCATTAAGAAGCGTATATAAGCCACACCTGGAGCCAATTCCAGTCCCTTACAACATTCAAAGTACATTGGTTATATGCGACATTGGATTACCAGATGTACGACAGAAAGCAGAAAGACCAAAGAAGAACCGCATCATGACGAAGGATCAATCTTTAAGAGATCCCGTGTAGCAACTGTAATGGTTTAGGACATAATCGAAGAATATGTACCAACCAACCAAGAGAATAAATGCATTGGCAAAGATTTTCTTAAAAAAGTTATAAGTTCATTGATGTAATTTTATTTCTAATACATAAATTTCTAATAAAACCTAGTAGTACAAGATTTTTATTCTCTGCCTCTTGCCATCCTGTCATAATACCTACGAGACCTTGGCCTAATACCAAGTCTATTTCTTCTTGATACTGTATCCTCGGGTCTCTCCCCTGGCAATGGTGACCATGGGTCAAATTTATCAGTCTCCTATGTCTGCACCGGCGCTGTTGGAGTCACAAATAACTGAGTAGCTATATCAAACTGGGGTGCATCAAATATAGAAGTGTCCATCTGCATGTAATAATCCCAATAGTCACCACCATGCTGTGACGTCCCCTCGCCCGTCTCTCGGTCCATCTGTAGGGTACGTGGGTGTGACGTCCCTTCGCCCGTCCACTGATAAGTGCCCTGGCCAGCCCACTGGGAAGTGCCATGGTCAGCCTGGTGGGAAGTGCCCTGGTCAGCCTGTTGGAAACTGTCATGCTCAGCCTGCTGAGGGACCTCGTCATCTTGTTAGGCAGGCTATCCATTTGCCAAACATGATTATACTTTCTACACGGACGTGCTTACCGTCGGCTAACTTCTTTAGCCAATGAGACAATGAGGTTAGAAGTCTACGCATTTTAAGGCTATTAGGTAGATAATTTAATACTACTTATTCTAAAATAAAGGATTAAGAGTTAATTATCCTAAAAATATTTTGAGATCTCAATTCTATTTTGAGTCAAGGTTGTATTAACGGATTTCTTTTTTCTAAATATATAACTATTTTAAAAAAACTAACTAGTTATTTAACTACCTAATATTATTTTTTTACAACTAAACAATTATAACTCAATTGGTTAAGGTAGGAGGTATTTTTCTTGGATGCATGAGTTTGATTCTTAGTAATGACAATATTTATAATAATTTTGTATATAAATTTTTTTAATAATTTTTACGCACGTGCAATGCACGTGCACATTACTAGTATATATAAATTGGATGGCCCGTCACTACTAGAATAAGTCAAATTAGTGACGTCAGAAAATATCGCTAAATGACATAAATTAGCGATGTTATAGTGAAGTCACATTTTAGCTAGTCGCTAACAAGAAAAATGTCGCAAAACATCTCTATATCGATGTTTATTAGAGACGTCAATGCGTCGCTAATTTTTTCTAAATTAGCGACGTTACGTTGCTAAATCAGTAATGTATATTTTGTCGCTAAACGTCGCTAATTTTTTCTATTTAGCGACATTTTGCAACACATTTAGCGACGTTTTGCTGACTTGATAAATAATTCCATGTCAGCAATTTAGCAATGTTTAGCGACATGGTTAGCGACGTTATAATATAGTTAGCGACGTATTTAGCGACGCATATAAACATCGCTAAATGTCACTAAATTAAAAAAAAGTCTGAAAGCCTGAAAGAAATAAAGTCAGAAAGCCTCAATAAATGTATAATATTCATAAATGACCCAATATCATGGGTCAAACACAAACAACCAGTTATTTGATAATAAACGGAAGAAATAAAACTAGGTTTATACGAAACCCTTTCTTAGGTTTACAAACAAGAAGTACTATTAATCCTATACGAGGATGTTAAGTACAAAATTTAATCTGGGTAAATATTGCTATAGGAGTCTGATCTGCGATCGATCACTTTGTCCCTTTGACCACACGATGATGAAGAAGTGCTTTAGAAGAAGAAGAAGCTTCAAAGATTGCAAAGGGGAGTGGATGCTCGATGCCAAAATCGTTGATCACTACTCTCTGTCTGTGCTCTGGATTCTTCTCTCTCAAAAAACAATCTCCGACCTTGGAATTTTCGACCTCTTCTTCGACCCCGAACCTCTGTCAATAGAGGTCTCTATTTATAGGGTTTGATGACAGCAACCGTCCAGTCGGCGTAGAAGCCGGATAGTGGAGAGTGTGGCACCTTTTTATGCGGAGGTTATAATAACTGCCACCCACGTATAGATGACCTTCTGAATCTGCATGTGACGCGTGTCCCATGATGAGATAATGCGTATAACTGCTACGAAGATCACGGCATGCAAGCCACGTAGGTAACTGCCCCTTGCGTAGAAAAGGTTGGCGTAGAAGCCAATAACTGTCACCATGGCGTAAAAGCCAAATAGTTGTTAAGTTGGCATAGAAGCCAAGTAAGCGTAGAAGTCTAATAGGCGTAGAAGCTTGATGCTGCATGAAAATGTATTTCAATGACGGGGTTTGTGCGAAACCCGCGCCCTTTGGTTTACAAACAAACTTGTACAATGTAATCCTATACAGAAAATAAAGATGCATGCAACATATAGAATATAAATAACAGTACAATGGCAAGGTATACTTGTCTGCTCTGAAAAAGGATAAAGTCACTACTCAAGGCGTCGTCCGATCTACCCGTCACATAAATTAAACAAGTTAGGTTACAAAAGTGGGTGAATAGGTTCCTCCATTTTAATTAATTTTTAATTCTGAATAAATAATCTAAAATAGTATTTTAATCTTATTATAATCTAATTTTATTGTTAAACCCTAATTTGGTCCAAAAAAAGTCAACTTTAAGGATTTATGATCCGTGGCACGCAAATCGATGTAATTCATTGACCAAAAAGTCAACTGACTCAAATTCTAGATTTGTGTATGGAATCCTATATATTTTAGTGCTACATGAACGCTGAATTGACAGTTTCATAAAATCATAAGTCGGTAAAGGGTTATGGCCACAAGGGCGCACAGATGACAGTTTTCGGTAGTTTTCTATTTACGTCTACGTTGCACAAATTTTACAGTAGAATAAAATTATATTTTAAATTCTGGAAAAATACTTTTCTGGAAGTTCATCATGTCATAATTCCAAAACTTCAAACGGTTCGTAATTCCGATTCGGGATCTCCCAAAATCTTGAAAATACGAAAACGCGTCTGATTTCGAACAACTGGCACTTTCGGAATATTCTGGAAAAATAGGTTCTAAAATTACTGAAATAATTTATATATTCAGAAAACTAACCTTGATATGATTCTAAAAAAAAAAACTGGAGCGCATTTGGAGTCCGGAGCTAGGAGATATCGTCTTTTTAAGTCGTCATAATTACTAGAAAATGAGGCTGAATTTATGACGAATTTTGACTATTTTTGGACGAAAAAGAGAGGAGTTTGGGGATAAAAAATATGAAAGATGAGTTTATTCCATAAGTCTAATAGGTAATTATAATGCAAAGATTATTTAATTGAATAAGACTAGGATTGGCTAATTTGGATATGATTAGGATCAGTTTAAATAAGGATAGGATATGCATGAAGTTCTTTTCCTAGTAGGCTCAGGATTTGAATTAATTTAAAATAGAGTTTGAGTTCATCTCAATAATTTAT
Organism: Iris macrosiphon; assembly: GCA_036927795.1. Classification (NCBI taxonomy): domain Eukaryota; kingdom Viridiplantae; phylum Streptophyta; class Magnoliopsida; order Asparagales; family Iridaceae; genus Iris; species Iris macrosiphon. The sequence continues at coordinate 117,930,127 of JAYESA010000012.1, read as the reverse complement.
AATCTTAAATAGAATTAAAGATAATACAAATAATTTATATATAATCTTATTAATATCTATTAACACTAAATTAGCTCTATATAATATTAAGACTTTATATATCCAAATAAATCCTCACTAATTCCAAAAATCCAATAATTACTTAAAATTCTAAATAAATTACAGAAAAATATATTTAAATATTTTAACTCTAAAATAAATGTTTGGTAGTAACAACATTCAAGTATGGTCTCATAGTAAATCATGGAAGTCCTAAAAATTTATGTTTCCTAAGTTTTAATTACCGAAAATTCTAGAAAATCTCCAAAATCTAAAATAACCTAAAATAATTCTAAATAAATATTTATATAAGTAAATATATCAATAAATTTATTTTCTAATTAACTAAGAGAATAATCTAAAGCAATTCAACATCTATAATAAATATAATAATATAAAATATACACAAAATACCTATTTTGGGTGTGGGGGTTTACACTCTGTATGAAGAGCAGCTTTTGACGTGGCAGTTTGTTTTGTCTTCTACTGAGCGTAAAAACTCACATCTGCCTGTATAAAACTAGGCAGTGTATTTCCTTGAATGCGTAAAAGCAATTTATATCAAGGAAATGTCACTAAACAACGGTTTGGGTCTCTGTGCCGAATCATTATTACAGTCGTCGTCTGGATAGTTGTGCAGTACTCTTTGTCAGGATTCAGGTTCACTACATGATCTGACAGGTTCATTCGAGGAATACAAAGCGTTCTCCGTACAACTTTCTACCACATTAAAAGCGAGCAGATTTTACGCCAAAGTGGCAATGTAACAACCTTTTTATGCCAAAGCAGCCTGGAAATACTGTATTACGCGGATCCTGGAGCTTATGTTTTACGCTGTACTGGCGATGAAGCCTTATCGTACGCCGATGGCTCTGAAGTCATGTTTTACGCCGTCCAGCACTGCAATACTGCGTATAACTCTACAGCATATTTTTTATGCTTCTATACCAGTAAATTATCCTAACTAGGACTACTGCGGATCTGGAGGGGGATGAGCATCGCCGGGCATCAAGGATAAGAAAAAATTATACTGCTTCCATAAAATCGGCATCGATATCAATGAAGAAGAAAGTGATGTCGGTGGAGTCGGTGTAGATGAAGGCGCACTAGGAGGACGTATCTGCTCCAACGCGGCTAGCGGATGGTTGTATGAATCCATAGTAGATAACAGCCTCGTACTTCTAGCAGCCAATGAATCATGCATCATCAACAGCCTCTCGTCCATGGACAGCTGTGATGCCTATATCTCCATCACATTGTGCTCAGTCGACGCTCTAAGATCAATAATGCCATATTCAGTCCTCTCAGTCATATCCCTGAGCTCCATCATGCAGCGCTCGAGCATATCAAATCGTGCGATGAGCGTCACATCGTCCAGCTGTGGCTGAGACGGTGGCTGATCCTCTCCATCCTTCACAGCAACTCGTCATGGAGAGACGTAATTTGATAGTCTTCTGGACTCGGGCAGACGCCTGCGAGGGATGTGGGGAATGCGCACTTACAACGGAGGCCGTAGAGGACTGCCTCAAAACAAGGGCATCATAGGATCTCGTACCGTAGTACGTACCCCTCTGAAGACCACCAGTAGTGGTCACTCACAGCTCGTCCGCCGATGGATCTGGAGAGGGCTGCGAGGAAGTACTAGCCTCTCCCGCTTATTTGTGGTATTAAACGAAAGAATAAAAGTGTATTTCAATGACGGAGTTTGTGCGAAACCCGCGCCCTTTGGTTTACAAACAAACTTGTACAATGTAATCCTATACGAGAATGTGGGAGTATAATTTATTTAATCTGGGTATAAATTGCTATAGGTGTCTGATCTGCGGTCGATCACTTTAGCCCTTGGACCACGCGATGTGGAAGAAGTGCCGTGGAAGACAGGTAGCAGCTTCAAAGGTTGTAGGAGAGGGTGGATGCACGATGCCGAAGTCGTCGATCCCCGCTCTTTGCCTGAGCTCCGGGCTCTCTCTCTCTCTCTCTCTCTCTCTACTCCTCCTTGTTCGATCTTCTCCAATTGATGACCTTCGGTCTGATATTGGTATTCTTGACCAAAATTTCCGACCTTGTTCCCCATTGATAGGGGCCTCTATTTATAGAGTCTTTGGTGACAGTGACCACTCCGTTGGTGTAGCAACCGAGGAGTGGAAAGTACAACACCTTTTTACACAACGGTTAAAGTAACCAATGCCTACGTATAGATGATCTTTTGACTGAGCGGGTGACGTGGGTCCAACTAAGGGGACATAACACGTACGGTTGCTAATAAGATCACGGCATAAAAGCCATGTGGGTAGGTATCCATTGTGTAGAAGAGGTTGGCGTAGAAGCCAAATGTCCGTCACCATGGCATAGAAGTCAAGTAGGCATAAAAGCCGAACAGGCATAGAAGTCGAGTAGGCATGGAAGCCGAGCAGGCATAGAAGCCGAACAGGCATAGAAGCCGAGTAGGCATGGAAGCCGAGCAGGCATAGAAGCCGAACAGTCGTAGAGACTGAGTAAGCGTGGAAGCCGAGTGAGCACAGATCCTGAATGGGCGTAGAAGCCGCTGCATATCGTGCTAGAATGGGCGTAGAAGCCGCTTGAGCACAGATCCTGAATGGGGGTAGAAACTGCTGCATATCGTGCCAGAATGGGCGTAGAAGCCGCTTGAGCACAGATCCTGAATGGGCATAGAAGCCGCTGCATACCGTGCTGATGTGGACGCCTTAGCCGGAATTATGGCTTTTGAAGATATAACCAAATCTCTTGCAGAGATTTGCCATTATCTTATGCATTAGATACGGAGGCGTGTTTCGAAGGTCTGCAGGCCTTCTGTGCACCCGTCGCAGAGACGTGTCTTGAGAGAAACTGTCACCGCTCTGTGTAATTAGACGTGGAGACGTACCTCGAATCCCGTACAAAGTGCAGCTTTTGACGTGGCAGACGGTTTGTCTGCTGCGGAGCGTAAAATAGCTCATGTCTGCCTGTGTAAAACAGGGCGGCGTATTCCCTTGTATGCAAAATAGCGGTTTATGCTGAGGGGACTCCAGTAAACGACGGTTTGGTGATGTTTTACCAAATCCTCTACATTAAATGGTGAGATCCGCCATCATACTGTGGGACGCGTCCCGAGAGGTCTGCCATCGTTTCCAGCCGTCGTCTGGGTAGCCGTGCATCACCTTTTGTCAGGAGTCAGAGGTCAGATTCACTGCGTGACTTGACAGGTTTATTTTGGGGAAGATGAAGCGTTCCTCGTACGCTATAACGCTGCTTTGAGAGCGAATAAGTTTTACGCCATGGAGGCGATGAAGAACTCTGTTCACGCTGGAGCGGCCTGAACGTACTGCACTTATGCGGATGGTCCTTTGAGCTTTATTCTTCACGCTGTATTTTAGCAGAAAAAACTCTGTTGTACGCCTGATGGCTCTGAAGGCCTCTGCTTACGCTGCTCTGTATCAAGAGGCTGCATAGCTCTTTCCAGCATATTTTTCATGCTTCTACAAGACCCCCTTCAGAGCTTTTAAATTCCTTGGAATTTGAAATGCTTTGAACGAAGCATGAACGGCCCCTCGTAACTCGAAACGTTTCTGAATGGAGCATTGAAACGGTCGGTACAGACTTTATGGCAGATTTATGGGGGACCGCTGTGATCTCTTTTGCCTATAAAAGGCTGGGGGAGTTAGCCTGTTCTCCCCACATCTTCATCACCATGCAGAGATGATCACCGGAGTTCGCCGGGTCGATTTGAGGAAGAAGGAGATCATGTTCTTCCAGCGTGTAAGGAGCCGAAAAAGACGGCGTCTTCGAGCAAGTGTCCACTGCAACGATGGATCATGGAAGGATATCTTAGCCTCCCTTGCTCGGGATAATCAGCAACTTTGTATGGCATTGCCCCAGGAGAGAGGAAGGGTCGTATTTGACCACGGCGGCTGGCATGCCGCGCCTTCTCTCGATGCCCTCCGGTGACGAGAGTCAGACAGACTCGTTCTGTCCCGGATTGAGTGGCGGTGGTTTGTAGGCAAGCAGATTTACTCTGCTTTCCTTCTGTTGGAGGATAGGTCATCTGCCCAGTTTTGTATCCTCCTGCCACTGATCACCTTCTTGGAAGAAGAGGAAGACCATCACCGGCGCGAGACCCTGTCAGAGCGGCTTCTCGGTGTGATCTTCGGACGATGATGGGGAATCCTTTGTAGATGGGATTTCCCTCATATATAGTCATGAAAATGAAAAGAAAACCCTTGTAGATTGGATTTCCTTCATATGTAATCATGATTTTGATTTTTTAATAAAATCGTCTTTCTTCTCCATATGATCATCTTGCCATACGTTGCTGTGAAGTCTGAATATGTGCAGCTTCAACACGTCTGAATCTGTACGCCGACTCTGTAGAAAGAGTGCTAGGTCCTGTCTTTTATGCATAGCGAGTAGTCCATAGAATGCTGTAGAGCATTTTGAACATTTTTAGAACTGTCCTGTTGCTAGGACTGAGGAATCGCGTAGAGCTCTGAACTTCTGGTGAACAGAATTTTTTGTTCAGTCTTCGTCTTCAAGAGTGACTTCTCGAAAAACCCTTGGAACAAGGTCGAGGAATGGCTGTCAAAACTGAGTTGCCATCTTTTGATAGACGAGATATTCAGACTGGAGTCTGGATGAACCTCCAATTGACCCGAGAAGAGTAATTTCTCAATGTTTGAACTCTTGTATATTTCGGGTACTTGGGATATGTTGAGGCCAAGGGGGAGTATCTTCTGTGTGAACTCCTGTAATTGACCGTCTTGGGGACTGTTCGAATATACGGAAAGTCGTGGAGCGAGAAATCATCAGTCTGTAGCCTCCGGGCGTAAAACACCGTCGAGCGTGAAATCGTAGACTTGTAGTTCCTGTGCGTGAAGTCATGGGTTTGTGGCCTCTCGAGCATAAAAGCTACTGAGCACAAAGGCATCCGGGCCAAAAACCTGACTTGTAGCTGTCGAACGTAAAGTTGTAGATTCGTAGCCATCGAGCGTAGGAAGCTCATTTAGCGTAGAACTGTTTATCTGTAGCTCCTGGAAAAAAAATTTCTTCGAGCGTGAAGTCTTGCGGATCTGTTGCTTCTGAGCGTAAACTGAGCGCCACCGAGCGTGAGATCATCGATTTAGTATCTGCTGAGCGTAAAGTCATAGATTTGTGGCCTCTCGAGCGTAAAAGCTACTGAGCACAAAGGCATCCGGGCATAAAACCATAGACTTATAGCTTGCGAGCGTAAAACCGTAGATCTGTTGCTGTCGAGCGTAGAAAGCTCCTTCAGCGTAGGACCTGCTGAACCGTCTTTGCACGAAAAACTTTTCGAATTTGCTGACTATCCGTCTTTCAAGGTTAGTGGGCTGACGTGGCATCCAATCATAACCCATTATTTAATTTTGCAAGATTTGGTTAGGTTCTCGAGGAGTCCGTCTGAGGATTCGAGGAGTCGGCCCGAACTCTATATATATCCCAAGTTTTCTGAGAGAGAAACTTTTTATCCGTCTTCTGCGAAAGAGAGCTTTCGACTGTTCGAGCTTTTCTTCGTTCTCTCTCCGAGCATCTCGAGTCTTCAGAAAATGGCGTCGAAACAGACCTCCTCCGCCAAGGGAAAGGGTATAGGTTCCTCTTCTCATTCTTCCGCCCCAGCGAGGGAGTCTTTGGTCGGTCAAGGCAAACTTCCTTCTGAACGAAGTGTCCTGCCGACGAGCAGTGCACCCGGTCTTAGAGGTAAAGCCTTCGGGGTGACAAAAACGACGAAAAATCCTTCGCACACGTTGAACGTGACCGCGCTAGGTCATCTTCTGTGCTGATAGCCTCTTCTTGAGGAGGATGATGCACGGAGGCATTTTCATCTTTTATGCCCACATTTCTAATGTGTCAGCGTAAAGACTATATATTTTCGTAGTTCTGAGCGTAAAAGCTCTGGCTACCGAAAATTGGGGTATATTGTAAAATTTGAATTTTACGCTTGTGGGGGGACCTCCGGCGTAAAATTGCCAGATTTGCACAATCCTGTATAGAGCACAGACTGTTGTTTCTTTCGGTCCGTATATTCGTACAAGACTTGTGATGACGTATTTTCCTTGCACTTTTGTAGTTGACTTGGGTGAGTCTCCACTGGCCGAGGTGATGGGCTCCGCTGCTGGGATGCTGCACTCGAACTACCTGGAGGATCTGTCCCACGTGGCATTCCCTATCTCCGGACCCCAGTACCCTAAAGGAAGGAGGATCTTAATATCGGCTCAGGGCGAGCGAATGCTGCTGAGCATGATCAACGGGGAGCCTCTGACTTATGTAGACGGGGAGCCGTACGTAAAGCCGGCTTTCCTTTTTGGGAACATGATCGACAAACAGTCCTAGACGAAGCCTAAGAGGGAGCCCTGGGTCTTCCCAGCCGGAAATTTGGTTTTGTACCTGCCAACGATGCCGAGGGATTATCCCATCTCGGCCTTCTTCCATGCGACACATCCTAGGAAGATGTCGTGGACGCTGACTCCTGATCTTCACGGCAAGCCGGGGAAGAATTTTCATCTGAAAGGAGCTGACCAGGGGTCATTCGTCAGTCGCCCCTCCGGCGTTGTGACGTTGTTCAGAGGACTGTGCCCGGGCAGTATTCCAAGTGAAGATAGCTTGGTGATCCAGCCGGTCCAATTGCCGACCTTCTACAATGACTTCATGGGTCGAGGTGGGGTATATCCCAAGGAGAATCCTCGGTGCAATGGGTGGATTGCCCCAACGAACTCCCGATGGAGATGCCTAGTTGACTGGGCCTTGAAGCACTTCCAGAGAGAGTTGGAGGGCATTGCACTATATGCCGCTGTGAGTGCGACGAGCGTCGGGTTGCCTCCGAACCCTAATTTGTTCCTGGCGCTGATGGAGCGGTACATTTCGCTCACCGGGACCTTTGCCACTCCACTGGGGGAGTTGGGATTGGCGCTCCACGAGATGGCAGTTGTCTCGAGACTGCCGATGGGGGATACTCCATATGAAGAGTATGTTTCCACCAACCGGGAGTTGGGAGATTTGGACCCTCGGGTGGCAGAAGTATATCAGGAGCTGATGTGTCAATACTTCGCGTGCACCGCCTTTTATAACGAGCCTTCTGATTTGGCTCATACCACCAAGTGGATGTCTTACCTCTTCTTCCACCGAGCCAGGGTCGCCAGGTCGGAGAAAGCCTCGGGTGGCAAGAATGAGCCCGTGAACTGTTTGGGCGTGCTTAGTGCCCAGGTTGTGGAGACTCTTATGGAGGAGGCTGAAGCTCCGGATCAGATTCTTGTCGAGGGGGTAGGAAAGTACCCGGAAGGCACTAAGGCCTGTAGTTACTTGAGGCGCTGTCGCAGGCCTTTGTCTAAGGAAGCCCAGCTGGCTGGTTTTCTCTCCATATGGCTGCGCCGAGTAGTAGTGCCAGGTACCGCGTCCGCGGACCGCATTCACTGGAACATCCTGTGGCCGGCAGTGCGCCTGGTTTTTGGGGCAAGACTGGGCTTGCTTCCTGCCATGGTGTACCGTATACAGGCTGGCTTGAGAGCCATAACTGACGGGTTGCTCGTCGACGAAGCTCGACGTGGGAGTTTTCCCAGGGTGGAATTACCATACCTATACTTGATGGGATGGTTGATTCTCCACAATCCCCGGGTGATGTCTCCTGGGTCCGGTAGCAGCTCGGGGAGTATATTCTTGCTGAATTACAAGGATTCCTCCTGGAATGTGAGCACAGTTTTAGACTGCCGGCTGGTGTTGAACCTCAGCCACGGTTGGAAGCTCCTCTGTACTGCTCCCCCCGTGCATCGTAATCAATCAGGGGTGCGGCTTGAGGATTCAGGTGGAGAGAAGACCGACCTTTCCCCGGAAGCTTTTAACTTGTTGGTCTGTATTAGACCCTCCCATCTGCTGTACAGGAGCAAAGATCACTGCTTCTTCGAGCCCTACTTGCCTAGTCAGTTCGCCAGGCAGTTTGGGTATGATCAGTTGCATGTGGGCAATGCCGTTACCAGCTTTAGGTCCAGGGGCGGACTCATTGATGGAGCTAGAGGGTGGCGATATTTTATCATGGGTTGTACGAGGGCAACCTTCATTGTGCCGGTCGTTACAACCTCCACGGAGCTTCGCATTCTCCATTCTTACGCCCAGTTTTATGTGGCGATTAACACCTTCCATCGTGATTTCGACGCGCGTGGAAGCTTCCGGGTGCCTTCTCCCAAGCCTGGGGGAAGAGTTGACGTTCCTTCGGTTTCTTCGGACGAAGGTGAGGAGTCTGGTACTCCGGACGAGCCTCTGGTGTCGGTGCCGAGGTGCGAAGTGCCTCTGCCTGCGAGGGCTTTGGTAGTCCCTTCTGGGAAGCGAAGGGCTTCTGCTCTGAAGGAAGTTTCTCTTCGCAAGAGGAGGAAGGAGATGGTTGCTCGTCCTCTCCGCATTCCTGGTATTGCGGCTCCTGAGAGTGAGCCTGCCTCTCCCTACATCGGGGATAATTCTTTGGCTGGAGGTTCCTCGCCTTCTAGAGAGGGACCTCCTACAGTTCCGGTCGTCGATGCCGGAGAATCCTCGTTAGAGGTGGATGTGGCGGCTACTGCTCCAGGTAGCGGAGCGAGATCGCCTGTGTGGCCGAGGCAGATGGGAGAATCTTTCCCGAGGCCAGCAGCGGGCATGACTCCTGCCGCGTCAGTGAGCGTGTCTGGCGAGATTCCTGCCGATGAACTTTGACCACGTCTTGGTGAGGCCTGACAGAACTCTCGGCGATGTCGGTCGGCCCACCTCCTTCTCCAGGTATGACGATTCGCATTGCGTCATTAAGGCGTGGTTTAGCTATATCGACTGCAGATGCATCATATATGCCGTTGGCTTCGGGTAAATGTCGTCTTTATGCCTCCCTTCAGAAAGATTGTCATCATACTGATATTGACTTTCTCGTCTTCTTCTCAGGGGATAGCGCCCACGAGGAGTATAGCGTTGAAGCGCATTCTGGTTTCGCTCGGACTTCTGATGAGGAGGTGTTCGACTTTGATGAGGAAGTGGCTTCGGGGGCCAGTACGCCCGGAGTAGCTTCGTCACCTCGAGAGGAGGATGAACACGTCGTCGTGACCTTGCCTCTTGTGAGTGTGGCGACGACTTCGACCGCCGTTACTGCACCTTCTTCAATTACGCCATGTGTCGATGCGACGGCTGTGGCCACTTCGTCTGCAATCATCCCTGGAGAGGGACTTGCTGACATTGCGGGCGCTCCCGGCGTTCAGTCGGATCTAGTTGCCTTGACTGAGCAACATACCAGCCTTTTCTACACCGGTTTGAGAATGATGGTATCAATGGTGTTAGCGAAGAGTCTATATTTTGAGCGCCTGAGGAAGACTTCTCTCGCTTTGATCGGGGTCATCAGGGAGCTCGGTGATCCCGGGGTAGTTGATGCCCTGGAGGCGGTGGTTAATGGGTTAGAGCAACCTATTAACGAATATTTGCGGCTGACTCGGGGCCTCGATGCTGATGTTCAGGCTCGGTTTGACCTCATGACTGCGTGGCTTGCTACGAAGCTGGAAAGCCTAGACAACTCTATCCAGAAGCATAAGCTGGAGGTGGATAGGAGAAAAGTTATCGTGGAAGAGGCTCTTGCTATTGAGATACAATATCGTTCTGAGCATGAAGGGAATGCAGCGAGGGTCTCCATGCTGAAGGAAGAGCTCGCTCGGGCAGAGGAGTGGGCTTCCCAGTCGTTGGCGGGTCTGGAGGTAGCATTTGGCCGACTGAGCGCAGCGCGACGGGAGTTGGACCATACAGAAGCTGCTCGCGTGGGCTGTCTTCGAGCAAAGGCTGATCTGACCCTCACGGACACTCCCGAGGCACGGCTGGAGCAGGCTCGTACCGACGCCTTGGTTCTTAGGAATGAGAGGATATCTGCGCTGGAGCGGCTGATTCACAATCTGACTCACTCGCCATCATGATGTATCCTTTTCCCTTTTTGCTTGCCCAGATGTAATTCTGCCTCCCTCTCGGGAATAAATAAAGGCGACTCTTTTCTGACTTTTGTGAACCCATCATTTCAGATTGTAAATGACAGGTTTTGGTGAGAGTGATATCAGAGGTAGTATGGACATGATAGACTCCCGATAAACTTCTTAGCAGGACACATCTATTCAGAGGTCATACGGACATGATAGAGCGTAACCCTACCAATTGCGTTTTGGAAGTAGTTTTGTCAGAATCGAGATCCTTGCTATGTCCCACCCGAGCAGGGAAGATTAAGCATAGTACCTTTTCAGGAATTTGTCGTTGATAGGAGCCATTAACAGGTCTCCATTAGGCTGGGCTATCCTGTAGGCGCCGTTCGAGAACGTTGTCTCGATCACATAAGGGCCTTCCCACTTGGGCTGGAATTTGCCTTTACTTCTGTGGGTAAGTATCATCGGCCTTCTTACGGCTAGAACTAGCTCGCCGACCTTGAACACTCTTTCCTTCACTTTATGATTAAAAGTTTTGGAAATACGTGCTTGGTAGAGCGTGATGCGCTGTTGAGCTTGTAGGCGTTTCTCGTCTAATTCTTCAAGCTCTCGGAGCCTTAACAGGTCATTCTTTTCTCGAGTCAACCCACTAGTCACTGCTATCCTGAGCGACGGGATCTGGATTTCGATGGGAAGAACTGCCTCGCTCCCGTAGACCAGTAAAAAGGGGGTACAACCTGTAGGTGTCCGTACCGTTGTGCGGTATGCCCAGAGACATTCGCCCAGCTTCTCGTTCCAGTCTCTTTTGTTTGAAGAGACGAACTTCTTCAGGAGTTTGATAATGGTTTTATTGAAAGCTTCCGCCAAACTATTAGCAGCTGGATAATATGCCGTAGAGGCAATATTATGTATTCGACTTTAATCGCAAAATCGATGAAACGCTTGGTTGATGAACTGAGGCCCATTGTCATGGATTATCCTTTGAGGAATCCCAAAGTGATAAATGACGTGGTGCTTGATGAAGCTGATCACGTCAGACGCTTTTACCTCAGCCAGAGGGATCGCCTCTGCCCATTTGGAGAAGTAATCCGTGATGGCCAGTATGAACCGGTGGCCTCTGGAGAAAGACGGGTGAATAGGACCGACGATATCCATACCCCATGCTTCGAAGGGCCAGGATGCGACCGTAGGATGTAGATATTCAGACGGTTGGTATATGAAGTCTGCATGAACCTGACAGGCTCTGTATTATCTTGCATAGCTGATCGCGTCTGTGATCATAGTGGGCCAGTAGTAGCCCATTCTCCTGATACGATCCTGTAGCTTAGGACCGGGCTGATGCGCTCCGCATACGCCATCGTGAGCTTCTCGGTTAATCTGCTGTGCTTCGTCGTCTGAGAGACATCTTAATAGCAGTCCGTCGTAGGTCCGACGATATAGGCAGTGTGAAGATGCATCAAAATAGAAGCGTAATGATCGTCTCTTGACGGATACTGCTTCTTTGGGGTCCTCTGGCAAGATTCCGTATGCGACAAAATCTATGAAGGGACTTCTCCAGTCTCTTCCGGGGAGATCTGTGTTCACAGCATGGCTGCGTTCTATGTGAAGGTTGTTCTTCACGCAGAATAAATCTCTGTTAAGAAGGATCACCGAATCTTGCCTTCTTATAGGGGTAGCTAAGTCCGCAGCTAGACTGGCCAGGGCATCAGCTTCCAGATTCTGAGATCGAGGTACATGCTCTAGGAAGAACCCTTTGAACGTCATGGCTATCTCGATTGTCGCTCGGTGATAGGGGATGAGGTCTGGATTCCGGACTTCGTATATTCCTCTGACTTGATTGACGATAAGCAGAGAATCACTGAAAGCTTCCAGGGATTCGACCCCCAGCTCTTCAGCGACTTGGAGCCCGATCAACAGGGCGTTGTATTCCTCCACATTGTTGGAGCATGGTTCATTAAGAGAGTATGCTCGGTAGATGACGAGTTTATCAGGAGTGACCAGGACGATTCCTACCCCTGAAACCACGTTTCCCTGGGGACCAGTCCTGGAGGCGCCGTCAAAGAACAGTTGCCATGTGTCACTTTCCATTATGAAATTATACTCTACAACTTCGTCGGGAATGTCTTCGTATAACTTGGAGGCCTCCGGGATCGGATGAGCAGCCAGGAAGTCGGCCAACGCTTGGCCTTTGATGGACTTCTGCGGGATATACACCATGTCAAATGGTGTTAACAGCATCGCCCAGGTTGCGAGTCAGGAATTAAGAATACTCGGCTTGCTCATCAGTACTCGAAGAGGGTTGATCCTGGAGATGATATGAATAGTCTGGCCGGTGATGTAGTGCCGCATTTTTTGGATAGCGAACATCAGAGCCAGATATTCTTTCTCCACTGGGTTGTACCGGTGTTCGGCTCCGACCATCATCCTGCTGAGGTAGTAGATAGCCTGCTCATGCCCCACGTCGTTCTTTTGTGCTAGAAGAGCTCCTAGCGATTGATCCATTGCTCGGACGTACAGCAAGAATGGTTTTCCCATGATGGGGGGCACCAGAACTGGCGGACTGGTGAGGTAGCGTTTAATCTCCCCGAATGCTTGCTGACAGGTTTCGTCCCATACAAAGGATACACCTTTCTTCATGAGGTACGAAAAAGGCTGGCATCTTCCTGAGAGGTTGGATATGAACCTCCGGATATAAGCCAGACGGCCTTGAAATCCCCGGAGTTTCCTCAGATTGCGGGGTGGTCGCATTTCTACGATGGCCTGGACTTTGTCAGGGTCCACCTGGATGCCTTTGGCAGTGATAACAAATTCCAGGAATTTGCCACTAGATACACCCAGGAAGGACTTCGTAGGGTTCATCTTGAGTTGATGTCGGCGCATTAACTCGAATACCGTCCTTAGGTCCTGAATGTGATCATCCTTGAGGCGGCTCTTGACAGCTATGTCGTCTACGTAATATTCTACTATTTTGCGTAAATGTTCATGGAATATGCCGCTCATAGTCCGTTGGTATGTAGCCCCGGCGTTCTTCAATCCGAAGGGCATGACCGTATAGCAATACACTCCCAACGGGGTGCGGAAGGCAGTGTGCTTCTCGTCTTCAGGATACATCTTGATCTGATTGTTTCCTGAGAACCCGTCTATGAAAGACATGCGTTCAAAACCGCAGGTGTTGTCGATCATGATGTCCGTGATAGGAAGAGGAAATTCATCCTTGGGGCAGGCCGCATTCAGATCTCGGTAATCGATGCAGATACGTACCTTCCTATTTTTTTTCATGACTGGGACAACGTTGGCAACCCAGTCGGGATGTTGTTCTTCCCGGATGAACCTACAGGCTATCAGCTTTTTGACTTCAGCTTCAATGGCGTCCATCATGTCCGGTCGGAACCGGCGTTGGTGCTGCTTCACAGGCTTTGAGTCAGTCAATATGTTGAGTTTGTGAGTAGCCACCTTCGGGTCTAGGCCCGGCATGTCTCCATAATCCCATGCAAAGACGTCGACGTATTCCTTTATTAGCTGTATGATTTCTTTCCTTTCGGCTGGTGGAAGATTGTTACTGATAAATATCAGCTTTGGCGAAAGCTCACCCCCAACATCGATTTGGATAACTTCGTCTTTGGTTGGAGGTTCCCTCTGTTCGAAGCAGAATTCCCACTGTGTATCCATTTGTTGAGCCCAAGAGTCATTCTCAAACGGCTCAGAATCTCGTTCCTCTGCTTCTGAGGGATCTGTCATCACCATATTTGCCGATAGTGCTTGTTCGGGAGCACTAGGTGAGTCGGGGGGTGACGAGCCATCCCAGGAGGAGGAAAAGATGTCCTCATCCGATGTGGAAGCCGTAAGGGAGGTGGCATACCCTAACCCGAAATGAGTTTGTTGGTAGCGGGGGTCGCCGCGTGGCGGCGTTCGTCTGCCTCTTCCGTAGTTGAGGTCCGGCTTTCGCTTCAAGTCATAGCCCATGTTTTGCATGATCTTCAGCGCTTGAGGGCTGTATCGGTGAACCTGCATCTTCCCAGTATCGTCATCGAAAGGATCTTCCTGGATGGCTGGTTGATTGCGCATGCGGCCAAATACTATTGGACGCTGACTGCTGCAGGTAGGCGGGATTATGAAGATAGAATCTTCATGCGGTCCATACGTTGTGATGACGTTGGATGATGACGCTGCTTCCCAGATATGCGGATGGTAGGAGTTCATAGCTTCCAAGAACTTTTGTGCTATGGGTTCTACCTCGTCATGGGGAGTGGGTTCCTGATTTGAAATCTGAGCATTAATGTACTGGAAAAGAGGATATTTATTGCCATCTGGAACTCCGTTCCTAGTCGTGTTTACATCGGTCGGCTGCTCGTCGCGCCGAAGGTTGATGACCAAAGGTGGAGGCTTCTGGTTCAGAGTAACCACTGGAGAATTGCTTCCTTTCCTTGAGCTGGATCTGTTCAGGTGAATAGCCATGGGCCCTATGGATTTTGGACTAGTGGTTCGTCCTTTCACTCTGATCGACAGCGGTAGTGCGGCAGAGGGTTCTCCTGGCTCCCGGTGGGATTCCTTCTCTGTCTTGCCCGTCACTTCTTCCGTGTGGTCCTGCGAGTACAACACGGCGTCGGAATAGTAGGACTCTACTCCTTTAAACGGGTTTAGGTCGGCCACCTCCGTTTGTACCATTCCTTGGGGGTCTACATATTTAAGACATTGATGTAGAGTTGAAGGAACGATGTTGTGATCGTGGATCCACGGTCTTCCCAGCAAGATATTGTAGGATACCTCTGAATCGATCACGTAACATGTGGCCACCGATCTGAGGTTGCTAATCTGGATCCTTAGGCGAATCTTTCCCAACGGCTTACTTCTTCCGGCGTTGAATCCCACGATTGTAGTGGAGGTGTAAGCCAGTTCGCTGGTAGGAATCCTCAATGGTCTGAGCAGACTGTACGGGATGATGCTGATTGATGATCCCGGATCTATGTGAATCCGATCAACCTCCATAGAACCGACGTACCCAGTGTAATAGAGGGGCCTGTTATGCCTGTCATATTTTAACAGCATGTCGTCTTGGGTGAAGGTGATATTTGGGACCACCTCCATCACACTGTGGCATTGAGGGCACGCCACTGGTTCTTCGTCGGGAGACTTGAGCTGGGTCAAGCATGCCTCCGCCTGCATCAGTGCTTCACTCAAGGCTAGACGAGTGTCTTGGGAGAGCCTGAGTAGCTCGAAGATGGAGAGCCTGGCCGGTGTATTAGCCAGTTGGGCTAGGATGTCGAAGTTATACGGCTTCTCAAAACCTTTGTTCGGAATATTTTTCACAGGTTTATCGAAGCGCACTTCTCTTTGTTTTCCTTTGTTTGCCGGCGTCGGTTTTGAAGGGTTGGCTTCCGGTATGACGGGGCTTGGCCCTGCAGGTTTGGCAGCTGAAACGTCTGCCGGTATATCCTTCTGACTTGCTCCGTAGTCGTTGAGGTAGGCTCTCCCTGACCGGGTTGCAGCAAGTACCTCGTCTTCGTCTGATGGCAAAGAATTTGCGACCATATGGCATGGTTTGCACTTTGAGCTCCTCCTAGACGCAACTTTGGTAGCTTTAGTCTCTTCCTCGAGCTCTGACACCAAATCTGGATGAACCCACATAATCTCGCCCTGACGGGTAGTCAGGGGTACCAGGTCATAATTTTGATCCCTAGCCGGAGGGAGATTGACGATGTCCATTGTGGCTCGGGAAATGGGCGTGATACCGTCCATGACTTCTTGGGGAGGCAGATCGCCGAACCGCAGAGAGATCATGTTGGCTGTGACCGTTTTCTCGGTGTTGTGCAGGATGATGGCCTTAGCATCGATCAACCCCTGGATCTTCCTTTTCAGTACGTAATACACCTTTGTTGGGTGGTGTACGTATCTGTGGAAGATGCAGTATTTGGGGTCATCGGTACTGCCGACCTCTTGGGGCCGCCTTAGCTCCGGCTGGGTGATCTTGCCACTTTTGACGAGACACTCAAATATCTAGGGATGTCGTCGTCATTGAAAGAGTAGACCTCGACGGGCATGGAAGTTCCTGGCTTTGTCTGCGTGGTCGCTGCCGTCTTTTGTCTGGACGTATTGACCGTCAGAGCTTCTTTTTCCTTGGAGCTGCAAGGATAGTCGCCGCCGGGAGATGACCTTTTGCCTCTATCGGAGGCGGAGATCATGATGCCATTGTCGCGCGCCTTGCGACTGTTGTCTTCGGCAGCCACTGCCGAGACGATGAACGAGGGCCACTCATGGAACTGATATGGTCCTGTGAACACCGAGACTATAGGAAGGAGGTTCTTCCTGCAAATGTCTACTAACGTCGAGTCTGGAACTCCTGGAGGCATTTGTAAGGTGGCCTGACGAAAATGTTCGACGAAGGTGCGAACGTCTTCCTTTTCCCTTTGCTTGACTTCAATGAGGGAGGACATAGACATGTCCATTCCACCCTCGTAGAATCGTGTGAAGAATAGCGCTTTGAAGTCCTCGAAGGAAGTAATACAGTTATCCGCCAAGCTACGGTACCACTGATTGGCTACTCCTGAGAGGCAGCCCTTGAACACCCGAGTGAGGAGGGCGTCGTTCCCTTGTAGCAACACCGTCATCATACTGAAATAGTTCATGTATTGACTTGGTGATGTTTTTCCTTCGAACAGAGCCATAGTCTGAGGTTTGTACTTCGGAGGAAAAGGGACTTCTTCCCAGATAGCCGGGTAAGGCTGGTTGATTCCCAGTTTCTTGAGCTGATCTTTGTGCTTCAAGTCGTCAAACAGGGCTTTCAACTCCCGCACTGCCTGCATCGGATTCAGTTGGAAGCGGAGGGACTGCTGACTCTTGATCTAGAGCAGGTTCTTGGCTTGGGTTGGATGGTGGTAAGTCCACCCCCACACGTATCTGAGTTGGTAGGACCGACGCTTGAGCCATGGCAGTCGCGTGCTGAGTTAGCATCATCTGGTGCATGTTCTCCATTACGGATTACATTTGCTTCAGAGATGTCTCTAGCACAGTGATGCGTTGTTCCGCGTTTCCTGAAGCCTTCTCGCGTTCGTCTTCGATGGCGTAAGCTCCCACTTCCCTGGGTGTCATCGAAGGATTAGTATAGGTCACCGCAGAAGTCGACTCTACACTCTCAACATCTGATCTGGGAGATTGGCGACCCCCAGCGTCGGAATCAGACGAGTACGGAGCTGGTTGCTGTGACCTTGCCTGGGTGTTTTGGAACACCCCAACTTCAGTGCTCCAGAGGAGGTTTTCGAATCTTCTTCGGCTCGGAGGCCCAGAGGGATGACGTCTTGAGCTCGACCTTCTTCTGGGTATGCGTGAAGCCATATTCATGGACGCATACGCGTGCTCTTCTTCCGGAAAAGACTGAGAGTAGCTCAATAGGTCGAAGACCAACCGTTTTGCTTTAGAACAGCAGCAGTCAATCACAATCTTATGACTATTACAACATTGCTCTCTAGGGGGCGTAATAGACATGTTGGAAGGTCCCCTCTCCTTACGCTTCTGTATTAGGCATTCGCGTAGGTCAGGAGTAGCAACCTGAGCTTGCTTTACGCCGCGAGACTTTGCCTGGCATAATTTAGAGATTTGCTCAGACTGGCGTAAAGCTGAAGAGGTCCTCAGTCGGTCATCGGCTTCTCGCGTAATCCGGAGGGTAGGCAGATTGTTCTCTTGCTGGCGTAAAGGCCGAGAGGCTGAATATTCGCCTGCTTGCTTCCCCTTGCGGAGATCACCGCGCTCATCTGTTTTACCGCAGACATCAGATGTTGTTTCGCGCGTGGAGCATGATCTGTTCTTCCGATTTGGCGTTGAGGCACCATCGGAAGTTTTGTCTGTACCGCGCGTAGCGGAAGACTGATTCCTACACGTAGAGCGCAGTGGATACTTCTGGGTTAGCGCAGAGGCCTTGCCCGAAGTTTTGTCTATATCGCGCGTAGCGGGAGACTAGTTCCTACGCGTAGAGCGCAGTGGATACTTCTGGGTTAGCGCAGAGGCCTTGCCCGAAGTTTTGTCTGTACCGTGCGTAGCGGGAGACTAAATTTTACGTGCAGGGCACGGAGGGAGCGATGCTACCACCTCATTGGTCGGAGAGATCGGAGAGATCGGAGAGTCCACAGGAATGGTTGAGGATGTCTTGGGCATCCACACTTTGCGCAGCTTCCTGTTGTCTTGGACGGAGAGAGAGTGAGAGCTACCCCCGGTTCGAAGCATGTCTTCGTAAGCAGACTGGTCAAAATGAACGACCAGCGTCTTCTTCACGGTTCCTATAGATACCGCATCGCGTTGAGCAATTACTTCCTCGTCAGAAGAGAAAGACGTCCCCAGCAGAGTCGCCATCTTGTTTGTGGTATTAAACGAAAGAATGAAAGTGTATTTCAATGACGGGGTTTGTGCGAAACCCGCGCCCTTTGGTTTACAAACAAACTTGTACAATGTAATCCTATACAGAAAATAAAGATGCATGCAACATATAGAATATAAATAACAGTACAATGGCAAGGTATACTTGCCTGCTCTGAAAAAGGATAAAGTCACTACTCAAGGCGTCGTCCGATCTACCCGTCACATAAATTAAACAAGTTATGTTACAAAAGTGGGTGAATAGGTTCCTCCATTTTAATTAATTTTTAATTCTGAATAAATAACCTAAAATAGTATTTTAATCTTATTATAAACTGATTTTATTGTTAAACCCTAATTTGGTCCAAAGAAAGTCAACTTTAAGGATTTATGATCCGTAGCACGCAAATCGAGGTAATTCGTTGACCAAAAAGTCAACTGACTCAAATTCTAGATTTGTGTATAGAATCCTATATATTTCAATGCTACATGAATGCTGAATTGACAGTTTCATAAAATCATAAGTCGGTAAAGGGTTATGGCCACAAGGGCGCACAGATGACAGTTTTCGGTAGTTTTCTATTTACGTCTACGTTGCACAAATTTTACAGTAGAATAAAATTATATTTTAAATTCTGGAAAAATACTTTTCTGGAAGTTCATCATGTCATATTTCCGAAACTTCAAACGGTTCGTAATTTCGATTCGGGATCTCCCAAAATCTTGAAAATACGAAAACGCGTCTGATTTCGAACAGCTGGCACTTTCGGAATATTCTGGAAAAATAGGTTCTAAAATTACTGAAATAATTTATATATTCAGAAAACTAACCTTGATATGATTCTAAAAAAAAAACTGGAGCGCATTTGGAGTCCGGAGCTAGGAGATATCGTCTTTTTAAGTCGTCATAATTACTAGAAAATGAGGCTGAATTTATGACAAATTTTGACTATTTTTGGACAAAAAAGAGAGGAGTTTGGGGATAAAAAATATGAAAGATGAGTTTATTCCATAAGTCTAATAGGTAATTATAATGCGAAGATTATTTAATTGAATAAGACTAGGATTGGCTAATTTGGATATGATTAGGATCAGTTTAAATAAGGATAGGATATGCATGAAGTTCTTTTCCTAGTAGGCTCAGGATTTGAATTAATTTAAAATAGAGTTTGAGTTCATCTCAATAATTTATAATCTTAAATATAATTAAAGATAATACAAATAATTTATATATAATCTTATTAATATCTATTAACACTAAATTAGCTCTATATAATATTAAGACTTTATATATCCAAATAAATCCTCACTAATTCCAAAAATCCAATAATTACTTAAAATTCTAAATAAATTACAGAAAAATATATTTAAATATTTTAACTCTAAAATAAATGTTTGGTAGTAACAACATTCAAGTATGGTCTCATAGTAAATCATGGAAGTCCTAAAAATTTATGTTTCCTAAGTTTTAATTACCGAAAATTCTAGAAAATCTCCAAAATCTAAAATAACCTAAAATAATTCTAAATAAATATTTATATAAGTAAATATATCAATAAATTTATTTTCTAATTAACTAAGAGAATAATCTAAAGCAATTCAGCATCTATAATAAATATAATAATATAAAATATACACAAAATACCTATTTTGGGTGTGGGGGTTTACACTCTGTACGAAGAGCAGCTTTTGACGTGGCAGTTTGTTTTGTCTTCTACTGAGCGTAAAAACTCACATCTGCCTGTATAAAACTAGGCAGTGTATTTCCTTGAATGCGTAAAAGCAATTTATATCAAGGAAATGTCACTAAACGACGGTTTGGGTCTCTGTGCCGAATCATTATTACAGTCGTCGTCTGGATAGTTGTGCAGTACTCTTTGTCAGGAGTCAGGTTCACTACATGATCTGACAGGTTCATTCGAGGAATACAAAGCGTTCTCCGTACAACTTCCTACCGCATTAAAAGCGAGCAGGTTTTACGCCAAAGTGGCAATGTAACAACCTTTTTACGCCAAAGCAGCCTGGAAATACTGTATTACGCGGATCCTGGAGCTTATATTTTACGCTGTACTGGCGATGAAGCCTTATCATACGTCGATGGCTCTGAAGTCATGTTTTACGCCGTCCAGCACTGCAATACTGCGTATAACTCTACAGCATATTTTTTATGCTTCTACACCAGTAAATTATCCTAACTAGGACTACTGCGGATCTGGAGGGGGATGAGCATCGCCGGGTATCAAGGATAAGAAAAAATTATACTGCTTCCATGAAATCGGCATCGATATCAATGAAGAAGGAAGTGATGTCGGTGGAGTCGGTGTAGATGAAGGCGCACTAGGAGGACGTATCTGCTCCAACGCGGCTAGCGGATGGTTGTATGAATCCATAGTAGATAACAGCCTCGTACTTCTAGTAGCCAATGAATCATGCATCATCATCAGCCTCTCGTCCATAGACAGCTGTGATGCCTATATCTCCATCACATTGTGCTCAGTCGACGCTCTAAGATCAATAATGCCATATTCAGTCCTCTCAGTCATATCCCTGAGCTCCATCATGCAGCGCTCGAGCATATCAAATCGTGCGATGAGCGTCACATCGTCCAGTTGTGGCTGAGACGGTGGCTGATCCTCTCCATCCTTCACAGCAACTCATCATGGAGAGACGTAATCTGACAGTCTTCTGGACTCGGGCAGACGCCTGCGAGGGATGTGGGGAATACGCACTTACAACGGAGGCCGTAGAGGACTGCCTCAAAACAAGGGCATCATAGGATCTCGTACCGTAGTATGTACCCCTCTGGAGACCACCAGTAGTGGTCACTCACAGCTCGTCCGCCGATGGATCTGGAGAGGGCTGCGAGGAAGTACTAGCCTCTCCCGCTTGTTTGTGGTATTAAACGAAAGAATGAAAGTGTATTTCAATGACGGAGTTTGTGCGAAACTCGCGCCCTTTGGTTTACAAACAAACTTGTACAATGTAATCCTATACGAGGATGTGGGAGTACAATTTATTTAATCTGGGTATAAATTGCTATAGGTGTCTGATCTGCGGTCGATCACTTTAGCCCTTGGACCACGCGATGTGGAAGAAGTGCCGTGGAAGACAGGTAACAGCTTCGAAGGTTGTAGGAGAGGGTGGATGCACGATGCCGAAGTCGTCGATCCCCGCTCTTTGCCTGAGCTCCGGGCTCTCTCTCTCTCTCTCTCTCTCTCTCTCTCTCTCTCTACTCCTCCTTGTTCGATCTTCTCCAACTGTCGACCTTGGGTCTGATATTGGTATTCTTGACCAAATTTTTTGACCTTGTTCCCCATTGATAGGGACCTCTATTTATAGAGTCTTTGGTGACAGTGACCACTCCGTTGGTGTAGCAACCGAGGAGTGGAAAGTACAATATCCTTTTACATAACGGTTAAAGTAACCAATGCCTACGTATAGATGATCTTTTGACTGAGCGGGTGACGTGGGTCCAACTAAGGGGACACAACACGTACGGTTGCTACTAAGATCACGGCATAAAAGCCATGTGGGTAGGTATCCATTGTGTAGAAGAGGTTGGCGTAGAAGCCAAATGTCCGTCACCATGGCATAGAAGCCAAGTAGGCATAAAAGCCGAACAGGTATAGAAGCCGAGTAGGCATGGAAGCCGAGCAGGCATAGAAGCCGAACATGCATAGAAGCCGAGTAGGCATGGAAGCCGAGCAGGCATAGAAGCCGAACAGTCGTAGAGACTGAGTGGTCGTAAAGACTAAGTAGGCGTGGAAGCCGAGTGAGCACAGATCCTGAATGGGCGTAGAAGCCGCTGCATATCGTGCCAGAATGGGCGTAGAAGCCGCTTGAGCACAGATCCTGAATGGGCGTAGAAACCGCTGCATATCGTGCCAGAATGGGCGTAGAAGCCGCTTGAGCACAGATCCTGAATGGGCATAGAAGCCGCTGCATACCGTGCTGATGTGGACGCCTTAGCCGGAATTACGGCTTTTGAAGATATAACCAAATCTCTTGCAGAGATTTGCCATTATCTTATGCATTAAATGCGGAGGTGTGTTTCGAAGGTCTGCAGGCCTTCTGTGCACCCGTCGCAGAGACATGTCTTGAGAGAAACTGTCACAGCTCTGTGTAATTAGACGTGGAGACGTGCCTCGAATCCCGTACAAAGTGCAGCTTTTGACGTGGTAGGCGGTTTGTCTGCTGCGGAGCGTAAAATAGCTCATGTCTGCCTGTGTAAAACAGGGCGGCGTATTCCCTTGTATGCAAAAGAGCGGTTTATGCTGAGGGGACTCCAGTAAACGACGGTTTGGTGATGTTTTACCAAATTCTCTGCATTAAATGGTGAGATCCGCCATCATACTGTGGGACGCGTCCCGAGAGGTCTGCCATCGTTTCCAGCCGTCGTCTGGGTAGCTGTGCATCACCTTTTGTCAGGAGTCAGAGGTCAGATTCACTGCGTGACTTGACAGATTCATTTCGGGGAAGATGAAGCGTTCCTCGTACGCTATAACGCTGCTTTGAGAGCGGATGAGTTTTATGCCATGGAGGCGATGAAGAACTCTGTTCACGCTGGAGCGGCCTGGACGTACTGTACTTATGCGGATGGTCCTTTGAGCTTTATTCTTCACGCTGTATTTTAGCGGAGAAAACTCTGTTGTACGCCTGATGGCTCTGAAGGCCTCTGCTTACGCTGCTCTGTATCAAGAGGCTGCGTAGCTCTTCCCAGCGTATTTTTCATGCTTCTACACCGCTATAGGTGCACTAGTAGTCGCCTGCTCACGAAACCTAAGATACTTGGTCTAAAAAAGTATGAATACTCGATAATTGCTAATGTCTAAGGTACATATTACTAACTACATAGATATTTATTTATAAATTTCCTAAGTTATATTAAAATTAACACAAAGTAAAGTAATACTTACATAGGTCTGCGAGGCCCTCTCATCAATGAGGTTTTCGTCCTTCCGATGGGTGACCAGGAAGACTATCACCATGTTGGCATCCTCAACCCTTTGTACCTGTTAAAAATATATTATTTAGTGCTAAAATTAAATATATTTTTCTACTACCATTTTATCGTACTTTTATTAAAATAATATATCTGAAATAAAAAATACCAAACAAAGAAAATATTCTGTCATCGGAATCGAGCCACAACACAGTTTGCTGCCTTCTTCCTATCCGCCTTGGCCTTCTCAGACCTTTCCTTGTACCTTGGATCATCGAATCTAGCCCTCATTGCAGTCCACTGCTAAGGCGTGATCCAATCTTGGATCAATTTTTCTTCGCGATTACGAGCCTTCTAGTCATCCAGAGCATCACGGATTAACTTGGCGACGACGGCAAGAAACATCTGCTCGATCAACTCGGTCGGGTGCGGTGGATAAAAATATGTTTGCTACAAGAAATAATTTAGTAAGTTATATAATATGCGTAAATTAGATGATTGACATTAAAACCAAATATACTTTTACCTTGAAGTACGCAAACCAGAACGCCTTACTCTAGTCCGGAGCATCAGAGTAGTTGATCCAAGGTACAACATAGTTGTACCTCAGAAAGTGGCCCAAGCATCACTGTACCAACGAGGGATGATATCTATACAGAGATAATTATATTCATAAAAAAGTAAATATATGATGAATAAATAAATACACGATATCTATGATGATAAACCAACTAATGGACATACTTTGTACCGTCGGCCCAAATCTGTCATCGTCTCATCCGGAGGTGTACATGGAGGATATCACCGATACTGGAATGACATCGGCTCAACCACCGCCATCTGGTCATCTGTCAAGATGGTTCCATCAGCAGAAGGAACGCTAGACGAGGGAGTAGTCTCAAGCCTGGAACTACTCGTCCTAGGAGTGCTACCACATAGCGTCATCGTAGTCGGAGATGTGACTGGTTGATATACTGGAGTACTTGGGGACGAGGATCCAGAACCAGTAGTAGGCAGTATCGGAGAAGCACTCTGTCTACCTCGGGACCTGTCGAACGCTCCGTGTCAACCAGTCATACCTGATAACAACATATGATAATAGAACAAATAAACAGATATATAGTACATTCTATAGTCAAAATATTATACATATCTCACACTATTAATATAATTACACAATAAATAACTAATAGTGTCACATGTCTAAATAGATAGTACATTCTACAGTTAAAATATAATACATGTCACAAGTCCAAATAAATTTATTTTATTTTTAATCATCTTTAAAAAATTTATCTTGTTCGTCTTCCTCGTCCTCCTCTTCCTCTTCCTCCTCATCTTCACTTTCATCTACTTCATCTTCACCTTTGTCTTCCTTTTCGGATAATTCTACCTCTTCTATAATATTAGTAATGTAATGAGTAACTTCTGTTGAGTCCACATATACAATATTTGTTACAAGAGGTAGCTCGTCCTCCTGATAAGCTATTTTGTCAACGTCAAAGGTATTTCTAGCTTTAGTCTTGCATACTGCCCACTATTCCGACCTCGTTATTTCCCTTCTAGGATAAGTTGTGAAGTACACGAGCTGAGCCTGACCTGATAGGACAAATGGTTCGTAGCCTTAATATCTACGCTTGTAGTTTATATCCACAAGACCATGTTTGTCAATTTTCTAACCTTGATCTTGAATCTGATCGAACTATTCACACTTGATGTCATGACCCCCACCCGGTGTAGGGATGCAAGTAGTGAACAACGCCCAGCCTACGTCGCAACATCGGCGGTAGAACGTTGTTTGGGTAAACTATCTATCAATATGAATATGCCACCAACAATATGAATATACTCAATCAAAGATCTAAGATGGAAATAAGCACGAATGTAATAAAAGAATAGAAGAGTCATGAATACAACTCATGAGACAATAATAACATCAAATGAGTCAGAGAAAACTAATAACAATATATTGGAGACAAATCCAGTACAAAGAACTAACTATGAAGCTACGAGTCCGGGGTCGTCTGTCTCAGTCGGGATAAGACCCTCCTGAGCCAAGGTTTCTGGCTCTAAGCCCACAATATCCTGAGGTACGTAGTGAGTGGGGTACCACTCCTCGGTGTCATCTGGGAAAAATATATTCAGTCAGGAAAGGAGCAGAGTACATCTCTAATAACAGTTCTAATAAATGATATAAACTATGTAACAGTAAATAAATGTCAATATGCAAGATATAATAAAAAATACAAGAGATATACAATAACAGAAATACTGAAATAAATAATAGAATGAACAATATGGCAATAAACAAGAATACTAATGACTAAGTGAGTGAGTAATAGCTTTAATATGTGATCGGCTTGGGAACTTGCACAAGGATAAGGGCATGGTTAATTATACGTACGGTGTATGACCAACACTCACAAGGAACAAGACATGCACAAGGAGGGTATGATCACATAGCTACACTAAATACTCCCTGCCCCCGACTGGTATAGTGGATCCAACCATGGTATGTTATGACACGGGATTAATTAGGAAGGTAGCAAGTCTCCCCAAGAATCAGTGTCTGTACATGTATAAGAAGAACAAGGAAACAAGGCTTGCACAAGATACACCATACATACCAAGGAATAACATCTCATGACGACATCCGGATATACCAATCTGTGTAACTATTATTTTAAAAAATTAAGGATATCTACACCAGATACAAGAGACATAAAGGATATCATAAATAAGAAACTATCAGAGAATGTACTCGCCTAAAATCTGGTGCACATTATCACAGATATCCGGTACAGTGCCTCAAAGACCTATATATGGAATATTACATCAATACAAGATTTTTAGAATAAAAATAAGTTAAACTAGTCAACTTCTAGGTCAAAGAGCCATTTCTAAGTCAAAATAGTCAAACTAGGTCAACTCTAAGTCAAACTGATCAAACTTGGTCAAACTATCTATTTTTAGGTTGCATGAGTCTAATTATAGGATATGGGGTCCATACACTATGCAACTATGCCACACTAGCTAACTAGGATACTAGGAGATACCGTATCGCAAGATACGCAACTTAAAGATATGATATCACAATATGTATATACAATCAATAATATCTAATATTCCTAATTAGACTAAAGCTAAGTGGATACCTTGGCTTTAAACCAATGCAGTATCGTACCATTACACACCCTTCTTGATACTCGAATCCAATACCTTGAGTATCAACCCGATACCTTGACATTTACCTTGGTATCTCAAGGTAATGTCACTCTAGTATATAGCTAACTACCCCAAACTCTAAGTATAAGTAACATATACTAATTACCCAAACTAAACTATAAATTAATAACTATCATTTAACACAACACTACTAGCTAACTACTACAAATATACATATATACATACTTATATACCTATCATAACTATATATACAAATAAATATGTATAACTATTACAAAATAATAGGTATACATATATGTATAACTATTACAAAATAATAGGTATACATATATGTATAACTAGTAGCTAGTAATTAAAGTATTTATGAAATTACTAATCTAATGACAAGTACATATAGATAATTAAATAGCTAGATAACTAACTAACCCAACTAGCTATTAACTACTAACTAAATTAGATAGGAATTTACTAACATACCTTGATGCCCATGCTCTGATACACGCTGCTGCTGCTGCTAAAGCTTGCACTGCACTTGACTGTAGTTGCTGCCACTGCATGGCTAGCTATGTTGGAGCTGCTGCTTGCTCTATGCTTCCTTGCAGTTGCTGACTGCTGAAGCTTGCAATATACTGCCTGCTCTGCATGTTGATGCAACTCCTGCACATGCTGCTGTGTGCAGCTATCTGCTGTGCTATGGCTGCACTTTTTGCTGTTCCTGCATACGCTGAGTTGCTGATATTGTGTGCTATGCACTGCCTTGATTCCCCTCTCTCAATACACAGAACACAAATACACAAGCACACACACACACACACACACACACACACACACACACACATATATATATATATATATATATACACAAAAATATATAAGTACAAATCTATATCTATATATATACACATACATATGTACATATATATATGCATACATATACACCTCTCGCTAAATACATATATAATCCCCACTAATATATATATATATATATATATATATATATATATATATATATATAGGTGAGTTGTGAGATATATATATATATATATATATATATATATATATATATATATATATATATATATATATATATATATATATATATATATATATATGAATACATATATAACTAATAGCTATAAATAATGCAAATTAAATCTAGAAATGCAATGCAACAAACACGTGGAGTGCATCGCACCCGTATCTCACTAGATCTATGATACGCTTGTGATACGAGTCCACCACAGAACCAAACACACCCCGAAGGACACGAGCAAGTCTAAAATAGTAT
Source organism: Iris macrosiphon (assembly GCA_036927795.1). Classification (NCBI taxonomy): domain Eukaryota; kingdom Viridiplantae; phylum Streptophyta; class Magnoliopsida; order Asparagales; family Iridaceae; genus Iris; species Iris macrosiphon. Next base: position 117,902,418 of record JAYESA010000012.1, on the reverse strand, counting down.
ATATTAATAATACGAAGATTCAATTACAGATCTACGTGTCTGTCTCAAAATATGACACTCACAAAGCCTCGTATTGGAGAAAAAAATCCCAAATCAACCCGTATCTCCAAATTAGTGGGATATGGCCTACACGTATCCAATTATGGATACGACATTAACCACACACAATCAAACAAATGTCAATTTGGTCTAATTGACCAATTGACAAATACAGCATGTGTCAATCTCGGAATTCTCCCAAAATTGACACAAAATACACCATAACTATCTCCATAGGTCTCCTATGAACCTAATTCCAATTTCTATGGGTAGCCTCATCATATGGGGTGGTTCCTAATAATTAAAACACAGATTTAGAGTCGAAACAAAGAGAAAAAAACTAAATTTTACCTATTGGGAGATGGATTCTCAATAAAACTTCCAAAGTAGGTAAAATTGACCTCTAACTTGTAGACCCTTGCTCTTTCTTGTAGATCATTGCTTCCTCCTTGTAAATCTATACTTCAATAGTCTCCAATGGTGATTTGGAAAGGAATTGGAAAGAAATTTGGATAAAATTTGATGTGGGAATGAAGAAATTGGGAAGAGAAAATTCTAGATCTAGAATTATAATAAAAAATAGGAGAGAGAAAATTTTCTCCTAAATTAAATAGGCTAGCCACTTGACCCCCTCCCCAAGTCACTATACAATATCTAAAATATCCCTTGGGCCTCTCATAAATAAATAATTAAGGAGGGAAGGTTCTAGTCTAATGGGTTTAATTTAATTAATCCTCCTCCTAATGAATGGACTTATAATTGGCTCAATTCTAACTAAATTAAAATATTGGTCCATGGATCTAATCTAAACTAGTTAGGTCTACTATAACACAAGTCCAAAATAATATACTAACACCTAACAATAAATAAATAATACAATAAATAATTATTCAACATGCATAATATTTAATTAATTATAAAATGACCAAAATATCCTTTCCTAAAAAATATGGTAGTGACAATTGAATAACACAATCTTAGCAGGTTATGTGCCATAATTATATGTCAACTCCATAATCTTTCGTAAGATATCAAAGAAATTATTGCCTCAATCGACGTCTTTGTAGTTCGAAGATTTGATACACAAATAACTATTTTTTGTGGAACGAAGATCAAGAAAGTTATCTCTGATTGGAGCATTTGTTGACTTGAATCTAAACCCATTCACACAGTGACTTAGCCATATTTTGACAGCAGTAATTGGTCTATTGGCTAGAGTTCTAATAGATTTAGTCTCTAGTGTTATTAGACGATCGACCTAAATATCAAAGAAGAGATAGTAAGTTATTTATTGTGCAAGGGCATACAGAAAAAGTAATTACTGAGCTCCTAACATATGCGCTCAACCAAGAAGGAAAATGATGTCTCATTTCTTGTTCTACTTCTTCGTATGTTATGTAGAGTCTAACTGACCTTAGCATATCATTATATGTGCTGGAAAATAATGAAGCAACCGCCGATTAGTAGCATAATATTAGCTTATTCTATTATATTGAGATAACGTAAATGTGAACGTATTAATTACTTACCCCTCTAGCTTCTCCACTTTATCTTCGTCACAATTGAGTAATATATACAATTGAGCAGCCCTTAGCTCATCGTTATTCAAATATCTCTTCTTCATTTTTCCTGAAGGGTTTCTGGACTCATTGAATAATTTCATTATTACATCATTAGATTCCTGATATCTGTCGTTATTTCTCGGAACTATCATTCTATTAGTAGCAATATTAGGTTTGAAATACGTCGAGCAAAAGTTTGTAATCTCCTCGAGAACTTAAACTTCACAAATAGAACCCTCAACCCATGCTTTATTTTTTACCTTTCTCTTTTGGTGATTCAGATGCCGTTCGAACATGTACATCCATCGATAACCGACAGGCCCACCAACACGTACCTCATAGGAAAGATGAATTGGCAAATGCTTCATGGAGTCAAAGAATCCAAGAAAAAATACCTTTTCAAGCTTGCATAGTATTACCGCAATGTTCTTCTCTTGCTTTTTTAGATGACCGATGAGCAACTTAGTAGAACAAAATTTATGAAGAATATGATGAGCTCTGTCAATGGATCCCAGATGTTCTGTGGTAAGAATTTTTAAAATGCAATCAAAATTAATCTCTTCATGAATATGTGACAATCGTGGGTCTTCATACCCGTCAGTTTTTTTTTCTTGAGGTCGACACATCTTTTCAAGTTTGACACGTACCCATCTGGAAATTTTAGGCCCTGAATCCACCTATAAAGTCTTCCCTTATCCTCCTTCTCTAGTGAAAAAATTGCCTTATGCTGCTTTAACTTTCCATTGTCCTCCTCTATCAAATACAATACAGGACGTCTATATATTTCTTCCAAGTCCAACCTGGCCTTCGGATTATCTTTCATCTTCTCTTTATATCTATTACAATATTAATTATATTGTCAAACATATTCTTCTCGATATGCATGATATCAAGGTTATGTCTTATCAGCTTAGTGCTCCAATATGACAGATTCCAGAATATACTCCTCTTTATCCAGTTATGAGTGCGACCAAATCTGTCACACTTGTACCCTTTAGAAGGTTGTTCAATAGAACTAGGTAAATCTTTTACCTCTTCCTATATTGTGTATCTGGGCCACCATAGCGGTGTATTAGCCTTATCCACAACGCCGGCATGAAAAACATTCAAGTTCCTCCGGTACGGATGATCCTTCGGCAAGAATTATCGATGACAATCGAAAAAGGACGGTTTGGCTCCGTGTTCCAAACAAAAGTCTTAGTACGGTCCATGCAATATGAACTTGAAAGACGACCATAAGTGCTCCATCCCGATAATATTTTATAGGCCAAAAATTCGTTGATGGTCCACATTAGTGCTGCTATCATCTGGAAATTTTGCTTTCTAGAAATATCGTACGTGTTGGGACCTACTTCCCACAGCTGATTCAACTCATCTATCAATGATTGTAAATATACATCGATGTTCCTCTTCAGATTATTCAGACTTGGGATAATAACGGTTAGGAACATATACAGACTCTTCATGCACATCCAAGCCGGTAGGTTGTACGAAGTGACGATCACAGGCTAACACAAATATTAGAAGCCCAAAATTATGAATGGGGTAAAACCGTCGGAGGAGAGCCCTGACATTACGTGGATCCGAAGCAAAATCTGGATAATCTCGATCAAAGTGCTTTCATGCTTCTCTATCGGATGGATGATCCAAGACTCCTTTGATCTGTTTCTGCCTGTGCCAACTCATATTTTCTGCAGTCTCCTTCACCATAAAAAATCTCTGCAACCTAGACATCAAAGACAAGTTGTGCATCGAATCGGTAGACTTTCTTGTACCGACGACCTTCCTCTACTAGTAGCCTTGTAGCGATCAACACCACAGAATCTGCATGCGTCTTCATCATTGTCATCTTTGTAGTAAAACATGCACCTGTTGCGTCACATATCAATTTTTTTTGTATCCCATCTAGAGCGATCTCACCATCCTCTTAGATCTGTAGAAGTCTTTAGGCAACTTAGCACCCTCCGATAAGATCTCTATTATTAACTCCATCAGTCGGTTGTAATATTCTTGCAACATGTTAAAATTGGACTTGATACTCAACAATCTTGTAACAACCTCCAACGGTGAATGATCCTCACAAGCAGGATATAATGGAGTCCTTGCATTCTCCAGTAATTTTATGAACTTTGTAGCATCGGTATTCGGTGCCTCCTAAGCTGCATCATGATTATCCAAATTAAAACTAGGTCCGACAACGTCAAAAACAATGTTCACGCACTATCGTCATAATCAACATGGTCGTAGACATCGATATATGGCTCCACATAAGGCTCCGACTCTGTCATACTCCAGCCCCAAAATATGCAGGACTAGGTATACGTACATATGCCAACTGTATAAACAAGTGTAGGAACCCAATTTAATGGACCTAACCAGTCGTAGTATGCTGTAAAATATAACTAAATCACAATAACACATGCATGTATAATCTAGTCTCATATACAAATATCACAGAATAAGAAACTGAATAAGTAGATAAGTCTCAAGTCCACTACATATAAAGTCTAGTAGAGAATAATCCACAAAAAATGAGTATAAATGATTACTGAAAGGATACAACTAAGTAATAAAGAAATAATGAAAATATTATGTGCGTCAGCTAACAAGATAATGACACCCAAGACTCTAAGCAACTTTCGTCCAGAACACTCAAGGAAACTCCAGTGGCTCCACCTTAAGTTCCTCGTCAACAAGATCTCCAACTCCGTAGTCCGTCGGGTACAAGTGCTCGTCGGGATCTAGAAAAAGTACCATGTTCTCGGAGGTACATAACAAGTACACAAGAATCGGCATGCATAAAATTAAAGTAGTAAACAATAATAGGATAACTAACCATCTATGTGATACGCACTCGAGACATCTCTAATGGCGCATGAGGAGGGAGAAATAGAAGAATAGCCATCCCACCAGGTATTCCGCAGAACTCGGGGGTACACGATATATACCATTTACACCATTAGAAACAGAAATCTCATACGCTCACTAGTAGACTCTTCCCTCCCAATGTACTATCCGAACCGTATACGCGGTGCAGACAAAATGCAAGACATCAATAAAATCTCGACCCCAAACTAACACCATAGCTAACACAAGACGCGAACTCACGTACCGATGGCCAGTCAACACACCAGTCCATGCACTCACTCACCCAGTGAACGTGTTTGAAACTGTGTCAGGTCAAAAGATACCACATATCTTTACCATACTAGGTAGGTCAACTACTTCTAGGACGTGTGCACACAAATAACACAATAAAAAGAACTAGGTATAATATAAACTGCACAATACAAACAAGCAAGGTGTACTTGTCTGGCAAGCCAAGATGCAAGAACAACGAATATGGTCCAGAGCTCTCCACAGGAACGTCAGGAACACCTACCAATTTATTACACTAATTAGACTCTTACTATCTAGTAAAAAATTAGTTTATTAACTAGTTATTAATTCTACATTGATTGCACATGCAAGTAACTAGCCTCAAAATAATACTAACCGTTAATCATTACCAAAATTCTTTTTAAAGACATTAATTAATAAAAATAATAATTCTGGAATTGATCATAAAAATAGAAAAAAATAGTTTTTCTTCTACAAAGGGTTTCTACGAGGGTTGTCAACTAGTCATATTAATATATGTGTTAAACAAGGTTTTCCGACATGCAAGTTCTAAAAAGTTAAAATCATAAAAAATTTAAATTCTGGAAATAATTCTAAAATATTAGAAAATAATGATTAAATAAGTTCCTACATGCATCTTTATCAATTCTACTTATTAGTCTTTCCATTGGATACCTACTAGTCTTCTAGCAATAGTATTGGTAAAATTTAGCCATTATAACCCTACTATTATGCTTTGCATAAAATTCTAAAATCATAATTAGTTCTGGAAAAATAAGTTTTTAATCATAAATAATAGGGAAGACATTTATATATGGCTAAAGAACAAATTATAATAGGTTTATATGAAAACTATGTCAACTATGTGGCTTTTTATGCATAAAAAATATTTAAATTAAAAATAATATTTTTGGAAAAATAAATTAAAAACTGAATTTAGTATAGGTTAATAACACCATATTTTAATTATTTATAAAGTTTTAGAAGGGTTCGATGGGGTATTTTGAAGAAAACATAAAACTAAGTCACCCTTCCTATTGTACATGCAATTTATTCCAAAAAAAATTATAATTTAATAATATAGAATAAACAGTAAAAATATGAATAAAAATAATTTAAAAATCATATTTCTACATTAATAAAAATTTTTAATCAAGGGTTCTACCTATGGGTGCATACATGCATTCATGGGTTCAATTTTTTACATGCAAACCCTAAAATAAAACTCTACTATGAATAACATGGCAATGGATTACAAATAAATATAAAAATTATTTATTTATATATAAACAATAATTATTCATACAATCATATACATTAGAGAGTATTTTGAGGAAGAAGGAGACTTACTAGAAGAAGAAGGATGAAGAACTAGGGTTCTTAGATGAAGGAGGTGATGTCCACGTGAAAGGGGGGTGGGGGGTCGGCCTTGGTTGTGATGGTGGCGGCTAGGGTTCTTGGATGAGAAGGAGATTAAGTTAGGGTTTGTGGAGGAAAGATGACAAGGAGTTATTATATATATATATATATATATATATATATATATATATATATATATATATATATATATATATATATATATATAGGAAAAAAGGGATATGAGCCATAGTTTCATATTCCTACATGAGCCAATGCACATGTGGACCAATAGGAATGTAATGTACTATTGCACACATGAGATATAGGAATTCATTCCTATTGGTCCATGTGCATGACTCATATAAGAATATGAGCCTATGGCTCATATCCCGTTTACCCATATATATATATATATATATAGAGAGAGAGAGAGAGGGGGATCAGATATATATATATATATATATATATATATATATATATATATATATATATATATATATATATATATAGAGAGAGAGAGAGAGAGAAGGGGGGATCGGACTATAGGGTTGGAGGTCGCGGGTTTGAGGTGGGAAGGAATATGATTAGTTTTATGTTGTTTCCTAATTAGGTTGGTAGAAAATCTAAGGTAAATCTCTAATCTAATTAGATATTAATAACCAAGATTTGATTGGATTCTAAAGGGATAAGATAATAGATGAATAAATATAAATCTTTGGTAAATCTTTAATCCAATAATCATTAAGATTTTATTGTGATTCTAAGGAATAAGATAATGGATGAATAAATACAATTTTTTGGAAAATCTTCAATCCAATAATCATTAAGATTTGATTGGGATTCTAGTGGGATAAATCAAAGATTTGATTCATGAATTTAAATATGTGGATGCTATCAAAAATGGATGGATGAAATATTTAAAGTAGAGGATTTTTAAATATGGAATTATTATAATTGGATTGGCTTTTAAAGTAGATAAGGTGCAAAGGTTGATCCTATCTCATGAAGGTTTCAAATTCTATTATCCTAAAATAAATTCTATATAATATATGTATAAAAAATATATAATTAATTACCCTATTTTAAGCTACTAGTGTCCAATAAATTAATTCATGGCTTTGGGTTGGGTATTTTGATTGAAAAATAACCATAAATAAATTATATATATAAAAATCTTTAAACATTAAATACAAGAACTACGGTTGTTACACATGTGCCATACTAAAGTTGAATGACCAAATTTTGTATCACAGAAAGATTTTATTAGTAGTGTCTCTCATGTAGGCTACTTCCTATGAAGGGGGTTATAGATTTTGGGTTCATCCTATATTATTAATGTCCAAACTACGAAAAAGTAACAATTGAGTTTTAATTGATTTAAAATAATCTAAAATAAATAAAATAAATATAAAATACACACAAATTACCTATTTTTGGGTGAGAAAGTTTACAATCTACACAACTTGCAAGAATTTAGTCATCAAAATTAAAACTAAAGCACGATTTGTTAAATTCTCCAAATTCGTATCTAAGTCAAGTCAACCATTATCTTCTTAAAAATTTAAATAACAAAATTTATTTAAATTCATCGCAATCTCTTCAAAATTAAAAATAATCACTGATTAAATCAAAATTTCACCTATCATAATCTCTTCTCGAATTTAAAATAATCAAAAATCTAAATTTTAGTCAAATCTATATGACATCTTCAAGATTTAAATAACCCATGTCAAATTTCAAATCATAATTCCAACTATCATAATCTCTTCTAGATTTTAAATAGTAAACAACTCTAATCAAATCTTATTCCTATTTTTAACTTAAGAATTTTATACTCTTCAAATTTTAAATTTAATTTTCATCCTCAACATTTCAAATAGTTGATCCAACAACCAAAATTTAACTTTTAATTCAAATTATCAAATCATAAAATTTTGAATTCAATCCAATAATGTTCATGTTTAGAATTCTATTTTTATCCTCAAAATTTAAATCGTTGATTCAATCTCCAATATTCAAAATTTAAATCATGTGCTCAAATTATAAATATTTGGTCTGCAATATCAAATTTTTAAAATTTATTCTAGAAGGCATTCTTATCTTTAAAGTTAAATTCTCATCATTATAATTATCAAAAAAAAATTCCTCAAAATTAAATAACTTAAATATCTCCATCTTATCTTACTTGATCATGATCTAAGATTTTTACCTTTATATAAATTTTGGCTCAAGTTGACAATGCAACTTCTACCCAACTTAGGATTTACCGATCTATCATACAAGATTATACATCTAAGAAAAACTTTCTCAAATTATCTAATCGTGTGATACAATCCTCAAAAATGTTAACATAAAATATATCACATATTTTATGCCCTTAATTACAAAGATAGTCACAAAGTAATGTGATTGGCCTGTGGGATATATCTAGTACTATCCATGTGTCAAACTTATATAAAGTACGAGCGTTCGCCATTCCGAAATATGGGGAGACGAAAAACAAAAATAGTGATGTCAAAGGGAACGAACGAGTTCAATTGCGAAGGCCAAGGAAGATAATTAAATTTAAAGAGGAATTTTGTTAAATCAGTTATGGATTAAGATCCTATCTTGGTCTATTTCTTTTTGCATGCTAGTATCAGTACAGTTACGTAACCGACACGATAGGCACTGACCTGTCAGGAGCGAAAGTATATTCGTCTAACAAGCTAAGTCAACTATATAACGTAAATTAGTCATGCAAAGAGCGAACCAAGTACACTAAGGTTGTACAGACCATAATACACTGATTCTAATTTAGATAATATATTAGTATGAGCCCCTAATAATACATATGTCATGAACAATCTTGATAAGGAATAAGATTACATAACTAGGCTGTAATAGCAGCATGAGTCAAGATAGTCCAAAAATATAAGTATGTGAGATTATGATGAATAGTTTAAGTTCATCAAGAATCTAAGACTCGTCCCGTGGTTGTGCCTCTACAGTTGCCATGCTAACTTCTTGTCCAAGTCTCTGGTCGACCAAATGGGGGTATTGGCCTCTAAAGCTTTATAGTATGGATAAACACGATCTTCTTATGCTAGCCTATAGTTGGTCTTATTCACTTACACTTCATTAATGTATCAAAAGGACTATGGGATACTAGGTCGTGAGACATGCTACCCAACTTACAAGAATCAACTAATAATGTAACTTCCTAATGGGGATTCTATAAAATAACCGTGTTCTTGTAAATAAAGTAAAAAAATTTTTTAGGGTATACGAAGGAAAGATCTTGGTACTTATTAGGGTATCCTATTACATTAAAAAATTTATAGGGTAATAGTCATCCTAAGTCTTAATTATAGTGCTTATAGAACAAAAGTGTTAATATTAAGAATGGAGAAGTTACTAGCTCTCAAGTGAGGGAGAATATAATCTGTAGAGATAAAGATTACATGATTGAAACTAAAAGATAATTACAAAATCATAATCTAATCTAAATGAACAAACTCAACCTTTCAAGTTCTAGCAACTAACAACAAAATTAAAATTTAAACTCATAAATATAATTCTAACAAACTATAATCCTAACATAATAAAAGGAATTACTTGGCCTACAATTAAAAGGATACGGTGGCACGATTTGAAAGATGAAGAAAATTTTTAGTCATCGTACAAATAGCGAGCGTTAAAGTTTCGGAGAAACAAGATATAAAATTAAATAGAGAGACACTTGATAATATCATGGTTTCCTAAGGGAAGGTGGTATGCTAGTCTCTGTGTTCGAGGTATGATCAAGGAAAAGGTTCTAATTATTCAATAAGTTTTAATTGGGTAAAGAGATATGATAATTAATCTATGATGGAGGGAGAGATTAACTCAAGATAGAAAAGTATATAGATAGTTGGATGAGATATCACGGTTGATGGCTCATGAAGACTCACGTATGACTCAACGATGATAATAGATTCTAGAGGATCTACTAAGCAGAAGGTAGGTACCCTTACTCTTACTAAGGTATTGGTTCATTCCTCTTGCTCTGTTAATATCAAGAAAAGAATCTAAATTTATAGTCCTCTTATATTATCTCACTATGAAAGTTAGGTTGGTCCTAATATTCAACCTTAGATTTTTATTGGTTCCTCAATACTAGGGTCAAATAATATGGTCAAATTCATAACTACTCTAGTAGTGTTTATACTACTCTCAAGTCATACCTAAATATAACAAGGGTTAATGGTCAATCAATTTACTAGTACTTGATGCAAGGGTTAATTAGGTATACTAAACTTTTTGGGAGCTATTAATATTCTAGTTCATTTTCTTAGTAGGTATACTATCATAATTATCTTCTAAACCTAACAACAAGAATTCATAAATTCTGGCAGAAAGCTATACTCAAGAAACTATTAGAGGAGTACATTAAATAGGAAGAGGTGAGAAAATAAGGATACCGATGTCAAGAGAATTAAGCGAGTACAATTTCGAAGGTCAAAAAAGGTAGGTGAGTTCAAGAATTCAGAACAAAAATAAATAGGGAAGTCAAGTATCTGGATGAGATCATACTCTAATCCTATTTACAGGCTTGCTTGGTACAGTAACGTAACCGAGACAACATACTCTGGACCTTCACGGGCTACCACTAAAAACATGTCACACCCCAATCCCAAAATATGTACGACCAGGTATACGTACACATGTCACATGTCAGCTGTACGAACATTTATAGGAACTCAATTTAATGGACCTAATCTGTCACAACCATATTTTTTAGGAAATAGTATTTTGGTCATTTCATAATTAATTAAATATTATGCATGTTATATATTTATTTATTATATTATTTATTTATTATTAGATGTTATATTGGATTTTGGACTTGTGGTAGTGGACCTAACTAGTTTAGATTAGATTCATGGACCAATATTTAATGCTAGTTAGATTTGAGCCTAATAGCAAGCCCATTCATTAGGAGGATGAATTATTAGTTAAACCAATTGGATTAGAACCTTCCTTCCTTAATTAATTCCTTCATGACAAGCCCCAAAGGATATTGTGAACTTTTATAGTGACTTGGAGTAGGGGGCAAGGACGGCCATAGTATGGGAGGAGAGACTCTCTCTCTCTTTCTCTCTCTCTCTCTCTCTCTCTCTCTCTCTCTCTCTCTTCATCCATTCATCCCAATTCTAGATCTAAAATTTTCCTTTTCCAAATTCCTTCATCCCTACACCAATCCCTACCCAAATTCTCTTCCAATTTTTTCTCTACTCACCATTGGAGGTTATTGAAATAAGGAGGAGGCAAGGATTTAGACTCGTACAACCTAGAAATAGCTAGTTTGACCAAGTTTGACTAGTTTGACCTAGAGTTGACCTAGTTTGACTGTTTTGACTTAGACTTGGCTTTGTGACCTAGAATTTGATTAGTTTAGCTTATTTTTATTCCAAAACTTTTTATTGATGTAATATTCTATATTTAGGTCTCCGATGTACCATTCCGGACAGCTTTGATATTATTTACCGAATTTCAAGCAAGTACATTATCTGATAGTTTCTTATTTATGATATCCCCTATGTTTCTTGTATTTAGCTTAGATATACTTGATTTTTTGACACGATGGTTACACATATTGGTATATCTGAATCTCGTCATGAGATATTATTTCTTGGTATTTATGGTGTATCTTGTGCAAGCCTTGTTCCTTATTTTTCTTGTACATGTATAGACAATGATTCTTGGGGAGACTAGCTACCTACCCAGTAAATTTTGTGTCATAACGTACCATAGTTTGATCCACTATACCAGTCGGGGCAGGAAGTGTTAGTGAAGATATGTGATCATACCCTTCTTGTGCATGTTATTGTGAGTGTTGATCATATACCGCACGTATGATTAACCAGGCCCTAATCCTTATGCAAGTTCCCAAGCCGATCACATGTTGAAGTTGGTACTCACTCACATAGCAGTAGTATTTGATGCTCATTCTTGTTTTTAATTCCAGTATTCCTATTTTGTATATATTTTGTACCTGTATATTGCATCTTGTATATTCGCTCTATTTACTGTTATATACTTTATATCATTCATTGAAACTGCTGTTAGAGATGTGCTTTGCTCCTTTCCTGACTGGATATATTTTTTCTAGATGATACCGAGGAGTGGTATCCCACTCAGTACGGGCCTCAAGACGTATTTGGCTTAGAGTCGGAGACTTTGACTCAGGAGGGTCTCATCCTGGTTTAGACAGACGACCCAGTACCTGTAGCTCAGTAGATAGATTTTGTACTGGATTTGTCTCCAGCATTTTGATATTAGCATTTCTTATTTTGAGATGACTCATTGAATATTATTTTGTCTTGTGAGTTGTAGTGTCTCTTCAGTTCTTTATTTTATATTCATGCGATTATTCCATCTTATAGATCTGTGATTGAGTATTCATATTTCATTGGTAGCATTATTATATCTTAATTGCTAGATAGATAGTTTACCCAAATAATATTCTATCGTCGATGCTACAGCGTAGGATGGACGTTGTTCACTACTCGTGCCCCTAGACTGGATGCGGGTCATGACACATTTTTAGTGGTGTCCCATGCAAGTCTTCGAGGTCGCAAGTAGTACGATTGTTAGTGGTGCTCTGATTTGAGTCCTATTATGATCCTGTTTAAGGATATAGGATATAGGCTATAGGCTGAGAATGCTCAATCGCATCTAGGAAAAACTGTATTATTCCTTTTAATTGTTCTTTCTTGATTTTGATATTTGATCTTTAACTTGTTGGACCATGTGTGATAACTCTAGAGGGAGGGTGAATAGAGTGTATGTATGCAGCAGAATAAAATCACTTGTTAAAATATAATTCTATGGCATGCAATAGTGATCAACAACTAGCAGTTATAATATATCTCATGTGTAAGCAATATTATGAATATATACTATAGAGTGAGAGAGAGAAAATATAAACACCAAGATATATACTAGTTTTTCTCTGAGAGGACTAGTCCAGTCCCGAGAACTCAAGCTCGGAGTTGTATCCACTATAATCACTAATAGTGAATCACAAGCTTTGATCCGAAGGCTTGCCACTTCTTACAACCATAAGATTTGAGCCGAAGTCTCACAACTTCACAGCTTGATAGAGAGAGTAATTATTGGAACAAATCTCTTTATAACTCAGAAAACTTCTAGACCGAGATTGCACTTGGCACTAGAAAGGCTAGAAAGTAGCTCTTTGAGATGAGAAAGTTAAGGCTTTAGGGATTTGCTTACAATATTATATAGGACTTAAGAATGGTTGATTTATTCTTTGAATGAAGAATTCTAATCCTATTTATAGGGAGTAGGCAAATAAAATTCGGCCAGAATTCGGTCAGAGTTTAATTCAAATTTCCAACCGTTGGGCCAAGAAATCAGGAGCTATTGAATTGATTAATTTTATACTAAAAGGAGAACAGAGTTCGGTCCAATTTTGGCACAAGTTTGGCCCTAGTTAGGTCTCCTAGTATGGTAGACTTTGTAAATAAATGTGTCCTGATTTGGTGGATTGGTTCTTTGGTTCATTTGAGTAGACTAAGTATCTGGGTATAGGTACTTGGGATTTCCTTAGTGCGACTCAGCTTACATCAGTCCTAGACTCAAATATATGAAAGATTATATTTGAATAGAAACCAATAGTTATTGCAGAGTCTGACTTTAGTACTGACGGAGTTGATATGCTTTGCATCGAGTATCTGCGTCATCTGTGTTTTGGATCTGATTCATCTGATGTTTGACGGTTATCAGATTCAGGTTAACTGTGACCACTTTGTGTCAACAATCTCTCCCATTATGATAATTGACAAACTATGCCAAAATACACATGGTGAGTCTGATGTAGCCTTTGATGCAAATAGTTGAAATATAGACAAAGTTTTTTTTAACGTAGATCTTTCCGTAAAAAACTAGCTTTTTAGAAAAAGCTTTCCTATTGGTTAGCAGCAGAGCTTGGGCATGGCATCAGCAGCAGTTTCAGCATGGATAGCTAGGTAGGTAGGTAGTTCTCTGGTAGTTAGTCCATTGGTTAGCTAGTTAGTTGATATCTAGTTATTAGTTATCTATACATATTGTACTATGATATCTAGGGATACTATTATATATATATCTCTTATGTTTTCTAGTTAAGTTATATATATATGTTTTGTATGATAGTAGTAATAGGTAGTTGTGGATTAGTAAATATTAATAGTTATTAGTATATAGCTAGTAGTTATATTAGATAAATACCTATTATTCTATGGTTTAGTATTGGGTAGCTAATATATACTAGGAATCGCTTTACCTTGAGATACCAAGGTATATGTCAAGGTATCGGGTTGATACTCAAGGTATTTAAGTTGGGTATCGAGATGGGGGTGTAGTGGTGCAATACCGCATTGGTTCAAAGCCAAGGTATCCAATTAGCATTTGTGATTAGGATTAGTATATTTAATATTGATTGGATATGCTTATATGGTATTTTTGTATCTCTTGTTTGCGTATCTTACGATACGGTATCTTAGTATCCTAATTTTGCTAGTATGGCCTAGATTCTTAGTATATAAACCCAATATCATAGAGATAGACTCATGCAACATAGAAATAGGTAGTTTGACCAAGTTTGACCGATTTGACTTAGAGTTGACCTAGTTTAACTATTTTGACTTAGAAATGGCTCTTTGACCTAGAAGTTGACTAGTTTAACTTATTTTTATTCTGAAACCTTACATTGATGTTATATTTCCTATTTAGGTCATCGAGGCACCATACCCGACATCTGTGATACTATTTACCGAACTTCAAGCGAGTATATTCTCTGATAGTTTCTCATTTATGATATCCTCTATGTTCATTGTATCTAGTGTAGATATCCTTGATTTATTGACACGATGGTTACACAGATTGGTATATCCGGATCTCGTCATGAGATATTATTTCTTGGTATATATGGTGTATCTTGTGCAAGCCTTGTTTTATTATTTCTTATACATGTACAGACACTGATTCTCGGGGAGACTTGCTACCTTCCTAGAGAATCTTGTGCCATAACGTACCATAGTTGGATCCACTATACCAGTCGGGGGTGGAGAGTATTTTAGGATAGATATGTGATCATACCCTCATTGTGCATGTCTTGTTCCTTGTGAGTGTTGATCATACACCGCACGTATGATTAACCAGGCCCTTATCCTTGTGCAAGTTCCCAAGCTGATCATATGTTAAAGCTGGTACTCACTCACTTAGTCATTAGTATTCTTGTTCATTGACATATTGTTCATTCTTGTATTTATTTCCAGTATTTTCTTTATTGTATATCTCTTGTATCTATTATTGCATCTTATAGACTCATATATATTTATTGTTACATAGTTTATATCATTGATTGGAACTGCTGTTAGAGATGTACTCTGCTCCTTTCCTGACTAGATATATTTTTCCCAGATGACACTGAGGAGTGGTATCCTACTCATTACGATCCTCAGGATGTTGTGGGCTTAGAGCCAGAGACCCTAGCTCAGGAGGGACTCATCATAACTGAGACAAATGACCCGAGACTTATAGTATCTTAGTTATCCTCTTGTACTGGATTTGTCTCCTCCTTACTATTTAGTTTTTCTCAGACTCATTGATGTTATTATTTTGACTCATGAGTTTATTATGACTATTCTATTCTTTTATCATATTCATGCTATTCTCCATCTTAGATCTGTGATTGAGTATATTGATATTGTTGGTGGCTTATTATATTGCTAGATAGATTACCCAAATATCGTTCTACTACCGATTCTATGGCGTAGGCTGGGCGTTGTTTCTGACTTGCATCCGTACACCGGGTGCGGGTCATGACAAAGGATGAGGGGCTCAAAGTATGTCCTTGAAGGAATCAAGAGTGATGTCATCTCGGAGATAGAGTTTTTCGATCTCAACTAAGGCATCTCCCTCATTAGGGATTTCAAGAATTTTACCCAAAGTTGTATCGTCAAATTCAATGTTGATTCCACTCACTCTCGAAGAGATAGACCATTGATCATGAGATAGATTATAATAAAATTTGCGAATGGCATTCACATATATGTGTTTTCTAGTTTTGAGTAGACGATGAAGATGGAATCCTACAAGTTTAGATTTTTGGGCATAAAAAGTAGTGAAGTGAATAAGATTGCCTTTGCAAATATTTGTTTGTAAAAAATCATTGAACATAGGTTTGAGGCATCAATAAAAGTAAAAATAAAATTATCATATTGTCCTGGATTTGAAATATTTAGAGAAAATAAGGAACAGATAGCATCATCACTAGAGGGTTGAGAAGAGGAAGCTTCATTTATTTTTTATTTTTTTTCCCAAATTTAGGAGCCATGAATTAGGGTTTTGAGAATGTGAAGATTGTACCTTGAAAAGATTGAAAGGGGATGAAGGAGAATCTCACCAAGAGCCTTAGATCTCAAGTTGAGAGAGAAAAAGCATTTGAGGAAGGGGATTACAAAACTAGGGTTTTGGAGGAAATGCTTGATTCTAGGTTTGGAGAAGAAGGGTTTCGGAGAAGAAGTAGTGAGATCAAATCTGTGGCTGCTAATGTTAACATTCCTAACTGGAATCACTGGAATTATGACCAAGTTCAGACCAAACTCTGTCCGAGTTCTGATAGCTCAGGATTTTGCAAATATATTTTTGTAGAATGCTATAATAGTTATATAAAAAACATACAGGTGATCTCACAAGTATAAAATATATGAGATTTATAAATATGACAGGCTATTATCAGTCATTGCTTTTAGATAAGTCATTTAAAAGAATTTATATGAAATCAATTACTGAATGAATGAATGATAATTGTATTTAGGAAACGTTTGTAAATAGCTCTTTGTATATTATTACTCAGTGAGATATTTTATTATTATTAATTAGCTGTAGGGGCCGGTTTCCAGCTAGCGGTGGTTCGAAGACACTTAAGTAACGTGTCGCTTAAGGCTGTTTACACCTTGTTGACAGAAGGACCCTTTAGGCTATTTTAACAATAATTTTTATACCTTTAGAGCATAATATTGAAAAGTTATTTAACAAAAGTTTATTAATACACAGTTTAAGAACAATTAAACTACCATATTTTAATAGATTGAATGAGTATAATATACTACTATAAATATAAAAATTGTGTTACCATAATGACTTAATAGTCATGTTTTATGTTGGTGCAATTTTTATGAGAATATCCATTTAGCTTTTTGCAATCACCAACTTTCTCCTTTACCATTACGTCTTGCTGCAAATTGTTTCACCTATATGATTAAAACAAGACTTTGGTATCTAGGATTTGGATCCATGTTTATTAACTTTAGGAATCCACTTATACGTATTAATATCAACCAATTTTCTAGCCTTACACTGATGCATGATAGTGTGAAGCGTTTGGTTTGCTTGCTGGTGTCTTGTTGTGAGTGCTCTTTTGTTTAGCCATGTGTCTCATGTTAGACTGAATAGTAGGTTGTACGACCTGTTTTTCCAACCTAATCACTAACTTTTTAGAGAATCTCTAACTTTTTAGAGGTGGCATATAAATCATCATATTTGGCAGTGAGAGCATCTATCTTAAGTGAGGCATTAGAGTACTTCTCATTTTCCTATTTTAAGTCCTACTTAAGTTTATCATTTTTTTATTGCTTTCATCATAGCAGTCAAGAGCTTCTTGTAAGCTAAGCTTAAGTTTGGAGATTTCAATAAATTCACCAGAAGAGAAGTTTTCTCTAGCTTCCTTAAGTAAGCAAATAAGCTGATCATTCTTAAGCTGATAAGATTTGATATCTTTTCGAGCTTGCTTATAGTTATTTCTAAGCTTATTATAGTATTCAAATAAATTATTAAAAGTATCAGATAATTCATCATACGAAATATCTTTTGCTAGTGATTCATCATTTACCTCGCTTACCATTAAGCGTAAGTCTGTCGTATGTTGAAGATTTTTGTCATTCTCGTACTGGATGCTTTCACTTGCAACATCTTCTTCCTTTCTGTCATTATTGTTACATTGAATGTCTACATCTTTCTTTGTAGCTTCTTTATTTTGATACGAGCTTGCAATATCATGAGATTCTTCTTTATCTTCTTTATTATTTCCATAGGTTGCTTCCAGTAGTTTCCATATCTCATATGATATTTTGCACTTAGAGATAAGTTTGAATTTGTATTCTTTTAGAGAACAGTAGAGCATGTATATTGCCTTTACATCATCGCTTGCTACTATTTTTTATCTTCGGTATATTTATTATCTACTTTGTCAACTCTTTTGTAACCATTAGTAACATAAGTCCATAAGTTGAAGCCAAGAGATTTTGGAAAAGCACTCATATGTATTTTCAAAATAAGTAGTTATTGCTGTTAAAAATAGATGGCTTATCAAGGAGTTGGCTTTCACCATTGATGGAAAATAGTGATCATGTTGTTGTCATGTGTTATACTCTTTGGATGTTAATCCGATAATTAAGAGAACTTGCTTTGATTATGAGCAATAGTTCCTATATAAAAATTACCAGTTTTGATACTAATTGAGGAGAAAATAATATCAGTAATATCTATATAAAGAGAGCACCTGATCTGATACCAATTGAAAGAGTAGTTAGGATAGAAACTGATTAAGAGACTATCTGCTCTGATACCAATTGTAGAGCAATTGATATCAGTAATAGTTCCAATATAAGAGTACCTGCTCTGATACCAATTGTAGGACCGTGTATATATGCAGCAGAATAAAATTACTTGTTAAAATAAAATTCTATGGCATACAATGGCGACCAACAACTAGCAGTTATAATATATCTCATGTGTAAGTAATACTAGTAGCAGTGTTATGAATATATGCAGTAGAGTGAGAGAGAGCAAACGCAAACACCAAGATGTATATTGGTTTCCCTCTGAGAGGACTAGTCCAGTCCCGAGAACTCAAGCTCGGAGTTGTATCCACTATAATCACTAATAGTTAATAACAAGCTTTGATCCAAAGTCTTTCCACTTCTTACAACCATAAGGTTTGATCTGAAGTCTCGCAACTTCAAAGCTTGATAGAGAGAGTAATTGTTGGAAAAAAGCTCTTTATAACCCAGAAGACTTCTAGACCGAGATCGCACTTGGCACTAGGAAGGCTAGGGAGTTATTCTTTGAGATGAGAAGGTTAAGGCTTTAGGGGTTTGCTCACAATAGGATAGAAGACTTAAGAATGGTTGAGTTATTCTTTGAATAAAGAATTCTAATCCTATTTATAGGGTATAGGCAAACATAATTCGGCCAGAATTCGGTCAGAGTTTAATTCAAATTTTTAAGCGTTGGGCCAAGAAATTAGGAGCTATTGAACTGGTTGATTTTATACCAAAAGGGTAACAGAGTTTGGTCCGAGTTTGATACGAGTTCGGTTCGAGTTCAATCTCCTAGTATGGTAGACTTATAAATAAATATGGCCTGATTTGGTGGATAGGTTCTTTGGTTCACTTGAGTGGACTAAGTATTTGGGTATAGGTACTTGGGATTTTCTTAGTGCGACTCAGTTTACATCAGTTCTAGACAAATAAATGAAAGATTATATTTAAATAGAAACTAATAGTTGTTGCAGAGTCTGTGTCACGCCCCAGTCCCAAAAATACGTAGGACTAGGACACGTAAGCATGCCAGCCGCATGGATATGGCAACTCCAATATATGGAAACCAAAATCCACACGTACGCTGTAATATGAATATCAATCCACAAGTGGTATAAACATAAGTCACAAGTCACAGGGTACAATCTAAATCTCATCCAAGAAAATTAATATAAATAACTAACCAGTGTCTATGAAACTAGATCTCAATATAAGTATCTAAGGATGATAGTTGGATGGAAACAAATCCACTACCAACTCGAATGGAAAAGTACAGCACAATAAACACAATGCAAGAATACCAGCTAACAATTATGGGCTCAGAGAGAAGACATCCTCGAAATATATGTAACCATCCAAATCTGCGCTTCTGCAAATACAGATACACCTAGCGGAGGACCAGGTCCTCAGAGGGACGTAACAAGATACAGAAAAGTGAGCCAATTTGAATACAGTAAACATGCATATAATTTGAAAATAAATAAGTACGCTGTACAAGACAATCTATATGAATGCAAATGAGGACAACTTTTTAACGTATGGGCAAGGGTAGGCTACTCGATCTACCTCACAACTCACACACACGTCAGTGGACATCAGAAATCGACATACCGTGGGGGTAGCGACCAGCGAGACTCCAGAAATTGACATACCGCGGGGGTAGCGACCAGCGCGACACACGCCCGTAGTGCAAACTATATACTACGGTTTACCAGAGTGGTTAAAAGCCCATACGCCTAATAATTGTCCTCTCATGATACTAGGTGCCATGTGTGTGTCAATATATCTAATATATAGTAATGACTGAAAGGAACTACACATGCAATAAATAAACAGAGATACAATAAATATACAAAATATACTAAGCATGTAAAATACTGTAACCAATTTGGCACGGTATCTTGCCTGGTCTGAAAAGGATGAAGTCCCAACTCAAGGCGTCATCCGATCTACCCGTCACATAAATTAAACAAGTTAGATTACAAAAGTGGGTGAATAGTTTTTACTATTTTAATTTATTTTAACTCTGAATAAAATAACCTAAATTAGTATTTTAATCTTATTATAATCTTATTTTATTTTTAAGCCCTAATTTTGGTCAAAAAAAGTCAACTTTAAGGATTTGTGATCCGTGACACGCAAATTGAGGCAATCCGTTGACCAAAAAGTCAACCGTCTCAAATCTTGGATTTGTGTATGGAATCCTATATATTTTAATGCTACATGAACACTGGAATAGGCGGTTTCATAAAATCATAAGTCAGTAAAGAGTTATGGCCACAAGGGCGCACAAATGACAGTTTTCGGTGGTTTCCTATTTACGTCTACGTTTGCACAAATTTTACAGTAGAATAAAATTATTTTTTTAAATTATGGAAAAATACTTTTCTAGAATTTCATCATGTCAGCTTTCCGAAACTTTAAACGGTTCATAATTTCGAGTCCGGGATCTCCCAAAATCTCGAAAATACGAAAATGCATCTAATTTCGGACAGCTGGCACTTTCGGAATATTCTGGAAAAATAGGTTATGAAATTACTAAAATAATTTATATATTCAGAAAACTAACCTTGATATTATTCTAACAAAAAAATTGGAGCGCGTTTGGAGTCCGGAGCTAGGAGATATCGTCTTTTTAAGTCGTCATAACTACTAGAAAATGAGGCTGAATTTATGACGAAATTTGACTAATTTTTGGACAAAAAAGAGGTGAATTTGGGAAAGAAAAATATGAAGGATGAGGTATTTATAATGGTGGATATTACTTAATTAAATACGACTAGGATTGGTTAATTTGGATAGGATTATGATAAATTTAAATAAGGATAGGATATGCATGAAGTTGCTTTCCTAGTAGGTTCAGGATTTGAATTAATTTAAAAATAGAGTTTGAATTTATCTCAATAATTTATAGATTTAAATATAATTAAAGATAATACAAATAATTTATATATAATCTTATTAATATCTATTAACACTAAATTAGCTCTATCTAACATTAAGACTATATATATCCAAATAAATCCTAAATAATTAAAAAAATCTAAATAAATTTCTTAAAATTCTAAATAAATTACAAAAAAATATAATTAAATATTTTAACCTAAAGTAAATATTTGGTAGGAACAATATAAAAGTATGGTCTCATAGTAAATCATGGAAGTCCTAAAAATTTAGGTTCCCTATATTTTAATTAGCTAAGAATTCTAGAAAAATCTCCAAAAATCTAAAATAGCCTAAAAATAATTCTAAATAAATATTTACATAAGTAAATATACTAAGAATTATTTTCTAATTAACTAAGAGAATACTCTAAAGAAATTCACTATTTAAAATAATCTATAATAAATATAATAATATAAAATACACACAAAATACCTATTTTGGGTGAGGGGGTTTATAGTCTGACTTTAGTACTAACGGAGTTGATATGCTTTGCATCGAGTATCTGCTTCATTTATGTTTTGGATCTGATTCATCTGATGTTTGACGATTATCAGAATCAGGTTGACTGTAACCACTTCGTGTCAACATAACTGTGCTTCTTCGAATGCATTATATCATGTGCCATATTGATTCTTTTCTTTCGCTTTAGCTCAGGATACCGCATAAGACTCGATCACAGCAGAGAGGAGCGGTTTCTGAGATATCTGCGACTTTTTGAGGGCCTACACCAGTCACTTCTCTGGTGATTGGCGTATCATCTGCGTTCGGGGGTCTACCTCTAGCTCAGAGGATTGTTCCAGCTGTATCTGGAGGACTTTTACCTCCACCTTCCATGCTGACAGATGCGACTCAGGTGTTCGCATTATTTTACGAGATATTGGAGGCTCAGAAGGCCCAGTCAGAGGCTCACCAGAGGCAGACCGAAGTGTTACGATAGGATATTGAGAGTGATCATCAGCTTGCCCTTGCTGTAGTAGAGAGAGTAGCTTCGGTCCAGCAGTAGGTTGCTCCGCAGGTTTTCCGGCTTCGGCCGGATAATATCCAGGACTTCAAGAAACTACAACCTCGGGTCTTTAAGTGGGACTGGGGGCATCGTCTAGGATGATGATTGGCTCGAGGATATTGAGCATCTCATGAGGGTGTCCCATCTTTATGAGGATCTGAAGGTTGAGGCAGTAGAAATTTTAGCTGTTCGACATCGCATGCACTTATTTTAGGAATGAGCCACTTCTTGCTGATACAGGGTAGTCTTGGGAGGTATTCAAGGACCTCTTCAAGAGGAAGTTATTTGCTCGAGTGGATATATTGGACTTGGGGAGGCAGTTTGTGGGCCTTACTCAAGGGAGCATGTCCGTGGAGGAGTATGCCATAGAGTTCGGTAGGCTGAGCCAATTTACGGAGTATTTGGTGAGGGAGCCAGAGGTTCGGGCTATCCGCTTCCGCAAGGGTCTGATCTAGGAAGTGAAGATCCTCATTCTGTCTTTCTATGAGACGTATTTAGAGATACTTGCGGAGGCATGCAAGGTTGAGCGGGTGTTGGGCTTGAAACCCAAGAGAAACCGTAATTCTTTTTCGGGGGCTAGTAGCAGCACAATGACTGCTAAGCGTCCTTATTTCCAGTCTAGGCCTTTTCAGTAGCCACAACAGCACCAGACTCCAACTAGGGTGCCATTTTACCAGGCACCACTGCAGCAGAAGAGATAGTCACAGATAGCTTCCTGCCAATACTGCAAGAAGTTCGGCCACATCTGGGAAGTTTACAGGAAGAGGTTAGAAGTTTATCTGTATTATAGTACCGAGGGGCATCAGCTGAGGGATTGTCCTTCCGACCCTCATCGTGCAGTTCAGGGAGCAGCTCCAGCTCTGAGAACACAGGCGAGGCTACTTGCAGTACAGCCGTAGGGATCGCCACTTCCGACCCAGTAGCAGCGTTATGCCCAGCACTAGCATCAGGGAGGTGCACCTCAGGGACGAGCGTTTGCTATGACGGTCGAGGAGGCCGAGCCCACCGGAGATGTCATCGCAGGTTCTGTTCTTCTTGATTCTATTCCAGCTTTAGTATTGTTTGATAGTGGTGCATCCCATAGCTTAGTATATATTTTTTTTAATCTGAAGCATCATTTGGTAGCTGAGCCTTTGCTTAGGACTTCCAAGATCATAACTGGGGAAGACATTATCCTGGTTAGTGATATTTGTAAGGATCGGAGAGTTACTCTGGGAGGCTGGGAGCTGAGTGCGTGTCAACTTGTAATGCCACTCTCGGGCTATGATATTGTACTCGGGATGGATTGGTTGAGTAGGCACCATACTAGTATAGATTGCAGAGGAGGTAGAGTTTTGTTTAGCTCGCCAGGAGAGCGAGAGTTAGAGTTTGCTAGAGGAATCGCAGAGCAAAGAGATGGCATTATCTATGGTACTAAGGTGGAAGAAAAGGAGTTGTCGCATCCTTTGATAGCAAAATTCTTGGATGTATTTCCGGAGAAATTTTTAGATTGCCGTCAGATCGAGATATTGAGTTCTCTATAAACTTGGTGCTAGGTACAGAACCAATTTTACAACATGTCTATAGAGTAAACAACAACGAGATGGTCGAGCTGAAGAAGCAAGTGGACGAATTACATGATAAGGGGTTTATCAGATCCAGTTCTTCACCGTAGGGAGCCCCGATATTGTTTGTACCGAAGAAGAATGGCTCGTTGCACATGTGCATCAATTATAGGACATTGAATAATCTCACTATCAAGAATAAATACCCGTTGCCATGGATTTATGACCTGTTCGATCAATTGAGTGGTGCCAAGGTGTTCTCCAAGATAGACTTGAGATCAGGCTACCACCAGGTGAAAGTAAAGCCTGAGGATATTCCGAAGACTGCTTTTAGGATTCGGTATGGCCAGTATGAGTTCATGGTGATGTCGTTTGGGTTGACTAATACCCCGACGGTATTTATGAATTTGATCAACATGGTGTTCCACCAGTACCTTGACAAGTTCGTGGTGGTGTTCATCGATGACATACTCATATACTCGAAGACACCAGAGGAGCACGAGGAGCATCTGCGAATTGTGTTGGATGTGCCAAAAAAGGCGAAGCTGTATGGAAAGCTGTCCAAGTGTGTGTTCTTCCTGGACAAGGTGGAGTTCTTAGGACATATTGTGACTGGTGATAGAATTTCAGTGGATCCTAAGATGATCGCAATAGTAGAATATTGGAAGACCCCGAGTTCAGTGGTAGAGATCAGGAGTTTCTTGGGTCTGGCAGGCTACTACAGGAATTTTATGCAAGATTTTTCGAGGATTGTCGAGCCAATAACCAGACTCACTAGGAAGGACACGGAGTTTGTTTGGACAGAGGAGTGCCAGGTTGCTTTTAAAGAGTTGAAGACGAAGTTGACGTCTGTCCCTATTTTGACATTGTCATTAGGGTCTGAAGGTTTCACTATCTATAGTGATGCATCAGAGAAAGGCCTGGGTTGTGTTCTTCAGCAGAATAAGAAAGTGATTGCCAATGCATCTAGGCAGTTACATCCTCATGAGAAGAACTATCCTATCCATGATTTGGAGTTGGCAGTAGTTATCTTTGCCTTAAAGTTGTAGAAATACTATTTGTATGGAGAGAGTGTGAAGATCTTCACAAACCACAAGAGCTTGAAGTACATTTTCACTCAGAAAGAGTTGAACATGAGGCATCATCGGTGGCTAAAACTTATAAAGGATTTTAACATATAATTACAGTATCATCCAGGGAAAGCCAATGTAGTTATCGATGCCTTGAGTAGGTATCCGGTAGCTATGTTTGACGCATGACCGATATTTGTTGGAGGATCTGGAAAGCTTGGGCATTAAGGTGATAGTCCCTAGTTTTGCCATACAGATGTGGGGGTTGCAGATACACTCAGAGTTGATGGACAAGATCAAGGCAGCCCAGTATAAGAATGTATCTCTGAGGAGCATCAAAGCTCAGGTGAGAGCACGATTGGAGGATGATTTCACCATTATTGAGGATGGTTTTTTGTAATACGGTGCTAGATTGTGTGTGCCTAGTGGGGAGCTGCGTAAGAAGGTATTGCAGGAAGCACATCGCTCTCAGTATTCCATGCATCAAGGTGCCAACAAGATGTATCGGGATATACAAGAGAGTGTGTGGCAGTATGGCATGAAGAGGGAGGTGGCACAGTTTTTATCCAAATGCATAGTGTGCCAGCAGGTAAAAGCCCAAAGGCAGAAGCCAGGTGGATTACTTCAGCCATTATATATTCCAGAGTGGAAGTGAGAGCATATTACTATGGATTTTGTGTCCGGACTTCCACGATCTCCAGGAGAAAAAGACGCGATTTGTGTCATCGTTGACAGGTTAACCAAATCGGCCCACTTTTTGCCTTTCAAGGTGGATTTTCTACGGAGAAGCTTGCTGAGATGTATGTGAGGCAGATCATCAGGATAAATGAGATTTCCGTCAGCATAGTCTCGGATCGGGATAGTCGTTTTACTTCTTATTTCTGGAGGGGTTTGTAGGCGAGTTTGGACACCCAGCTCAAGTTTAGTACTGTATATCACCTCCAAACCGATGGACAGTCAGAGAGGACCATTCAGACACTCGTGGATATATTATGCTCATGTGTACTAGATTTTGGGAGATCCTGGGAGGACCATCTCCATTTGGTAGAGTTTGCTTACAATAACAGCTACCAGGCTAGTATAGAGATGTCACCATTTGATGCTCTGTACGGTCGGAGATATCGTACTCCCTTGTCAAGTAAAAATGTTGGAGAGAGCTTTGCTTCGGTTGTGTTTTGTTCGGAGATATCGTACGGTCGGAGATATCGTACTCCCTTGTCAAGTAAAAATATTGGTTGTTTGTTATAGATTATGTTCTTAGGTTGTGTTTTGTTCTAGGTTGATAGTTTGGTATTTTTGAGGATTTCTATGACACGAGACATGATTTGTTTCGGTGGAGGCAGGAAGCTTAGCCCACGATCCATCGGACCTTTCAGTATTCTCAAGAGGGTCGGTGCAGTTGCTTACAGAATAAGCTTGCCATCTGCATTGGAGGGAGTGCACAACGTATTTCACATGTCACAGTTGAGATGGTATGTGACGGATCCTAGTCACGTGTTGGATCACTCGGAGATAGAGGTGGGACCTACTCTTAGCTATCCAGAGCAGCTAGTTGAGATTCTGGATCATAGAGAGAAGATGCTGAGGAACCAGACCATTCTCTGGGTTTGCGTCGCATGGAGGCATCACTCTCCGGGTGAGTCTACTTGGGAGAGGGAGGATAAAATGTGAGAGCGTTACCCATATTTCTTTTCCTGATTCTGTTTTGTTTTGTTTTTTGGGGGTAGTTTCGTCTTTGAATTTGGAGGACGAAATTATTTTAAGTGGGATAGACTTGTCACTACCATATTTTTTAGGAAAGAGTATTTTGGTCATTTCATAATTATTAAATATTATGCATGTTGTATATTTATTTATTATATTATTTATTATTAGATATTATATTTGATTTTGGACTTGTATTAGTGGATCTAACTAGTTTAGAATAGATTCATGGACCAACATTTAATCCTAGTTAGATTTGAGCCAAATAGCAAGCCCATTCATTAGGAGGATGAATTAATTAGTTAAACCAATTGGATTAGAACCTTCCTTCCTTAATTAATTTCTTTATGAAAATGTAAACCTCCTGATTTTTCTGGATTTTTAAAAATTACTTTTACAAAATTTTTTAGAATTTTCTGGGATTTAAATTAAGGTATTTTTACGATTAAAATAATTTTAAATAATGTTAAATAATAATAAAATATTATGAAAATAATATTTTTAGGTGTAAAATGTAAAACTAGGCATAGGATAATTTTTTGAGAATTTATTGGACCCCGAAAATATTTTTAAAGCCCTAAAAACCAAGTTATAATTAACCCTAAATAAACCCTAGAATTAAACCCGGTTTATTTCAAAATAAACCAAACCAACCCGAACCGAACCATGGAGAACCAAACCGAACCGAACTCAGATTCTTAACGGGTCGGGTCGGATCCGAATTGAACCCGACCCGGACCCGTTAACCCGATCGAAAACCTAATCCGAATCCTTTTCCTTTCCCCGGCGGCTACCCTATTTAATCCCCCGTCGCAGCCGCCTGAACCCTAAACCCCTAGCCACCGTCTCCTCCGTCCTCTCCCCGACCCGCAGCCGCCTCTCTCCTCCACCCAGAACCTCTAATGCCCCACCTCGTTCTTCCCTCTCCGCCTTCCTCCTCCAGATCCTCCTCCTCCTGATGAGCCCAGATATCCCCTGCCCTAGCTCCGCCTGAACCTTAGCCTCCTGCCACCGCTTTTCCTCTCCACCTTCTCCTCCCGACGAGCATTCGCCGTGCAGCCCTGGCCGCCTCGACCAGCCCCCTCCCCTCGTCGCGCCTCCATCTCCCTTCCCTCTCTCCCTGACCCGCAGCCTCCGCTTGAACCCCCACGGCGGTAGCCCGACGATCCTCCGCCGCCCTGGATAGCTTCGCCTCCGCCAGTACAGCCTCCGACGAGTCGTGCCCTGGCTGCCCCAGCCACCGGAACCCTAGCAGGGTCTGAACCCCGGACACAGCACAGAGCACGTCGTGTCGCAGTGTCGTATCGACTTACGAACACAAGAATCCCGGTTTCCACGTAGCCCCGTTCAGGTAACCTTCTCTCTCTCTCCTCGTTGCCCTATTTTTCGTTCCGTCTATTATG
Organism: Iris macrosiphon; assembly: GCA_036927795.1. NCBI lineage: Eukaryota > Viridiplantae > Streptophyta > Magnoliopsida > Asparagales > Iridaceae > Iris > Iris macrosiphon. The sequence goes on along the minus strand of JAYESA010000012.1, from coordinate 117,874,042 downwards.
ACGCGAACCCTGCGTGACCCTCTATATGCCCGTACAACCCGCTCGGTGTGTCGCGTCCTGTGGTGATCGCTAACCGCGATCCAAAAACAGGAAAAATAACACCCCATTTTCTCCCAAAACTGAGTGCGCCCCGCCAATGGGATGACTTGGTTGCGTGCGGTTTTCACCGAAAGGTGCACGCCGTTGATATGGACGTGCGGGATTTTGCAGAAGTTGATTTGGATGTGCGTGCACACCGGAATCAACGCGTATCCGCCGATAATCTCCGTATCGGCCTGTTCTGGATCTCGTTGTAACTTGGTGTACACACGTTGGATCAAAACAAAACTTATGCCATCGGACTCGTAGCAATACGCTGGTCCTGTGGCCCAAGTTTGGTTCGATTCTAAGAACATTGACAAAATTGCGTATCGTGGGCCCCACGGCTCCATTTGACAGGCGATTTTGTGATCGGCTCTTCGGAATTCAATTCTAGAAGTTCTATTGGGTTCGTATCATCATTTTGGACTTGTTAACACTAAGTTTGACGAATTTGGATACCATTGTTTCTGACACATTTTTCGGTGCGAAGCGGCCCACATATGGACCCCGCTTTGACCAGAAACTGTTATTTTTGCCCCTGTGTCCAAATTGGACTCAAAGACAGGCGTTTCTAGCTATTTGATATTTTTTGAATCTGATGGTGATGTTTATTTCAGCAACCGGAGGACATCCTGCAAATTCTGCTACTACCAGAGCTACAGTTGGAGTCATAACCCCAGGCAAGTGTACCTTGCCAAACTTGCAGTTTTGTTACTTATTTCCTTGACTTATTTATATATTATTGTACATGCTTAACCTAGGACCATGTGATATTACTTAGCGTCCAATTAATAGTCGGATGCCAACACCATACGCGGAGTTGTGTAACGTCATCTAGAGATGGATATCGAGACCCTTTACATTCTCGTGCTTGCATTATCAAGTACGTCATAACCCAGGACACCTGATACTATTCATGAGACAGAATCTTCCTGAGACATTTATGGTAATTCTGTATAGGTTACAGGTTTCATGACATATTCTTTTGCTTAGATATTATATGACTTGATGCATTAGTTATGATCCTGCGTGGCATGGACATGAGACGTTGTGGACATAAGACGTATGATTATATTGGGTGGGGAGAGACACACAGGCTACAGGTTGATTATATTATGCCGGCGTCTTAGTCTCTCTCTAAGCTAGACAAACCACATGATATCACTGCTACCGGCTCCCCGACACAGAGCTTGTAGTGGTCTCAGCCTGAGTTCTAGTGATGCTCTCATCTTGCATTTCACTTAGCTGGTTATATAGTTTACCCTATTGTTCATTTATTACTGTACTGCATTATTTATTTTGGCTTGAGTTATTCTGTACCTTGCTATGAGGACCTGGATCCGGATTATGTCCCCAGGATTAGCAGACGGGATCTATCCCGAGGTATACAGGACAGGAGCATTAGCAGGAGCATTATCAGGAGCAGGCACTGGAGCAGTAGCAGATCCAGTAGACGAGTGATCACCGAGGATATCTCCTGAGTATATGCTTTATCCATACTCAGTATTGGCAGTTGTTATCTTTATTTCTGTATCTTGACTAATGTATGAGACTCATTATCGGGTTATTTTCCGAGTTTATATTTTATTGAGATTAATCTTGCTTTATGATTCTAATATTGTTGTATTCATATCTATGGATAAGATTAGTATATTTAGACCCTTATTGTTGTACTACAGCTTAAGTGCATCCGGATGGGTCCATTAAATTGGGTTTGTCCATCGGTGTATGCTGCTGGCCATTGCCACATGTCTAGTCCCTCAATATTTTGGGACTGGGGCGTGACATGGTTTTTGTGGTGGCCCATGCGGGTCTACGACTAAATTATTTCGATTTCAACTTAGGGACCGAGCAAGCCTGCAATAAGAGTAGGATAAGTTTTTAGGATCTTATCCACTTGCTTGAATCGTTCTTGATATCTATATCGGATTCAAAATTAAATCTTTTGACTTGCATCCTGCCTTGATTCATGTGCGCCTCTTATTATTTATTTTTAATGCAGAGTAATGAATCCATGAGCAAAGGACGAGACTCCTACAAGATCACCACGAGATACTGTGGTAACCAACGAAGATAAAGTAACACTAGTGGATGGAGGTCAATCAGCACACCAAGGCAGTCAAGTGAATCAGCATGCCCCGAGAAACCAGCAAGAAGATATTCCACCATCGACGCAGTTCACTCCACCAATGCCCGTATTCTCGCAAGGGCAAGCTATGGACGGGCAACAGATGTTTTGAATGTTCTACGCAATAATGCAAGCCCATCAGAAGGTTCATCAAGAAGCTCAGCAAAACCAAGCGGAGAAGTTCATCGACAGATTTAGCTCTGAGCTACGGAAGTTAATCAGCTCCGTTGCAACTACCTTAGACACAGACATTCTTGCTGCAGCACGACCCATGGAGTGCACCACAAGGATAGAGTCCAGCCAGAAGCGGCCTTATGCATTAGCACCAGACCAAGCACAACAGAAAAGAGTTACAAAGCGACCACAGATGAATCCACCACAGAGAGCATCTACATAACTAGCACTAGTCCTTCCTACTTGTCACTACTGTGGCAAGGTAGGCCATCTCGCTAAAGAATGCTGACTCAGATTTGGATTATGTCTAGCTTGCGGATCCAAACAACATTCGGTAAGGGATTGCCCTGAACGTCGAGAGAAAGCATTGATGATTCATCAACCAGCCAAATCAGCACCAGCCAGAGCACCACAGGAAAAAATTGCAAATAAGTCTCATATGTACCAGCCACCAGAAGCATCTTCGCAGGCACTACCTGTCTATCAATATTGTCGCAAGCGAGGCCACATTGAGAACAAGTGCAGACGTAAATTGGGATTATGCTTAATTTGTGCGTCCAACCAACACTTATCCAAGGATTATCATGAGCATCAAGATAGAGTACTAATGTTAAAAGGACAAGCATTACCAGTACCGGGGCCAGTCTATCCAGCATTGGGAGCACCGCAAACGGGAAGTGGAGAAGTCAGACCACCAGCCCCAGGAGGGTATCAGCCGAGGCCACCCATGGCACCACAAGCAGCACTCTTCCAGCAGGCCCAGCAGCAGCAGAGGAATCCACCGCGAGGACGCGAACAAGTTCTGGCGATGACCTTGGAGAACGCACAGATTCATGGAGTAGCTAATGCGCATAAGTTTTTTCATAGTTACCCGTTTCTAGTATTGCTTTAGCTCGTGCCTATTAGTTCGTGACCTTAGCCTTGACCTAGTAATTTTGAACTTGCTAATAATTGATAACCTAGTATGTTTTATAAGTGATAACCTAGTTTTTCAAAACTGTAGTTTTCTAGATTTCCTTATTCTGGAAATTGCATAACTTCCATTGCATAGGGAAGTGATTCCCTGTGTGTTTTGCTTAAACTCTCAAACCTTGATACTTTTTGATAAGTAATGTGCTTCAAATAATGTTTGCAACCGTGTCATCTCTGTTGACCAGTTATTCTTTGATTGCAAGGACGCAATCCTCTTAAGGGGGTAGATTATGAACCCCCTGATTTTTCTGGATTTTTTTAAAATTTTTTTATAAATTTTTCTGGAATTTTCTAGGATTTAAATTAAGGTATTTTTATGAATAAAACAATTTTAAATGATGTTAAATAATATTAAAATATTATAAAAATAATATTTTTAGGTGTAAAATGAAAAACTAGACATAGGGTAATTTTTTAGGAATTTATTGGACCCCGAAAATATTTTTAAAGCCCTAAAAACCAAGTTGTAATTAACCCTAAATAAATCCTAGAATTAAATCCGGTTTATTTTAAAATAAACCAAACCAACCCAAACCGAACCATGGAGAAACAAACCGAACCGAACCCAGATTCTTAACGGGTCGGGTCGGATCTGAATTGAACCCGACCCGGACCCGTTAACCCGATCGGAAACATAATCCGAATCCTTTTCCTTTCCCCGGCGGCTACCCTATTTAATCCCCCGCCGCGGCCGCCTGAACCCTAAACCCCTAGCCACCGTCTCCTCCGCCCTCTCCACGACCCGCAGCTGCCTCTCTCCTCCGTCCAGAACCTCTAGCGCCCTGCCTCGATCTCCCCTCTCCGCCTTCCTCCTCCAGATCCTCCTTCTCCCGACGAGCCCCGATATCCCCTGTCCTAGCTCCGCCTGAACCCTAGCCTCCTGCCACCGCTTTCCTTCTCCACCTTCTCCTCCAGACGAGCCTCCGCCGTGCAGCCCCGGCCGCCTCGACCAGCCCCCTTGTAAAACCCCCTTCCTAGAAAATCGTAAATACCCTTTTATTTATTTATTATTAATTAAATTATAGTAATTAGGCCTAAATAGGAGAAATAGATTTTTAATAATTTTTATGTTAGGTGTTCGGTCACTTAAATGATTTATGGGACCATCAGGAATTTTTCGGAATTTATTCCATGTAGGAGACCCCTTGAGCTGTTGCTAGCCTAACGATGTGCAATACCCTAATCTATAAATTTTCTTATGTGTGAATATATATATATATATATATATATATATATATATATATATATATATATATATATATATATATATATATATACAAATATATATATGTGTATATATATATATTTAATGAAAGAAAACAAAAGAAAATTATTAAAATAAGTTACCATTCATATTAATATAATAATAATAATAGTAATGTTAATAGTACCTAAACCATTTTTGTTCAATTGCTTAGACCCTAACGACTTGCAGCCAGGGAGCGCACTTTTCAGTAACTTTAGCTTTGCTAAAGTAACCCTTCAGCGGCAACTTAGCCTAGGTTAAACCCGCTCCAATCCGATCCTTCCCCTCTCTCTCCTAATATATAATATATATATATATATATATATATATATATATATATATATATATATATATATATATATATATATATATATATATATATATATATATATATATAGCTCTCTAAAACCCTAACCTAAAACTCCAGACTTCCTCTTCCCATCTAGAGCCGCCACCACAGCCAGAGAAGCCTCCCCAAGCCATCCAATCATCCCGTCGACGCCGACATCGCGAACTGCAGTCTCCCACTCGAAGCACCTTCGCTCCGGCACGATTTTCCGTTGACTCGCTCGACCAAACGCTGTTCCGTTTTCATAGGTATGATCTTCCCTCAACCCTCTCCAGTATTTGTTTTATAGTCAACCTCGGAAAACGTGTGCCCCTAGGTGAAAAACAGCGTCCAAAGTTGGACGAGCAGACAGAATTCTGCAATCGCAGAATTCCAGATTGACCACCCATATTGCCGAGTTCGTATCTCCCACCACAGAGATCCAAATTCGGTGATTCTTTTTGATACCTGTAGATTACATGACCTAGTTTATTTTCTGTATTATAACTTTGTGCTATTAGTCGCTGTGGACAAAAATATATTCGTCACAAAACTGCGCGCACCCACTTTTTCCGGTTTTCCAAAAGTTGGAGATCGGAGCGCGCCCCGCCAAACGGGACCGCCCCGCCGTGTGCCAAGTGTACCAAATGGTGCACACAGCATAACGGGACACGTGAAAATTTGTGGAGACTGATTCGGACGCGTGTGCATTCCGGAATCAGGCCGTATCCGCGGACACATTTCGTGTCGCCACTTTTGTGGAACTCGCGAGTATTTTGTGCACGCTTGTCAGATTGTGACGAAACTTGCGCCACTGGACTCGTGGTAACGCGCTGGTCCTGTGACCCAATTTTCACGCATTTCTGAGACGGTTGACCAGATCGCCAATTGGCGGGCCCCACAATTGACTTTTTGGACCAAATTTTGTTCGGCTCATCGGAATCCACATTTGGACATACCGTTGGGTTCGTATTGACATCTAGAGTTATTTGACCCATAGTTTGTCCCATTTAGAGACTGTTACCCTCGGCACGCTTTTCGGTGCAAAGTGGGCCACACGTGGACCCCACTTTTGCCCGAAATTACGGTTTTGCCCCTGTGTCCAAATTGGACGAAAGGGATGTGCTTTTTAGCTATTTTGCTCATTCCGAAAATGTTGGTGATATCTATTTCAGCATCCGGAGACATTTATTCTGTGGCCATAGCTTCTGGTCCTGTGTATTGGACATCTGGACATGACATTTTGCAGTTCTTGCCAGGCAAGTATACCTTGCCACTGTACTGTTAATTACATTCCATATGTTGCATGCATCTTTATTTTCTGCCCTTAGTTCATATATTTTAATTGTTATATAAAATGCTCGCGACGGTGACGTCGCGATATATTTTTACTTATGTATTGCATTGACCCTGTACATGAGACTACCCCATTATCATATAGTATCATTAGGTTCATTTGGCCGTGACACATATTTTTACACGAGTTGTGAGTCTCATATAGATCACGGACGCATGTATTGACTGATCATCGGTACGTGTGGGCCGTGCGTTAGGGATAACTGCTGTTAGAAACTTTGCATGCTAGTAGACTTGGCAGTTATTAGAGGTCCAGGGACATAGCTTATTATAGTACGGTGGTCCCATCCTTGTACTTGTTTGGTTGCAGGATTGGGCTAGGGTACTAAGAATAGGCTATGGACCAAATTGTGTCATGGATGTGACATACTTAGAGCATGGGGTGGGGAGAACAACAAGTACCGCATTTGAGCTCCTTTGCACTTTTTCTGTGACGCCCAGATTCTCCGCTGGAGATACGGGTGGTGATGACCCATATATATACATTGGCGGGCCTCCGCCGTTCAAAAGACGACGTGCCTTTGGGCCCCTGGATCTTCAAAAGAGAACCATGCCAAATCCCAGTTTTCAGCCAGATAGCTCACTTGTGGGGAAAGTTGTTCTTAACTGCATTCACTTAGACGGTTAGGCGACCCCTTTGGATATTTATTTCAGTACTTTATTGGCATGTGTTTAAGTATACTTGTTATGTCCCTCTGAGGACCTGGTCCGCTGCCAGGTGTACCTGTTCTTGAGTATTTGCAGGAGCACAGATTTGGAAGGATATAGATGCTTCGTGGATGTCTTCTCTTCGAGCCGTGATTGGTAGTTGGTACTTATATTGTTTGAGTGAGTTGTACTTATATTGTATTTACTTCTCCATTTGAGTTGGTAGTGGATTTGTTTCCATCCAACTATCATTCTTTAGATACTTCTTGTTGAGATCTAGTTTCATAGATACTGGTTATTTATTTCTATATGATTTTGGTGGATGATATTTAGATTTTACCCTGTGACTTGTATTATATTTTATACCACTCGTGGATTTGATATTCATATTACAGCGTACGTGTGGATTTGGTTTCCATATATTGGAGTTGCCATATCCATGCGGCTGGCATGCTTACGTGTCCTAGTCCTACGTATTTTTGGGACTGGGGCGTGATACCCCTCCCCTCGCCGCACCTCCATATCCCTTCCCTCTCTCCCCGACCCGCAGCCTCCGCTTGAACCCCCACGGCGGCAGCCCGACGATCCTCCGCCGCCCTAGACAGCTTTGCCTCCGCCAGTACAGCCTCTGACGAGCCGTGCCCTAACCGCCCCAGCCACCGGAATCGTAGTAGGGTCTGAACCCCGGACACAGCACAGTGCATGTCGTGTCGCAGTATCGTGTCGACTCGCGGACACAAGAATCCTGGTTTCCATGTAGCCCCATTCAGGTAACCCTCTCTCTCTCCTCGTTGCCCCATTTTCTATTCCGTCTGTTGTGATGCGAACCCTGCGTGACCCTCTCGATGCCCATGCAACCCGCTCGGTGTGTCACGTTCTGTGGTGATCGCTAACCGCAATCCAAAAACAGGAAAAATAACAGCCCATTTTTCCCCGGAACTGAGTGCGCCCCGCCAACGGGACGACTTGGTCGCTTGTGGTCTTCACCGAAAGGTGCACGCCGTTGATACGGACGTGGAAGATTTTGCAGAAGTTGATTTGGATGTGCGTGCACACCGGAATCAACGCGTATCCGCCGACAATGCCCTGTATCGGCCTGTTCTGTATCTCGCTGTAACTTGGTGTACACACGTCGGATCAAAACGAAACTTATGCCATCAGACTCGTAGCAATACGCTGGCCCTGTGAACCAAGTTTGGTTCGATTCTGAGAACGTTGACAAAATCGCGTATCGTGGGCCCCACGGCTCTACTTGACGGGCGATTTTATGATCGGCTCATTGGAATCCAATTATGGAAGTTCCTTTGGGTTCGTATTATCATTCTGGACTTGTTGACACTAAGTTTGACAACTTTGGAGACCATTGTTTCTGACACATTTTTCGGTGCGAAGCGGCCCACATGTGGACCCCGCTTTGACCAGAAACTGTCATTTTTGCCCCTGTGTCCAAATTGGACTCAAGGACAGGCATTTCTAGATATTTGATATTTTTTGAATCTGATAGTGATGTTTATTTCAGCAAACGGAGGACTACCTGCAAATCCTGCTGCTACCAGAGCTATAGTTGGAGTCAGAACCCCAGGCAAGTGTACCTTGCCAAACTTGCAGTTTTGTTACTTATTTCCTTGACTTATTTATATATTGTTATACATGCTTAACCTAGGACCATGTGACATTACTTAGCGTCCGATTAATAGTCGGGTGCCAACACCGTACGCGGAGTTGTGTAACGTCATCTAGAGATGGATATCGAGACCCTTTACATTCTCGTGCTTGCATTATCAAGTATGTCATAACCCAGGACACCTGATACTATTCATGAGACAGAATCTTCCTGAGACATTTATGGTGATTCTGTATAGGTTACAGGTTTCATGACATATTCTTTTGCTTAGATATTATATGACTTGATGCATTAGTTATGATCCTGCGTGGCATGGACATGAGATATTGTGGACATGAGACGTATGATTACATTGGGTGGGGAGAGACACACAGGCTACAGGTTGATTATATTATGCCGGCGTCTTAGTCTCTCTCTGAGCTAGATAAACCACATGATATCACTGCTACCGGCTCCCCGACACAGAGCTTGTAGTGGTCTCAGCCTGAGTTCTAGTGATGCTCTCATCTTGTATTTTACTTAGCTGGTTATATAGTTTACCCTATTGTTCATTTATTGCTGCACTGTATTATTTATTTTGGCTTGAGTTATTCTGTACCTTGCTATGTCCCCTGAGGACCTGGATCCGAATTATGTCCCCAGGAATAGCAGACGGGATCTATCCCGAGGTATACAGGACAAGAGCATTAGCAGGAGCATTATCAGGAGCAGGCACTGGAGCAGTACCAGATCCAGTAGACGAGTGATCACCGAGGATATCTCCTGAGTATATGCTTTATCCATACTCAGTATTGGCAGTTGTTATCTTTATTTCTGTATCTTGACTATTGTAGCAGACTCATTATCGGATTATTTTCCGAGTGTATATTTTATTGAGATTGATCTTGCTTTATGATTCTGATATTATTGTATTAATATCTGTGGATGAGATTAGTATATTTAGACCCTTATTATTGTACTACAGCTTAAGTGCATCCGGATGGGTCCATTAAATTAGGTTTGCCCATCGGTGTGTGCTGTTGGCCATTGCCACGTGTCTAGTCCCTCGATATTTTGGGACTGGGACGTGATAAAAAATCCCCAAGGGGTATTGTGGACTTTTCATAGTAACTTGGAGTAGGGGGCAAGGCCGGCCATAGTAGGGTCTCTTCATCTTCATCCATTCATCCCAATTCTAGACCTAGAATTCCCCTCTTCCAAATTCCTTTATCCTACACCAATTCCTATCCAAATTCTCTCCTAATTCCTTCTCTACTCACCATTGGAAGCTATTGGAACAAGGAGGAGGCAAGGATCTACAAGAAGGAGGGAGGAGCACAAGTTGAAAGCTCTTGACACTTATTTGGAGACTTGTATTGGAAATCTATCTCCCAAAGGGTACAATTCAGTTTTCCCTCTCTAATTAGACTCTAAATCTATAATTTAATCATTAGGAACCCTCCCATGTACTAAGACTATCCATAGAAAGTGAAATTAGGTTCATATGAGGCCTATGAAGAAAGTTATATAGTATTTTGTGTCAATTTTAAGAGAATTTTGAGATTGGCACATCATGTATTTGTCTATAGGTTAATTAGACCAAATTGACATAAGTTTGATTGTATGAGGCTAGTGTCGTGTTAACAATTGGATACGTGTAGGCCGTATCACGATAATTTGGCGATACGGGTTGAATTGGAGGTTTTTTTTTCGACACGGAAGGTTTGAGCATGTCATATTTTGACACGGACATGTAGTGGTATAACTAGCACTTTATATTACTCTTAATTATGATATTAGACTTTTTCGTGTCCTTTGGGATATAATTGGTGTGGTGTTGGGGCCGTATCGCAAGCGTATCACAAAATTAGTGTGATACGGGGGTGATGTACTCATTGTGTTTGAATTAATGCTTTGGATTCCATTGTACACTAAGTGTTAGTAGGTTACTATGTTGACTGTCATTGCTATAGGTATATATAAGGGTAGATATTATCAAGTAATTATATATATATATATATATATATATATATATATATATATATATATATATATATATATATATATATATAATTACTTGATAATATTTATATGCATCACTAGTTATTTGCATAGTTATATACATTATGCATTTTGTGCTAAGAATAGTGTGGTTACTATGTTGACTGTCATTGCTATAGGTATATATAAGGGTAGATATATTAGTAGTTGGGTTGTTTACTCTAGTTTTGAGTTGTGTAAGTGAGGCAAGGTAGAGGAGGGGGACTCAGGCCTGTGCACTTGGTGCACATGTAGAGAGCAGCAGCACGTAACCAGTGAGAGAAACTTCAGCAACAACTAGAGAGCAGCAGCAGCAGCTAGCGAGAGCAGTTGCAGCAAAAACTAGCAGCAGCAACAACAACAACAACTAGCGAGAGCAGCTGCAACAGCAACTAGTGAGAGCAGCAACAATGCAATGAGGGGGGAACAACAATAGGCAGTATGCAAATACTGAAAAGGGGGCTCAAATTCTGCCCAGTTGCAGGCTCAGCGACAGTACTAGTAGGTTAGCTTATTAGATGTATGTAGTGTGATGTTTAACTTCTAGATATATTAGTATGTATTAAAGTAGTTAGCCAATTGTTATGATAGTTAGTTTAGTTTATATATATATATATATATATATATATATATATGCACTAGTTAGCATAAGTATTAGTATTGGTTAATATTATTTCTAGTTTACCTTGAGTTATACCAAAGTAATGAGAGTTGAGGTATCCTGGGATATTGGTATTGAGTACTAAATGGGTAGCTAGGTATGATACCGAGTTGGCTCAAAGCCAGAGTATCATTATAGTGTTAGAATTAGCTATAAGGATACATGTATATTTTATATACAGTATTTTGAGTATCTTACGATACTGCTTAGCTAAGATACTCTAGTATTCTAATATAGCTAGTATAGTATTAGTACTACTATTAGATAGTTATATTAGTGTATCGAGTATCTTGAGATGCGTAATAGTATAAATACTCGGGTATCCTACTATAGCTAGATACATAGTGTATGGACCAATAACTTGGATTTAGACTCATACAACCTAGAAATAGCTAGTTTGACCAAGTTTGACCTAGAGTTGACCTAGTTTGACTATTTTGACTTAGACTTGGCTTTGTGACCTAAAATTTGACTAGTTTAGCTTAATTTCATTCCAAAACTTTGTATTGATATAATATTCCATATTTAGGTCTCCGAGGCACCATTTCGGACATCTTTGATACTATTCACCGGATTCCAGGCAAGTACATTCTCTAATAGTTTCTCATTTATTATATCCCTTATGTTTCTTCTATTTATCATAGATATCCTTAATTTCTTGATACGATGGTTATACGGAATGGTATATCCAGATATCATCTTGAGATGTTATTCCTTGGTATTTATGGTATATCTTGTGTAAGCCTTATTCCTTGTTTTTCTTGTACACATATAGACATTGATTCTTGGGGAGACTAGCTACCTACCCAGTAAATTTTGTGTCATTACGTACCATGGTTGGATCTACTATACCAGTCGGGACGGGGAGTGTTAGGGTATATATGTGATCATACCCTCCTTGTGCATGTCATTGTGAGTGTTGATCATACATTGTACGTATGATTAACCAGACCTAATCCTTGTGCAAGTTCCCAAGCCGATCACATGTTGAACCTGGTACTCACTCACATAGCAGTAGTATTTCTTGCTCATAATCATGATGCTCATTCTCGTATTTAATTTCAGTATTCCTATTTTGTATATCTCTTGTACCTGTATATTGCATCTTGTATATTCGCTCTATTTACTGTTATATAGTTTATATCATTCATTGGAACTGCTGTTAGAGATGTAGTTTGCTCCTTTCCTAACTGGATATATTTTTTCCAGATGACGCTGAGGAGTGATATCCCACTCACTACAGGCCTCAGGACATAGTTGACTTAGAGTCAGAGACTTTGACTCAGGAGGGTCTCATCCCGGTTTAGACAGATGACCGAGTACCTGTAGCTCAGTAGATAGATTTTGTACTAGATTTGTCTCCAGCATTTTGATATTAGCATTTCTTATTTTTAGATGACTCATTGGATATTATTTTGTCTTGTGAGTTGTATTATCTCTTCAGTTCTTTTTATCATATTCGTGCGATTGTTCCATGTTATAGATCTGTGATTGAGTATTCATATTTCATTGGTGATATTATTATATCTTGATTGCTAAATAGATAGTTTACCCAAATAACGTTCTACAGCCGATGTTGTGGCGTAGGTTGGACGTTGTTCACTACTCGTGCCCCTATACTGGGTACGGGTCATGACATAACCAGTCGTAGTACGCTGTAAAATATAACTAAATCACAACAACACATGCAAGTATAATCTAGTCTCATCCATAAATATCACAGAATAAGGAACTGAATAAATAGATAAGTCTCAAGTCCACTACATATAAAGTCTAGTGGAGAACAATGCACGAAAAATGAGTACAAATGATTACTGAAAGAATACAACTAAGTAATAAAAAAATAATAAAAATAGTCCAGGCGTCAGCTAACTTGATAATGATATCCAAGACCCTAAGCAACTGTCGTCCAGGACGCTCAAGAAAACTCCAGTGGCTCCACCTCGTCAGCAAGATCTCCAACTCCGTAGTCCGTCGGGTACAAGTGCTCGTCGGGATCTGAAAAAGGTGTCAGGTCCTCAGAGGGACATAACAAGTACACAAGAATTGACATGCATGAAAGTAAAGCAGTAAACAATAATAGGGTAACTAACCATCTATGTGATAAGCAATCGAGACATATCTAGTAGCGCATGAGGGGAGAGAAATAGAAGAATAGTCATCCCACCAGGCGTTTCGCAGAACTCGGGGGTATCCATATACAATTTACATCATTAGAAACAGAAATTCCATACGCTCACTAGTAGACTCTCCCCTCCCAATGTACTATCTGAACCATATACGCAGTGCAAACATAATGCAAGACATCAATAAAATCTATACCCCAAACTAATACCACAGCTAACACAAGACGCAAACTCACATACTGATGGCCAGTCAACATGCTAGTCCATGCACTCACTCACTCAGTGAACGTGTTTGAAACTGTGTCAGGTCAAAAGATACCACGTATCTTTACCATACTAGGTAGGTCAACTACTTCAAAGACGCGTGGACACAAATAACACAATAAAAAGAACTAGGCATAATATAAACTACACAATACAAACAAGCAAGGTGTACTTGCCTGGCAAGCCAAGATGCGAAATAACGAATCTGGTCTGGAGCTCTCCACAGGAACGTCATGAACAACTACCGATTTATTACACTAATTAGACTCTTACTATCTAGTAAAAAATTAGGTTATTAACTAGTTATTAATTCTACGTTGATTGCACATGCAAGTAACTAGCCTCAAAATAATACTAACTGTTAATCATTATCAAAATCCTTTTTAAAGACATTAATTAATATAAATAATAATTCTGGAATTAATCATAAAAATAGACAAAAAATAATTTTTTTTCTACAAAGGATTTCTATGAGGGTTGTCAACTAGTCATACTAATATAGGTGCTAAACAATGTTTTTTCGACATGCAAGTTCTACAAAATTGAAATCATAAAAAATATAAATTCTGGAAATAATTATAAAATATTAGAAAACAATGATTAAATGAGTTCCTACATGCATATTTATCAATTCTACTTATTAGCCTTTACATTAGACACCTACTAGTCTTCTAGCAATAGTATTGACAAAAATTTGCCATTATAACCCTATTATTATGCTTTGCATGAAATTTTAAAATTATAATTAGTTCTGAGAAAATAATTTTTTAATCATAAATAATAGGAAAGGCATTTATATATGGCTAAAGAACAAGTTATAATAGGTTTATCTGAAAACTAGGTCAACAAGGTAACTTTTTATGCATAAAAACCATTTAAATTAAAAATAATATTTTTGGAAAAATAAATTAAAAACTGAATTTAATATAGGTTAATAACACCATATTTTAATTATTTACAAATTTTTAGAAGGGTTCGATGCGGAATTTTGAAGAAAACATAAAACTAGGTCACCCTTCCCATTGTACATGCAATTTATTCAAAAAAAAACTAATAATATAGAATAAACAGTAAAAATATGAATAAAAATAATTTAAACATCATATTTATTAATAACAAGGTTTAATCAAGGGCTCTACCTATGGGTGCATACATGCATTCATGGGTTCAATTCTTTACAAACAAACCCTAAAATAAAACTCTACTATGAAGAACATGGCAATGAGTTACAAATAAATATAAAATTTATTTATTTATATATAAACGATAATTATTCATGCAATCATACACATTTGAGAGGGTTTTGAGGAAGAAGGAGACTTACTAGAAGAAGAAGGATGAAGAACTAGGGTTCTTTGATGAAGGAGGTGATGTTGTCCACGTGAAGGGGGGTCGGCCTTGGTGGTGATGGTGGCGGCTAGGAAGGAGATTAAGTTAGGGTTTGTAGAGGAAAGATGAGAAGCAAATATATATATATATATATATATATATATATATATATATATATATATATATATATATATAGAGAGAGAGAGAGAGAGAGAGAGAGAGAGAGGGGGTCGGACTATGGGGTGCGCATGTATGGGAATGCGCGGGATTGAGATGGGTAGGAATATGATTAATTTTAGGTTATTTTCTAATTAGGTTGGTAGAAAATCTAAGATAAATCTCTAATCCAATTAGATATTAATAACCAAGATTTGATTTAGATTCTAAAGGGATAAGATAATAGATGAATAAATAAAAATATTTGGTAAATCTTTAATCCAATAATCATTAAGATTTGATTGGGATTCTAAGGAATAAGATAATGGATGAATAAATAAAAATCTTTGGTAAATCATTAATCCAATAATCATTAAGATTTGATTGTGATTCTAGTGGGATAAATCAAAGATTTGATTCATGAATTTAAATAGGTGGATGCAACCAAAAATCGATCGATGAAATATTTAAAGTAGAGGGTTTCCAAATATAGAATTATTAGAATTTGATTGACTCTAAAAGTGGATAAGGTGCAAATGTTGACCCTATCTCAAGAAGGTTTCAAATTCTATCATCCTAAAATAAATTCTACATAATATATATATATATATATATATATATATATATATATATATATATATATATATATATATATATATATATATATATAATTATCCTATTTTAAGCTACTAGTGTCCAATAAATTAATTCATGTATATATATATATATATATATATATATATATATATATATATATATATATATATATATATATATATATATATATATATATATATATATAATTATCCTACTAGTGTCCAATAAATTAATTCATGACTTTGGGTTGGATATTTTGATTGAAAAATAACCTTAAATAAATTATATACATAAAAATCTCTAAACATTAAATACAAGAACTACGGTTGTTACACTGGTGCCATACTAATGTTAAATGATCGAATTATCTGTCACGAAAAGATCATATTAGTAGTGTCTCTCGTGTATGCTACTTCCTATGAAGGACAATATAGATTTTGGGTTCATCCTATATCATTAATGTCCAAATTATGGAAAAGTATCCTAATACAATAATTGAGTTTTAATTGATTTAAAATAATCTAAAATAAATATAAAATATACACAAAAATACATATTTTTGGTGAGAAAGTTTACAGGCTCCGATGCTAAAGATACAAGTTCTCCATGTGAGGTCCACTGATAGTAATTTGACGTAAAATCCCTCGAGTACAAATGATATATCACATCCACTTCTGAGTGATATTTCAAGTTACGACATCTCACATACGAACACTTTTTTTTTTGTCGTCTATGTACTGAGGGAATGCCTTGGCAAACTGCAGGAACTGTTTCACCCCTGTATGAATTCATCCGGCACACTGCACATGTCATTAAGATAACGGTTGTACATCCACGAACGATGACACATATAGTAATTCAGATCCATTTCTAGATACTTATATAAATATGAATATACATCGCTCAAGTATATTATCCAAAAGGATGCAAAGATGGATACACATGTGAACACTAATAAATGATATGTGTGACATCACGTATTCAATGTGAGCCATTCTCTGAAAATGATACATCACGTCACTTGGTACCAACATATACTATAGGCTACTAACTCTTGATACTCAACACATATTTATACCTACTTCTATAATTATATATTTCTATACCCTTAAATATGTATCTATCTATATAGATTAGTAACCCTCACTATCTCACTCATCCCTCACTTAAACATATACACATACACACCTCTCACTTGGACACTCTCATGCACTTGACACACACACACACACACACAATGCACTATTTACACACCCTAGACCCCACTATCTTAAACACACACTTACACACATGATACACTAGTACAAATATACCATCTCCACCCAAGGACACTCTACCACTCGACACTCATATACACTACTAATTGACACACATGAATACAAATATCGGGAGGGTATGGTTGCCTTAAAGTATTTCTTCAAGTCTACACACATATGAACGTTATTTAACTTGGATAATAGAACGAGCAACACATGATCATATCCAACCCCAATCCAACTACACCTATAAAAATTTCTAGTCCACAAGATGAGTTGAATGGATTTAACATTAAAAATTTCTAATCCAACATCACCTAGACATCATGACGATCACTATATGAAAAGAGAAAACTAGCAAGCAAACTTTGTAAATGATTCTTAAGTTCACAAACCCTAATTTGTAGCACAAGTATATGGCCCGTAGGCCTTCACCTCCCATTGTAGTGTGTGTCCGTATCAGTATTAGTGTCAATGTGTCCGTGATAGTATTATTTTGAATAGGCTATAAGGCACCATTCACCATACACAAACATACACACACACACGCACGCACACACACTCCATGTCAGTATTAGTATGACCGTGTCAGAACCATAATAATTAGTATGTGTGTGTCCATGTCAAAATGTCTGTGTGTGTCTATATCAGTGTCATGAGAATTAGGGTTAGGGTTTACCTGATCGAGGAGGGGGGCTGACTGATCGAGAGCGGTTGAAAGGAGGCCGGAGAGCTAGAGGGGGAGCCAGAGGGGGTCATGGAGGTAGGGAGCCGAAGGGAAAGCCGAAGGGTGTCACAGAGGTGGGGAGCAGAAGGGGGAGCCGAAGGGGGTCACGGTGCCGGAGCTCCGGCGGGGGTCACGGTCGCTTGGGTCTCAATCGAGGGAGGAGAGGGGTTCAAAAATATAGAAATGAAAACAAATGGGGGGAAATAAAAAACCTATATTAAAATTTAGCGACGTAACAAAAAGGAGTCGCTAAACGTCACATTTTTAATATATTACGACGTTAATGTTAAAACTTTGCTAAATACGTCATTGTAATTAAAATATTAGCGAAGTTCGGCGACTTTTACCGGCATCTATTTCCATAATAATAATTTTAATCCCTAGACGTCGCTGAACGTCGCCAACAGCAACATATTACGATATTTTCTTTTTGCGTCGCTAAATTCTTAGGAATTACCCATATTTTTTTCTGACATCGCTAACCACGTTGCTAATTGGACAAATTTTAGTATGCGTGGGCCAAGCCTAGGCCCAGTTCGAATTTAGCTCGGACCCGGCCCGGCCCGAAGTTATCAAGGTCTGGATCCAGGTTGCATTTGGAGATTAGTTTTAAAAGTCCGGCCCGACCCGACCTATTTTTTTCTGGGCCGACCTGTCACGCCCCAATCCCAAAATACGTAGGACTAGGATACGTAAGCATGCCAGCCGCATGGATATGGCAACTCCAATGTATGAAAACCAAATCCACACGTACGCTGTAATATGAATATCAAATCCACAAGTGGTATAAAATATATGTCACAAGTCACAGGGTATAATTTAAATCTCATCCACCAAAATCATATAGAAATAAATGACCAGTATCTATGAAACTAGATCTCAATAAGGAGTATCTAAGGATGATAGTTGGATGGAGACAAATCTACTACCAACTCGAATGGAGAGGTAAATACAATATAAGTACAATACCACAACACCATATAAGAATACCAGTTATCCATCACAGCTCAAAGAGAAGACATCCTCGGATCACATGTAACCATCCAAATCTGTGCTCCTGCAAATACTCAAGAAAAGATGCACCTGGCAGCGGACTAGGTCCTCAGAGGGACGTAACAAGATCAGAAAATACGAGCCAATTTGAATACAGTAAACATGCATATGGTTTGAAAATAAATAAGTACGCTGTACAAGACAATCTATATAAATGCAAATGAGGATAACTTTTCGACGTATGGGCAAGGGTAGGCTACTCGATCAAATCCTCACAACCTCACGCTCGTTAGTGGACATCATCAGCCGATATACCTCTGGGGTAGCGACCCTCGGACTCCATCAATCGACATACCTCGGGGGTAGCGACCATCGGACACGATCACCATAGTGCGTGCTAGTTACTCTGGTTTACCAGAGTGGTTAAAAGCCCATACGCCTAATGATTGTCCTCTCATGATACTAAGTGGCAAGTGTGTGTCAACATATCTAATATATAGTAATGACTGAAAAAAATACACATGCAATAAATAAACAGAAATGCAATAAATATACATAAACATATTAAGCATGCAAAATACGGTAAGCAATTTGGCAAGGTATCTTGCCTGGGGTCCTGCTGCTGGTATGAATCAGAGTCCAAGTCACAGTCCAAATAGCCTATGTATTACAAATTTATCACGTCAAAAGATAATTTATTTTAATTTATTTAATTCTGGAATAATTACTCTAAAATCTTATTTTAATCTTATTATTCTGATTTTTATGTTAATTCCAAAATTTTGTCCAAAGAAATGAATTTTATCAACTCGAGACTCATGGCACACAAATCGAGGCAATCTGTTGACCAAAAAGTCAACCGACACAAACTCAACTTTCATGCATGATTTCCTGTAGATTTCAGCGTCAAAAATATGCTGGAATTTATGGCTCGTCCGAATTCAAATTCGTTTGGGAATTATGGCACATACAAATTTTTGTATTGTGCACCGATGGTTAAATTCTAACCTAAAAGTTCTACAGAATTAACAGTATATAAATACTTTGAAATAAATTCAAGGAAAAATATATGTCGATGATCTCGATATTAGCTTTCCTAAAATTTAAACGGTTCATGATTCTGATTCCTGGTTCTCCCGAAATCGCGAAAACATCGAAACACATCTATTTTCGGACATGCTGTGCTCTAAGAATTTTTCAGAATTTAATACTAATAATTTAGAAAAAAAATTTATATAATCAGAAAGCTAACCTCATTATCGTTCTAACAAAAAAAATTAGGCCTCGTTTGGAGTCCGGAGCTAGGAGATATCGTCTTTTTAATTCGTCATAACTAGTAGAAAATGAGGCTGAATTTATGACGAATTTTGACTATTTTTGGACCAAAAAGAGAGGAATTTGGAGAAAAAAAAATGAAGAATGGGGTATTTATAATGTGGACACTACTTAATTAAATACGACTAGGATTGGTTAATTTGGATAGGATTATGATGAATTTAAATAAGGATAGGATATGCATGAAGTTGATTTCCTAGTTCGGGATTTGAATTAATTTAAAATATAATTTAAATTTATCTCAATAATTTATAATCTTAAATATAATTAAAGATAATATAAATAATTTATAAAATCTTATTAATATCTATTAACACTAAATTAGCATCTATCTAATATTAAGACTATATATATCCAAATAAATCCTAAATAATTTCGAAAATCTAAATAAATTTCTTAAAATTCTAAATAAATTACAAAAAAATATAATTAAATATTTTGAACTAAAATAAATATTTGGTAGGAATGACATGCAAGTATGGTCGTATAGTAAATCATAGAAGTCCTAGAAATTTATGTTTTCTAAGTTTTAATTACCAAAAATTCTAGAAAAATCTCTAAAAATCTAAAATAACCTAAAATAATTCTAAATGAATATTTATATAAGTAAATATACTAAAAAAATTATTTTCTAATTAACTAAGAGAATACTCTAAATAATTTCAACATCTATAATAAATATAATAATATAAAATATACACAAATACCTATTTTGGGTGAGGGAGTTTACAATCTACCCAACTTTAAACAATTTTGTCCTCGAAATTAAAGTAAGACATAATTTGTTAAATCCTTCACATTCGTACACAAGGTATGTCAATCGCAATCTCTTCCAAGAATTTAAATAACAAAATCTATTCAAATCTATTGCGATCACTTCAAAATTAATATAACCACTGTTTAAATCAAAATTCAACCTGTCGTAATCTCTTCTCGACTTTTTTTTTTTATAATCAACATTCAAATCTAACTCAAGTCTATATGACATCCCACATCAAAATTTATATCACCATTTCCAACTATCATAATCTCATCTAGACTTTGAACAATAAATAATTCTAATCAAATCTTATTCCTATTCTCAGATTAAGAATTTGTACTCTTCAAATATTTAAACTCAATTTACATCCTCAATATTTCAAATAGGTGACCCAACAATCAAAATTAAACTTTTAATTCAAATCATCAAATTGTAAAATTTAAATCTAATTCACCAGTTGTTCAAGTCTAAAATTCTATATTTATCCTAAAAATTTAAATCGATGATTCATCCTTCAATATTCAAAATTTAAATCATGTGCTCAAAGTATAAATATTGGGTCCTCAATATCAAGATTTTTAAAATTCATTAAATTCTCATTATCTTAATTCTTCTTTTAAAATTCTCCACATTTAAAAGGACTTAATCTCTCAATCTAATCCTACTTGATCATAATCTAAAAGAATTCTCCTCAAGTTTAATAATGCAATTTCTACCCAACTTAGAATTTACCCATCTATCACATAAGGCTCTTACACTTAAGAAAAATATTCCTCAATTTATTTTCTCATGTCATTCAATCCTCAAAACTTTAATACCAACTATATCATATGTGATATGCCCTTAATCAATTATGAAAGATAGTCATCAAATAATATGATTGGCCTATGGGGTATATCTTGTACTATCTGTGTATCACTTATATCCAAGCACGAGATTTCGTCTTTCCGAAACAAGGAAAGACGGAAAGCAACGGAAAAGAGTTCATAGAGGGGTAATAGAATAGAAGTATGGGAATCAAAACGTTTAAAGAATTCAAATAGGAATTGTCAAGACAGTTGTGGATTAAAATCTTAATTTGGTAATTTCTTATTCGCATGCTCACATCGGTGCAGTTATGTACTTGATATGATATGCTTTGTCGTATCTAGAGGGTAAGTATATTTGTCTACTGGTCCACTATACATCTCAATCCACGTAAAATACTATTGCGAAGGGCGAATCAAGCGCATTATGGCTAGCTAGACCATAATACACTGATTCTGATTAGACAATTTGTATTAGTGTGGTTGATCAGGCCCCAATAACACATATGTCATGAACAAGCTCGATATAAGATTAAGCTTGCAAAAACTAGGCTATAATAGTAGCATGATTCAAGGTAGCACAGAAAATATAACGCTGGATTATGATGTGAGAAGTTACAAAATAATTCAAGTTCGCAAAAGCAAAAATAACATAAGCCATAATAATAATAGACTCTACAATCTCTACAGTTATCATACAACCTCCTTATCTAAGTCGCTAGTCGACCAAATAGGGCAAGGACCTCTAAATTCTATGGTCTGAATAAACACTGTCGTCTTTTGCTAGCATGCGATAAATATCATTCGGTTATACTTCAATTAATAGGTCAAAAGACTATGTGATACTAGGTGTCAAACATTATGGTAAAACTTCTAACTAACTCTAGTAGTGTCTATACTACTCTCAAGTCTTCTTAATACATCAAGGGGTAATGGTATAACAATCTAAAGATAAGGAATTCTAGGTTCACTAGATATTCTAAACTTAGTGGTGTGTCTATATTCTCGTTGTATTCTTAATAGATGTGCAACTCTAATTATCATCCTAATAACAGGGGTTCCTATATTCTAGCAGAAGACTATACTCAAGAAACTATTAGGGAAGCACATGAATCAAGCAGGATACAATTGTTCAAAATAGAACATATAGGAGGAAATGAATCACAGTCAATTGTGGATGAGATCCTATACTCTAGTCCTAGGTGCAGGCTTGTTCGATACAGTAACGTAACCGAGACAATATGCTCTCGACCTGCATGGGCCACCACAAAAACATGTCATGCCCCAGTCCCAAAATACGTAGGACTAGGATACGTAAGCATGCCAGCCGCATGGATATGGCAACTCTAATGTATGAAAACCAAATCCACACGTACGCTGTAATATGAATATCAAATCCACAAGTGGTATAAAACATATGTCACAAGTCACAGGGTATAATCTAAATCTCATCTACCAAAATCATATAGAAATAAATGACCAGTATCTATGAAACTAGATCTCAATAAGGAGTATCTAAGGATGATAGTTGGATGGAGACAAATCCACTACCAACTCGAATGGAGAGGTAAATACAATATAAGTACAATACCATAACACCATATAAGAATACCAGCTATCCATCACAGCTCAAAGAGAAGACATTCTCGGATCACATGTAACCATCCAAATCTGCGCTCCTGCAAATACTCAAGAAAAGATGCACCTGGCAGCGGACCAGGTCCTCAGAGGGACGTAACAAGATACAGAAAATACGAGCCAATTTGAATACAGTAAACATGTATATGGTTTAAAAATAAATAAGTACGCTGTACAAGACAATCTATATGAATGCAAATGAGGATAACTTTTTGACGTATGGGCAAGGGTAGGCTACTCGATCTAATCCTCACAACCTCACGCTCGTCAGTGGACATCATCAGCCGATATACCTCTGGGGTAGCGACCCTCGGACTCCATCAATCGACATACCTCGGGGGTAGCGACCATCGGACACGACCACCATAGTGCGTGCTAGTTACTATGGTTTACCAGAGTGGTTAAAAGCCCATACGCCTAATGATTGTCCTCTCATGATACTAAGTGGCAAGTGTGTGTCAACATATCTAATATATAGTAATGACTGAAAGAAACTACACATGCAATAAATAAACAGAAATACAATAAATATACATAAATATATTAAGCATGTAAAATACTGTAAGCAATTTGGCAAGGTATCTTGCCTGGGGTCCTGCTGCTGGTATGAATCAGAATCCAAGTCATAGTCCAAATAGCCTATGTATTACAAATTTATCACGTCAAAAGATAATTTATTTTAATTTATTTAATTCTGGAATAATTACTCTAAAATCCTATTTTAATCTTATTATTCTGATTTTTATGTTAATTCTAAAATTTTGTCCAAAGAAATGAATTTTATCAACTCGAGACTCATGGCACGCAAATCGAGGCGATCGGTTGACCAAAAAGTCAACCGTCACAAACTCAACTTTTATGCATGATTTTCTGTAGATTTCAGCGTCAAAAATATGCTGGAATTTATGGCTCGTCCGAATTCAAATTCGTTTGGGAATTATGGCACATACAAATTTTTGTATTGTGCACCGATGGTTAAATTCTAACCTAGAAGTTCTACAGAATTAACAATATATAAATACTTCAAAATAAATTCTGGGAAAAATATATGTCGATGATCTCGATATTAGCTTTCCTAAAATTTAAACGGTTCGTGATTCTGATTCCTGGTTCTCCCGAAATCGCGAAAACATCGAAACACGTCTATTTTCGAACATGCTGTGCTCTACGAATTTTTCAGAATTTAATACTAATAATTTAGAAAATCAATTTATCAGAAAGCTAACCTCATTATCGTTCTAACAAAAAAAATTAGGCCTCGTTTGGAGTCCGGAGCTAGGAGATATCGTCTTTTTAATTCGTCATAACTAGTAGAAAATGAGGCTGAATTTATGACGAATTTTGACTATTTTTGGACGAAAAAGAGAGGAATTTGGGGAAGAAAAATATGAAGGATGGGGTATTTATAATGGTGGACACTACTTAATTAAATACGACTAGGATTGGTTAATTTGGATAGGATTATGATGAATTTAAATAAGGATATGATACGCATGAAGTTGATTTCCTAATAGGTTCGGGATTTGAATTAATTTAAAATATAGTTTAAATTTATCTCAATAATTTATAATCTTAAATATAATTAAAGATAATATAAATAATTTATAAAATCTTATTAATATCTATTAACACTAAATTAGCATCTATCTAATATTAAGACTATATATATCCAAATAAATCCTAAATAATTTCGAAAATCTAAATAAATTTCTTAAAATTCTAAATAAATTACAAAAAAATATAATTAAATATTTTGAACTAAAATAAATATTTGGTAGGAACGACATGCAAGTATGGTCGTATAGTAAATCATAGAAGTCCTAGAAATTTATGTTTTCTAAGTTTTAATTATCAAAAATTCTAGAAAAATCTCCAAAAATCTAAAATAACCTAAAATAATTCTAAATGAATATTTATATAAGTAAATATACTAAAAAAATTATTTTCTAATTAACTAAGAGAATACTCTAAATAATTTCAACATCTATAATAAATATAATAATATAAAATATACACAAATACCTATTTTGGGTGAGGGAGTTTACACGACCCTCTACCGGTCAAACCCGGTTAACTATGTGTAAACTCCCTCGACCAAATTTAGGTCTAGTTAACTTAGATAGAGAGACTAGGGTTAGTTTGGAGCCATTTAGAATTAGAACATAGTATTTTAGATCAATGTACAAATTTTGTATCACTTGGTGCACCTTACTGTTGTTTTGATATTTGGAGTGCTACTCTAGCTTTTGCTTTCAATCAAAATTTACACACTTGTCCTAGACGTGCCAGCCTTCGATTCTGACTTTTGTGTAACACATAAATACCCTCTCTTATGCTTTATTTTAGTCGCACAATATTCGTTACAAATATCTATTTTTAAATCCAAATAAACCCAATTTTGCATCTTTGTCCGTTCCAATCGAAATTGGAGACACAAACTCGACCCGTTTTGTGCAACCCAATTTATGACAATAATCTACTCTGAGTCTTCTACGTCCATGACACTTGTGTTCCACCCAATTTTAATCTTATGCACTTCCAATTAATTAAAGAACACCATTGACACTAATTTTAATTAAATTGGTGTAATGACTCAACCTAACCCAAAACTAGATCCAACACCAATCCAAACCCTACTCACACCCTCAAGGTTCATACAAAACACCACATACCATTTTTAATCCACTATATTACACCAAACATGGTGTTTTTCCTCATCCAATCCCAATCTTCCTTGTTTGTGAAATTTCCAAATTATTGGGGGCCTTTGTGCAAATAAGCAACTATGTGTCCACCTCCCATTGGAGCAAAACAATAAAGAAACCCTCGTTCATTACTTTGACCGGTTACCTATACTTTTTCCCATTTTGTGTGTACAACATACCACTTTACACCTACATCATCACCACCCTCCATTCAAAATTTATTCCATCCCAACCACTCATTTCTTCATGAGGATCCTTCCCTCATCCCTAGAAATAGCCACGTAGCCAGCCCTAATCCCCATGCTCTCATTCTCTCTCTCTCTCTCTCTCTCTCTCTCTCTCCTAAATTAACTCTTTCTCCCTCTCTCCAAAATTCAGCAGCCACCACCATCCCCATCAAACTGAAACCCTAACTTAACCACCTTCCTCCTCCGACCAACTTTATCAACGACTACTACACCCTTCATCCTGACCACCCCACTGTCAACCGACCATTTCCTCGACTTCCTCTCCTCTTCCTCACGACGACCACCACCGTCGACAACCACCATCATCCCCACAACCATCATCACCACCGCAGCCATCACCACGGTCACCACAACGACCGACCACCACCTCCTCCTCCATTAACCTCCACCGCCACCATCATCCCCATAGACATCATCATCACTACAGCCAAGACCACAGTCACCACCACGACCGACCACAACCTCCTCCTCCATTAACCTCCACCGCCACCATCATCCCCACAGCCATCATCACCACCACAACCATCACCACAGTCACTACCACGACCGACCACCACCTCCTCCTCCATTAACCTCCACCGCCACCATCACCACCGCAAGCATCACCATCACCTCCTCCATTATCCTCCTCACCACCATCACCTCGTCACCTCAACCACCACCCTCACCTACTGTTGCTGCTGCTGCTACTGTGCAGTCTAGATGCCGGAGCACCTTCACCCGCCGAAGACCGGCCACCCACGAGCCGAGGGCAGAGCACCCCCTCCCTATTTAGAGCTAACCCTAGGTATGCATATTCACCTCCTCCTCATTCTTGTTATTGTTGTGCATGAACCTATGATTGTAGTAAACCCTATTATCTAGTATATATATATATATATATATATATATATATATATATGTGTGTTGGAGTAGTAGTTAGTATGTTTCATGGGTTAGGTTGTTAGTATGACACATATATTTGTGTATTACCTAGGTACTTAGACTAATTTATCATATGTGTACCCTAACCTATTAGTTAGGACACACGTTTAGTGTTGCACGATATTTGGAGATGTAAACGTATTGGTAGCTAACTGTCTTGTTGTGCATAGTATGTGAGAACATTGGACGTACTTGTACGTGCAGACCTAGAGGGTTAACACTACCAATTTGTTTTGGAAAACAACTTAGTACCTACTTGAACCTTAGTTGATCTTGGTTGTATTATTTGAGAATGTACGTTTAGAGGGTCATGACACTTGTGCATTTTAGATACTTGCACACTGGACCCTTCTAGTTGACCGATTATAACCCCTACTTGCGTTAGCTTCTAAGTGTAGTGTAGTTATACTTTTGTGCGTACTAGTATAATGACTGATGGTTATTATATTATATTATATTATATATATGATTGTTGGTTCGTTCGGACGAGGCTTCAGGAGCCGAATTTTGGCATTCGCAGCTTGAGGATCCAAGCAAGTATACCTTGCCTTATTTACTATTTAATTCAAGTTATTAAATATTGCATGAGATATTGTTGCAAATATTACATATAACTGTGCGTGTCCGAGAATGACTCGGGTGCAGTCGACGATTGCGTCGATGTGTAGTGTAATGACTTAGTCACTAGCAGACTCACTTTCTGTTGTGAAGATATTCTGATATCTTTCAAGACCCTGACACTTCATACACTCATCACGATGATAAACTCATGTTGGGATGCGAGTTGGCGTACCCGACTGGCTATCGGTGCGTGTGACATGCATCACAGTTTAGTGCGTAGTCATGTTAGTCTAGTTATTTGAGACCGGGCATATAGTTACGTAATATGCACGTCGTGTATTCGACTTGTATATTTGCATTGGGCGGGGAGGACAACTAGTAGACGTATGGGATACACACATTGGAATCCGTAGTGTCCAGAGGAGCCACGGATCCAATGACTCCCTTTATTCAGATACCGCGTTCTTCGGAGCGTTACAGACGTATACATATATATGCAGATACCTCGTTCTTCGGAATGATGGACGTTACATGTGCAGATACTACGTTCTTCGGAGTGTTAGACGTTATGCCTACACCTACCCAAACGTACCAAGGTTGTCCTCATATTGCATTCACTTAGATGGTTAGTATACCCCCTTTACTTATTCAGTATTTATATTCGGCATATATTTTTGTATCTTGTTACGTCCCTCTGAGGACCTAGTTCCCTTCCAGATTTGGACGAGGTGTACTATCCGACCGTGTAGGGGCCTGAAAAGGAGACGAGGTACGCGACCGAGGAGGAGTTTGAGGTGTTACCTTCGGAGTTTTTCTGATCACTGGTAGGCCTTCCGCCTAGGGCTGGGACATCTTTATCTAGTTAGTCGATGTTCTAGCCTAGTACTCTTATTTGTCCTTCCGTACTCTTATTTCAGTATTGTAGTGGGTTTGTTCCCATCAGACTTACTTGGATTGTATTATGACATTCAGACTCCGCATTTATTTGTAGTATTTATTTCAGCACTTCTTGTTTATATTTTGTTGATGAGATTAGACATTTACCTGCTGCATGTTAGCATATTAGACTTGATAGTATTTTAGGACATCGTAGTACGCTTCATCGGGTCCATTAAATTGAGAAATCCTTCAGAGTCGTATTAGCTGGCTATTGCCACGTGGCCTGGTCCCGTGTATTTTGGGACTGGGACGTGACACTATGGCCCCGGCCGGCCCAATAAACACCTATAGTGTCTTTTAAGCAACACAACCGTCTCTAATGGACACAATTTAAGATGAGTAATGTTAATAATTTCTCCAAAGTGTTCCTTCAAACCATCCTTTTTTATGTGACAGTTGACGGGACGTCTGACATTACAAATTTTAAAATTAAAATTAATTAATATTAACATTGATATTAATATTAACATTAACATTAATATTATAAAATTGGATATTAATTTTTTGGGTTAAAATTTATAATGTCAGCTGCCACTTTAAATACCATAATTAAGTTTACATTTTCAAATTTTTTTGGATGATGAATAGCATAAATGAAATAATACAATAATATTAATTAATATGTCACATTACTCATTTGAGATATTGACATTTAAAAAAAAAAAAAAGGCAAGCAAGGCAGAAAATGCTTCCTTTACATTTCCCATTTTCTTGGTCCTGCTGCTGCTGTCGTTTTCAGTATGAAGAGGACGCGTGTGGCTCTCCAGCAGCTTCACCCGGGCGGCATCAGTGGATGATCCCGACTCCTGCCACGTGAACAAAAACTAGTCAAATAAAAATAAAAATAATAATAATAATAATAATAATAATAATAATAATAAAAAACTAGTTCACATGTCCTACCCAATAGATTTTTTTTTTTTAATTTATTTAACTGTAACGTGCCAAAGCAGTAGCAGAATTGAGCATGTGTTAGACCAGTACTTACTAGTGCGGCTTTCTCTCCTATAAAAGGAAAACCGAGAGGAAAACACGCTGAACCCCGTGAACTCTTCTCTGTACCAGTTTGTTTCTACACCACTGACTTTCCAAACGCTCACATTCATTTGACCAAATCATTGCTTTCTTCTATCTCGATCTGGAAAGAAATGCTGGGGTTGAGGATCGCCGGCAGCAACTGCCTGCGGTGGCAGCATCGGTGCTCGCCGGCGATCCAACGTAACTCACGGGCCCTCCTATCCCATGCTTCTCCTGATCCTCCTCCTCCTCCTCCAAGGGGAGGATTGATCAGCTCGAGCTATAAATTCCCATCGACGAGACCGTCTCTCGGTATTAACAAGTTGTTGAAGAAGAAAAAGAGAGACGACGAACAAACTAGAACAAGATCCTTCAGCACCACTTTAGTCGGCTTCACCAACGACGACGAGTCGGACGACGAATTCGTCAAGCGCATCCAACAGCTCGTCCACAACTTCACCGACAACGATATCGCAATATCTGATCATATTTCTCGCAAGGATGAGGCCTTTGACGTCTCGTCCGAGCCGACGTGGCCAGCGGTCCGGTCGGAGTGGCTGCACCACCAGGACCGAGACCGGGACGAGATTATCCCTGCGGACGTGGAGCGGAAGGCGAACAGCGTAGACCTCCCCCTCTCCCTCCGCATAATCAAGAAGAAGAAGATGTATAATCTCTTAAGCGAGGCCGGCGAGTCCGCTTGCTGCTCGGTCAAGAAGGCCTTCTCCTCCATGGTCTTCATCCTCCGGGAACTCCAGAGCTACACTCTCCAGATGAGGGAGCTCCTCTTCGTCGAGAACCTGCAGGGGGTTCTGGGCCGCGTCCATGGCGAGATGAACGCCTCCTTCGTCTGGCTCTTCCAGCAGATATTCTCCTGCACCCCCACTCTCATGGTCTACGTCATGCTGCTCCTCGCCAACTTCACCGTGCACTCCATCAGCAACAACTACGCTCTCGCAGCCGCCGCGGTGTCTCCGCACGCGGCCCACCAATCAGTTGTCATCGCGGAACAAGAAGAAGATTATCAGCAGCAGACAGATACAGGAGTCTACTCACCGATCAAGACATTCTCCATCGACAGCAGAACCGCTTCCGTCGACGGGAACGGTGGCGGTGGCGGCACGACGAAGCCCGTGTCGGGAGCCACCGACGACGGGTCCTTCTACAGCGGCAGCGCGAGCAGCGGTGTGGTGATCATTCCGGAAGAGGAGGCGGTGGCGTGGAACAGGATTCTGGAGGCGGCGGCCAGGATGCAGGCCAGCGCGAGGGACGAGTCGCTGATGGACCACGACACGCTGCAGAGCCTCGTGTCGCCGGTGAGGATCGAGGTGGAGGCAGATGACTACGAGGAGTATGCGAGGACGGAGATGATGTACTACCAGGCTCTGGCTCTGGATCCTGAAAACACTCTTTTGCTCTCCAACTTCGCTCACTTCCTCTACCTGGTTCTTCGTGATCACGACAGGTATTAATTAATTAATTCAGCGATTTGTCATAATTCTTGTTCATGGCTTAATGTACTAGATTTGATTATGAAACATTCTGTTAGTTCGGTTGAATTGATGGCGGGTCCAATACGTTATATATATAGCTAGACACTGTTCTTGGTAGCCAACAACTACCATTTGTAGTAAGCAATATTGCCAGAGGAAAAACTTCTCTACTGTTCACTACAGATTAGGAATTATGGACGGTCACTCCAAAATCAGTATGTCCCTGTTCTTGCATCGTGTTGGACACCGCATCACTGCAAAATATACTTCCACACACCAAAACCTGTGTCATGTCCCCATGTTGGAATCGTATACTATTCATGTCCCTGCAACAACAGCAATTTCCTTGTTGAATTTAAATTTGGGTTAAAACCTTAGCAAAGAACCTATGAATTTCACAAGATCTGGAAGTATTTTGGGTATTAAAATCATCAAATGCAGGATATGTATACTACCATCTAAGTCCTCGTGTATTAGTACAAAGAGATCAAATGTGAGGATTTGATGATTGATATTATAGAAAATTGCATAAAAAAGCATAGAAGTTTGGTGAAATTGCTCTCATACCACAGTTTTCAGAAATTGAGATTAGAGCATGAAAATTTTCTTCGGAAGGTTGTTTGCTTTGTTTTGCAAAGAAAACGTCCTTTAGAAGGACATTTTCTATGCAAAGACCTACTAATCTTAACCTAAACTTGCCGACCATAATTACAATGCAAAATAAATACATGTATGTCTTAATGACATTAGGATATATAGTAATGTCTATTTAACTTGTGAAGTAATAACATCGGTATGTGGAGGTTGCGGGTTCAGTTTTTTTAGCATATATATAAATTGTTGAAAACATAAACCAATATAAAATGCTAAATAAATAAAACCTACGTGTAGTTAAAAAGAAATATATATATATATATATATATATATATATATATATATATATATATAAAGACATAACACTACTTGTACTATTCTCCGAAAATAATATATGATATAAAAATGTCCGCATTTTTTGCAAAGAAAACGTCCTTTCGAAGGACACGTTTTTCTTGATTCTATTTTTTTTTTATATCCGTTGTCATTGTTTACGTCCTTTCGATGGACGTTTTTGTTCCCAGAATATATGAATATATTTTGTTCAAAATTTGTGCTTTCATTATAATTTTAGCAAACATGAGCAATTTTTTGTTGATATTATAGACATAGAATAAGCTGCAGTTATCAAATGCAAATTCTCTTAAATCGTTTTTGTCAGAACCAATCGTTTGTTCATGTAATCTTTACAGGGCGGAGTACTACTTCAAGAGGGCAGTAAGGATCAAGCCAGCCGACGCAGAGTCATTGAGCAGATACGCTACTTTCCTATGGATGGTGCGGAAGGATATGGGTGCGGCGGAAGAGACCTACTTGGAAGCCATTGCTTCAGAGCCGATAAACACATACTACGCGGCAAGCTACGCCCATTTCTTGTGGAACAGTGGGGGCGAGGACACTTGCTTTCCACTGGACATCAGCGATGTCTGTTAATTAAAGGCAGAATATATAAATATATATATATAGGGGAACTGTAATTGCGAATGAAGCTTTTATAATATCAACGGATTTTCAAGATAATTTACCTTGGAAATTTGGAAACATTGTAAAAACCTAGTCGGCAATTGCAATCCCCAATATATAGTTGTCGAAGACCTCATCAACCTCATCGATATAGCCAGCATAATCGTCCCCTGCTGCTTTTGTTTCTTTGATTTTGTAAATGCAGATAAAGTAGAGGAGAGGAACTGGGATTTGTATTTTCAGGGAAACAAGGAGTGAGATCCACTCCAAATCACCAGATCCTTGTAATTACCCACACATAATAAAGAATTCGGTGCTGTGTATTCCAAGCTAAGCCCCCAGTCTTGGATCTTGATTAGAGAAATTCTTAGGGAAAGGGGGTTACAATTGTTAGTTGGCATGCTAGTGAGCTTGAAGTATGGAATGTACATGTCCCAACTTCCCATCTTTTGAAGGAAACTGGGTATTGCTTTGCTAACTTTGCATGCATCTGGATTCAAGAAAAGAAAATTGGGAATGGAGAACATGATAGCAACATGAGGGGTGGTGAATAGAGGAGACCTTGAGCCATTTACCACCATGAGATTTCTCAAGGCGCGCAACACCACATGATGCATGTCATGCATATAACAATGGTTTCATACTTAAATCATGCAATAGTTTGGGTTTATACTGATGTAGCAAACAAGGCCTCATACTCAGGCTAGCACACGAGTAAACGTGACAACACTTCAGGCTGGAATGGCAGCACTATGCCTACAATCAAATGCTTACAACCTTTCTTAACGTGGCCAGCTTCCATTGGAAGAGGGGATTCCATTGGAAGAGGGGCTGTAAAAATGTTTGGAATAATCTCTCCCCTTAAAAAACCTTTCAGACCTAACGTAACCTTACGAGAGCCCAGATTAACAGAACCTAAATTAGTTCCAGCTAGGACAACACAACCTCCTAGGCCGGTCTTGCTCATTATTGAAACAAGTAATTTTTTATATTTGGTTGCTTGAAGTTGTGGATGCAGACTTGCTATGTAGTTTACTGAGTATATGGCACTTTACTCACTGTAACGGAAGATTTTCAAAATATATGATGCTTTATCCGCTGCAATTGAAGCTGCTTCGCGCACATTTTGGTTGCTTATAGTTGTTGGAGATGTACCAAGTTGAGCTCGGAAATTTCGCATCAAGGTTTACTTCCCATTATGTGCAGGGTTTAGTAACTAATGAACTTTTTTTTGTATGCAACTTTCTAAATGTTCATTATTATCATTATTGTATATAAATACTCGTGTAAAAAAAGTACAATTGCATTGCACCTATGTCCCGATCTAGTCTGCTATGTCCCTAGTGTTTGTTATATTTACATCAACATGTTCATTTTGGATTGCTAATCATACAGTAAAATCTAATTTTGAAAGAAGTTAATATTATATATTCTATCCATTGTAAATTCTAACTGCAGTAATTTGATTACGTGTACTTGTCTTTAATTGTCCGTGAATGAATGAATGAATGTGCTTTTGGCAAGTTTACGTAATGTAAGTAATTTTTTTAAGACTACTAGCAATTAAAATTTTGTGTAGAGATGTTCATACTAAAATTAACACAAAAAGCTGAAAAGTAGACAACCTTAAGTTATGCCCACGAAATTCCACACCTATCATCAGAATTCAGAAGCTTGAGGATCTTTACAGCAAATAATTCCATGTGCCATTTCCAGCATTAAATCTGGTCTGCAATGGAATCCCTTATATGTCCTATAAGGTTCATGCTAGTTATTGTTGGTGTTTTTTTTTTTTTGCTTGGAAGAGATTTTTCTCTTTCAAAACTAGAAAGATAGTCTCACTTTGAAAAATATTTCAAGTGGGTATCTCAATATAATACCATGCTTGATGTTGAGGTATGCACATGGGGTGGTAGCCCAAGTGGGTGTCAGGTGGGATATTTTTCTAGTTGGGTTAAGGCTAAACTACTCAAGAAAGCATTTATGCTTTTTTGTCACTCTCTTGGAAAAATTCACTTAGGAGCTAAGCGATTCGGACTCGGGCTCAAGGGTACAAAGTAGCGCTTTGATGGCGCAAGCCAGCATCGCCGCATGGCGCTTGTGCGCATATGTTGCACTTGTTTTATGCTCGAGTTGCATGTGCGGATGCTGAGCGGGCTATGCGCGGTTATGCGAGGCTATGCACGGTCTATACGCGTCTACGCGTATGCATGCATGCGCTGCTGCACTGTTGCGCGTATGCGTGCATGTGCCGCTATGCTGCTGGGTCTATGCGCGCAGGACTGTTGTTGTTGTATTGCTACGCGCATATGCGCAGACAGCAGGTTGGGCGCAGATCTTCGCTGATAGCGGGATTTAAACAGTTATAAAAAGATTGAGTCAACTATTCTGATCCAATTTTTGTGAGATTTATATTTAATTCATTACTATATTTCCGTAATTATTTGGCAGCCAGGTTTAGGGTTAGGGTTTCATCCCAACTCTATAAATACTCTCTTCGTGCCTTCATTATGGACTTACTTCGAAATAGAAAGGCGGAGAGAGTATTGTGCTGTAAGAGTCCAAGAGTTCGTGCAAGTCGGTGTAGAGGTGACGACAAGTATTCCAGAATTTCTTCTCAGAATTTGCTGGTTTCTGTGAGCTGATCGTATGGGAGCGAATCTTGCTTTGAGCAACGGTGATCCTCATCATCCCAGCAAGCAGTTGTTCCTGTCTTCTTCTTCTTCTTCTTCTACTTCTCTTCTTTTAAAGCTGTAGTTCGTTCTGTCCCAATTGCGACTGCGTTTGTAAGGAAGAACAAAGTTTATTTTCGTTTATTTGTAATTTATATTCTTCAAGTTGTAATCGGGAGTAATTAAAGTCTTCTTTGGAATCGAGGTATTCAGAGGGCAAACTTGTTTGCAGAACTTATGAATTATCGAATACAACTTCAGGATCAACAGAGGGTATGTAAACTGTGAAGTCACTACCAAAATAACACATATTAGCGACGTCAAAAAATATCGTTAATATGTAAATTAACGTGGCTAAAATTAATTAGCGACGTAATTAGCGACGTTTTTGCGTGGTCACGTATTTCATTGTCGTTGACAACAAAAACATCGTTATTCGTCGCTATGGCGACGCATATTTGCGACGTGCTATCGCAGATTATTTTGTCATTAGCAACGTCTTGTGACTTGACTTTGGTAAATTAGCGACGTAACAGTTTGTAGCTAAACGTCGTCAAATTAGCGACATTATGAGCGACGATTTGCTACAACAATGCTGATATGACAAATTTTGTCATGTCAACTTGTTAGCGACGTTTAGCGATATTTTACGACGTCCACGGTAAAATTTAGCGACGTTCTGATACATGTTAGCGACGTAACTTTACGTCGCTAAATTATAAATTTGTAAAAAAATAGAATGCAGTTTTTAAATTATTTTCCAACAAAACTCTACTTACAGTTATAAAATCACAGTTTTTATAAATAGACCCGGAGTAACCCTCCGTTGAATTTTCTGGGTTCGCCGACCCCTTCGATGGAACACTCGACAATAATATCACAAAACAATACTCAATCAAATGCTAAGCATAATATGATATATAGAGAAGGAAATACAATTTCTCAAGTTCTAAACAAGTCTAGATAATAACCAACATGTCTAAAGTCAAGGGTTAAGGCAACAACATCCAAGAAGTCAAATCCAGAAAAATAATACAACGATAAGTCTTTGGGAGACAAATTTGGACAAAAGTTCTATCATATAACTCTACATTGGGGCAGAACCCAGTCCCTCAGAAACTTCGCATAAGCAACGTCTAGGTGATCAATCTCCGCTATGGACACCTCCGTTATAGAAGAGAAAGTAAATTGCTATCATAGCATAACAGTACAAGGAGAAGTAAATAAGAGCATCATGGTACAGATTAATATATATACCATAATTTGGATTAACCACTCACCTCTATCCGGTGTTAGGTGACTGGAACTTCCCCTCTGTGTTGGTACCTGCCCTACTGGAACTCCTTGAGTATGAACCAGGTCCAGTAGTTGTTGAATCCTCTGGCCCTGCTCCCTTAGGGCCTTAACGTGAACTCTCTGAGACTCCCTCATATCTCGAAGAAGCTCAAATATCTGAGGTAAAGAAGGTGCCACTTTCTCCTGAACAGTAGGAGGTACCACTTCCTCCTTAACAGTAGGAGGTACCACTTCCTCCTTAACAGTAGGAGGTGCCACTCTCAGGTGACGTGCTCGAGTCATGGGTGCCATCTAGTAAGATTGATGGAAACAAAGAATATAATTGATAATAAATATAAATATATGTATCCATACATATGTCTTGATACATTATTTGGAAGGTACATGTCATATGTAGTTTCAGATAGCTGAGGCAATATCTCGGTTATGATACCTTACTCCTATTACTAGTATCTTAACCCATTACCTAGACATTTACCTATTACCTTGCCCTCAACTCTAAATCCTTAACCCATACTTGGTATCTTAACTTAAAACTTATCTCTTACCCTTATCAAATACCTTAGTAACTTGCATTAGTAACTCAATACCTATACTTACTTACCCACAAATTTACTCATTGATACTTGAGTACCATAGTATCATATCACTATGATACCCATGTATCACTTGGTATCATGAGTAGGATACTTCCATATAAACCCCAAACTTACCTTGACAATTATCCAATACCCAAAATATCTTAGTATCTTGATATACTTCTAGGATACTTACTCTATACACTCTAGGTACTATGATACTCCTTAGTATCTTGGTATCAAAATATATCAATACATACATACATATATACTTATCTACATTCCTAACCTCAAGATACACTCACCTGAACACTCTCAAACACATATTAGGGATATTATTAGATATCAACACAAGTAATTATACTATATATTACCAACATATATTAGGGATGTCACGACCCGCACCCGGTTTAGGGGCACTAGTACGTGGGTACGTCCAGCCTACGCCGCAGAGTCGGCGGTAGAACGCTGTCAAGGTCTTGATACTATCTAACTAATGTCACACAAGCATCCAATCTCCATTAGGAGGCACAGATGACACAAATAAGATGAACATATACTCAATCACAGGATTACAGCACGATAAGATTTCGAAACAGAAATTAAAATTAAACACCACAAGTCAACAAGTAATAACTTAACTCAACAATATCCAAGAATCATCAAAAGGCCGGAGACAAATCTGGTACCAAATAGTCTACTTAAGAACTAACAATAATAATAATTCCGGCTAGACCTTCCAGAATCACAACTACTACCAAGTCTGCAGCTACTCACCATATGGTCCATAAAGTGTCGGACAGCGGTCCTCTAAGGCATAGTCTAGAAAAATATTTCCAGTCAGGAAGGAGCAAAGCAACACTCTCAAATAATAGTTCCATTAATTGATAATGTCTATAATACAATAAAACATGTCATGCTAGCTACTGAGAAGATAGTGAAATAAATGCGATGGCAATTTAAGAGAGACAGGCAATTTAAAGAGACAGGCAATAGGCAATATGATACAGTCAGTGCATGTATGGAAATAAAAGAACAAGGAACAGTATCATATACGGGTGATGTAGTATACGATCTAAAATAGAGAACTGTAACTATTCTAAGTGTTTGAAATTGTAGTTTTAAAATGTGATCGGCTTGGGAACATGTACGATTGCTACAGTCTGGCTAATCATACGTGGGGGTATGATTAACACCAATAATATTTAATTATACAATGGGTATTTGATCACATCTCTCACTAGCAATTTTCCCGCCCCCAACTAGTACTGTGGATCAAATCATGACACGTCACGAATACACGAACATTGTC
This sequence comes from Iris macrosiphon, assembly GCA_036927795.1. Lineage (NCBI taxonomy): Eukaryota > Viridiplantae > Streptophyta > Magnoliopsida > Asparagales > Iridaceae > Iris > Iris macrosiphon. The sequence continues at coordinate 117,835,516 of JAYESA010000012.1, read as the reverse complement.
TAATATATTATGTACAATGTCTAATTATCAATGTCTAATGTCAATGTCAATGTCAATATCAATATCGTGTATAATGTCGATACGAAAATCAAGGTAACATCTCATGACTGCAGATCCAAGCTATACTAGTCCGTGTAGCACAGTGTCAAGGATTCAGATGTAACATTTCATGATTGTTGAACTTATAGAAATTATCAAGAATTGGAAATTATCGGAGAATGTACTTGCCTTTGGTCCTTAGCTGGTAATTATGGATGTCCTGTTCCAGAGTATCCCCTGGGTGAACCAACAGTCCTATAAACATATCATAATTACAACACTTGTATCAGAAGCTATCCTAACACACAGAAGAAATATACTGGCCTCAGGGCTATGCCAGGCAGGGCACTAGTCAACTAGGGTCACCTAGTAGATAGATACATAATTATACACATCTTAATTTACATATGTACTTACAATATATACATCAAATTAAATACATATACAAAATATAAGTATATATATATTAAAATATGCTAAGGTTTTATACAAAATATATATACCAATATATATCAAAATAATTTATACACAATATATATATACATTTATACCAGTTTAAATTTAATACATACACCTTGGTTAAATACCTACAATATATACTTTTAAAATAAGTGATACTTGCATATATATATAAACTTAATAAATAATACTTGTATACACACAAAAGAATTTAACCTAATATATGTATATCTCTAAAATATATGCCAATATAAATACACTGCTATAGTTGTATTTTTACCAAAATATGTTCATTTAAATATATACTAATTTACCTCTTTAAAACATGCATTACCAATGTATTTATATATTATACATATATACATATTAAGCATAATTTAAATAAATAATATACATATGCTAATTTCACATTAATTAAATATATAAATACTTTACATTTTATATACAAATTAAATGAAATACATTTACTAAATACTTATACAAATATATGTATATATTTACCATCATTACATTAATTAGACAATATACATTCACATTTATACATTTATACCAAAAATACGTATTTGCTTTTATTTACTAGATATCTCATATATATAAAATAACCAATATATATATATATACAATATATATATATATATCAATTTAATCACACCTGCTAGAATACATATATATATATATAATCATACTTAAATATATATACATTAAAACCTACATATACTAAATTAAATACATTGTATATACTATACACATTAATTAATATATATACAAAACATACACTGGTTATATATACATGAATATATTACATTAATATACATACATATATATATACATATATATATATATACATATATATATAAAGAAGGAGGGAGAAGAAGAAAGAAAACCTTACAGTGAGGGGGTCGCCGGAATACGGCCGGAGAACAGCCGGACCGGAGCAGCAGAGGGGGAGCAGCGGCGAGGGGGTTGGCCGCCGGCCGGGATGAGCAGAGATGGATGGATGGATGGAGAGGGAAGCAGCGCCGGGGAACAGTCCGGCGGGGGAGGAAGAGCAACGGGTTGGCCGCTGGAGTCGTCGGCAGAGGGAGGAGCCGCCGGGCTGGAGGCTCGGCCTGGAGCAGATCGGAGGGAGAGCCGCCGACCGTTGGTGGCGCGAGGGGAGCAGCCGAGGGCTGTGGGCTGCACGCAGAGGGAAACAGCGGCTTCGCCGCCGGGGATCGGCTAGGCCGGCCGCCGGAGCACAGGGTCTGGGGGGAAAAGCACAGTAAGGGTTGAGTTTCCCCCCTTCTCCCTATATTTGAATTTCGAATCCAAAAAATTAAAGAAGAAGGAGAAGGAAGAAGGAGGAGGAAGAGAAGAAGAAAAGAAGAGAAGAAGAAAGGAAGAAGGAGAAGAATTACATACGTATGAGAGGGAGGAGGCTTGAGGATTTTGGAGGCTTGTGAGGTGGGGGAAAACCTAGGTTGTCTAGGGATTAGGGCTTGAGGTGCAAGATATTAAATAGGAAGAGAGAGGGTGTGATGGAGGGTGATGATTTCATCCCTTGAATGGGTGGCTAGGATTGAACATGAAGGGAATTAATTCATGTAGAAATGAGGGTTTTTAATTAAAAATTTAATAGGCTCCCTCATTGGTTTAAAAAATAAATGGGTGTTGGCACAAAATGCCAATTTGCAATTTAACCCCCTTAAATTTGGGAAATTGCACAAACACATGAAATGACGAAAATTGGGCGGGCGATTCGGGGTCCGATGTTTTGTAGGGTCAGGGGGCGCTGTAAATTTGGTGTGGGCTAAAATAACAGGCACTGGAATTAAATTAGGATTTTAAAATCAGATAAAAGGGTATCCTCAATTTAAATAGAAATAAAATACAAGTTGGGTTCAACAATTAATTAGGAGTACATGGAGCCAAAATCAGGTCAGGTCATCAATACCAATATTGAAGAAGACTCAGAACAGAATATTACCCTAATTTGGGCCGCACGAAAAATAGGTCAAGATTGCCTCCAATTTAAATTGGAACGCACAACGATACAAAAATAGGAATTTAAAAATAAACGTCCGCGACGATTTTTGCGCGGCCAGAAATAATGCACAGGGAGCATAATTATGAGTTGCAAAAATAGCAGAATTGAAGGCGGGCATGTCTAGGGCAAGATGGTAAAATTTGTTGGAAGACAAAAGTCAGGGTAGCGCTCCAAATATCGAAGCAAAGGCAATGCGCAAAAATATTAAATAAAATACAGTAATTAATTTCAATCTCCAAATATTAAATTCTAGATAAAATAATAAAATCCAGAATTCTATAATTCGGACAGGGGTTCGTCTACTGGGCTTCTAGGTCTAGTCTGCTAGCTAAAATAAAATAATTAACACTGCATATAATTATATATTTAATTACACATCGCACATAATTATTTAAATCAAATACACTATCATGCAATTAATTAATTGTAATTAACATAATATTAAATATTGTAAAAATTCGAAAATACCCCTGTTTTCAGAATGTGGTAGTGACAAGTCTACCCACCTTAAAAGAATTTCGTCCTCGAAATTTAAAATCCTCGAAGTAGCATTAAATCATACACACTATTATTCCCTTAATTAAATTCATCAACCACGAATAATCCACAAGGTCTTTTCACAATTCAAAAATTAAAATTATTGCATAACCTGAAAATCCTTGAAATAAAATCAAAGTCCACTAAAAATTTCCTTGAAAGTTTTTAGTTAACAATTCAATACTCAGAATTTAATATCCACTCCTCAAATTTGATTTTAATCAATGCACATTTGTAATCTCGTCCAAAAATTTTGAATTCAACATTAGTCTATTAATAATTTTATTCCTCGATTTCCTCTTTCCTCAAAATACTTAACAATGCGATACTTAAGGATTTTCCAAATACAACATCCCATATAAAATTCTAAAATTTATAATTTGCAATTAAATAAATATATTGATAAATCTCCCAAAATTTCCAAATTTTAATAACCAATTTAAACATGTCATAATCTTCCTGGAATTAATACATCATAAATTCTGTCATGTTAAATTCTTGACCCTTTATTTAAATCAATGTTTATCCTCGAATTTTTTAAATCCTCGATTGTTTTATTTATTTATTTACTACCATCAAAAATTAAATTCCTCAAATCATATAATCATGAACTACTCCATATTGTTATTTCACAATGAATTCTTTCAAAAAATTTATAATTATCATATCCCTAAAATCTTCAAATATAAATCAAATCCCATCCTTATCACAATATCCTCCAAAATTTTAAGTTAAATAACGAAATACAAGAATTTAATATTCAATCCTCTAATTGAAACCCAATTAATGCATATTTCTAAAATTGAATCTCATCCCAAAATTTGAATTCAACACTAATCCATTTGTGTTCTTATTCCTAGATTTTTTTTTCCCACATAATATGCAACAATGTAATACTTATGAAACCTCCAATACAATATTCAAGATATAAGTTCATAACTTGCAGTCCAATAATTATATCGATGGCCTTCTTAAATTCCTCAAATTCAATAATAAATTCAATCATTTCATAATCTTCTTAAAATCAATGATTTAACAAAACTTCAATTATGCCATTTTAAATTCCCAACTCTTTATTTAATTTACATTTTTCCTCAAAATTTAAGGCACCTTGTCTCTCTTTGTCAAGTCATAACCTCTTCGTAAATCTTTACTACAGTTAAATCCTCAACAATCAAAGTCTAAGAGAATTCTACCTACAACCATACAACATGCAACCTAAGAGAAATATGTATGATCATGGTGTCTTTTGTCATGGTATTGCAGTCTCTGTATCAGGGGTACTACTAACTACATTATCACAAGAATTCATGCATACAAGCTACGGTACTAAGGTATCAATCAATCAATCAATCAATTAGATAGAAACAGAAGGAAGGAACGAACAGAACCTGCTAACACATTACCTGCAGTATCGGTCTCCTCGACCGTCATCGCAAATGCCCGCCCTGCTGGGGTGGTTTCCTTTGCGGGTGCTGAGCAATATACGGTTCCACAGGTAGCCTAACTGGATCTCTATAATTTGGAGCTGCGCGCTGGTCGGAAAGATAAGGAACTCGAAGACAATCCCTTACTCGATGTCCCGCAGCGCCACAGTGCAAACAAAGTCCCAGTCTCGTTCTACAGCTCTTCCAAAGGTGACCTGGCTTCTTACAGAAATGACAAGTTCGTTGATCCTGCTGTACAGGAACTGGTGCCGGGTACTGCTGTTGATACTGAAATGCCCTTGGCTGCCACTGGCCAGGGTACTGCTGGGCAACTCTCTCAACTGCCTGTAGTGCCATCTGGTGAGCGTTCTCCATGCTCTCTCTCATCAGCTCGGTTTGTGCCTGGTGCGCTTCTGCTTGCACCCTCTGAGCCTCAGCTTGAACTCGCTGAGCATCTGCCGCCACTCTCTGGGCATCTACCATGCCTTGGATCAAGGTAAACATCTGCGCCCCGTCAATGGGCAAACCTCCGGGAATCGGAGTCGGTGGAGGAGGAAGGTTATCCGTCACAGCTGTGGCTATCCTCTGAACAGGTGGGGAAGAAGGATCCCCGAAAAGTGTAGAAACTCCCACATGCATCGGAGATGTAGGAGGAACTACGGATGTCTGTCCATCAGGTGGAGAGGTGGCAGACCCCTCTAAAGCTGGTGTTCCCGCTCTCATAGACCGTGTCTTCGGTGACATCCTGAAGACAGATCCCAAAGAATCAATTAAGGCAAAAATATGATATTATCAAGGAAGGACAGTACAGTTCTAAGGAAGCAACATTCAAGGTAAAAGATTGGAAATAAACCCTAGTTGATTTCATAAGTCAAAGATGCATCCATGGTCTGATATCTCTATCCCCTAGGTATCACAGTTCTATCACAAACACTCTCACTGCTAGCTTCCTTACCTACTGCAACAGTTGATGCTAGTTATCCTTATCACTCAAGTGCATATCAAATGCAACACACTATACTAAGGACTGCACTCTCTAATACAATCCTAGATAAAAACCCAAGTCAGTTTGCAGTGAATCTCAATCATGCTCAACCAACATATCCTTACACATGCATCTCACCTACTTATATACTAATATCTCTCTCACTATAAATTCTTATCCTTAAATAAAATTCCTCAAAGTAACTCCTCGAATAAACTTTTAAAGTATAATGCATACACTTTTCTCAAGGTTAATTATTTAAATACTGAAATAAAACTTAATCACACAAAATCCTTACAGACTTGTCTAGGTTTATTGAATCGAATCTGAATTCCTCAAAATAAATTTTTAATAGCCATATTTCAACTCCTCAATTTCAAAGTTTTTGCAATTCATTGAAATCTTCAAAATAAATTTTTTTTTTTTTATAACAATCTCAATCTTCTCAGAATCCTAAAATTTAAAATTCATTTTCAATCTTCAATTAAAAAATTTAAATCCACCTTCTGTAGTCCAATAGCTCTAATGTTAATCATTCTCACTGTCCTCATCGACATGCGTCATCAGGTAATACCATAAATCAGTCTGCAAGTTCATCTTGATATGAAATCCAGCCCTACTATAAAACAAAAAATCCTAACTTAATAACTAATCAATCAACAATCAAATCAATATCAACAAATGAGAATGGACGGAACAAAGGAACGATTTTAAATTGGAAATTATAACAAAATTCTCAGGGGTCATCCCAGGAATCTCTCAAGAAATTGTGATTGAGTATTTGCTCTCGTCCTAGTATCCTATGTCCTAGATTCTATCGCAGGCACGCAGTAGTATAACAAGGATGTCACACTACTACGATATCGCACAACTCGCGAAGTCTGACCTGCATGGGCCACCACTAAAAATGTGTCACGACCCGCACCCAGTTTAGGGGCACTAGTACGTGGGTACGTCCAGCCTACGCCGCAGAGTCGGCGGTAGAACGCTGTCAAGGTCTTGATACTATCTAACTAATGTCACACAAGCATCCAATCTCCATTAGGAGGCACAGATGACACAAATAAGATGAACATATACTCAATCACAGGATTACAGCACGATAAGATTTTGAAACAGAAATTAAAATTAAACACCACAAGTCAACAAGTAATAACTTAACTCAACAATATCCAAGAATCATCAAAAGGCCGGAGACAAATCCGGTACCAAATAGTCTACTTAAGAACTAACAATAATAATAATTCCGGCTAGACCTTCCAGAATCACAACTACTACCAAGTCTGCAGCTACTCACCATATGGTCCATAAAGTGTCGGACAGCGGTCCTCTAAGGCATAGTCTGGAAAAATATTTTCAGTCAGGAAGGAGCAAAGCAACACTCTCAAATAACAGTTCCATTAATTGATAATGTCTATAATACAATAAAACATGTCATGCTAGCTACTGAGAAGATAGTGAAATAAATGCGATGGCAATTTAAGAGAGACATGCAATTTAAAGAGACAGGCAATAGGCAATATGATACAGTCAGTGCATGTATGGAAATAAAAGAACAAGGAACAGTATCATATACGGGTGATGTAGTATATGATCTAAAATAGAGAACTGTAACTATTCTAAGTGTTTGAAATTGTAGTTTTGAAATGTGATCGGCTTGGGAACATGTACAATTGCTACAGTCTGGCTAATCATACGTGGGGGTATGATTAACACCAATAATATTTAATTATACAATGGGTATTTGATCACATCTCTCACTAGCAATTTCCCCGCCCCCAACTAGTACTGTGGATCAAATCATGACACGTCACGAATACACGAACATTGTCTAATATATTATGTACAATGTCTAATTATCAATGTCTAATGTCAATGTTAATGTCAATGTCAATATCGTGTATAATATCGATACGAAAATCAAGGTAACATCTCATGACTGCAGATCCAAGCTATACTAGTCCGTGTAGCACAGTGTCAAGGATTCAGATGTAACATTTCATGATTGTTGAACTTATAGAAATTATCAAGAATTGGAAATTATCGGAGAATGTACTTGCCTTTGGTCCTTAGCTGGTAATTATGGATGTCCTGTTCCAGAGTATCCCCTGGGTGAACCAACAGTCCTATAAACATATCATAATTACAACACTTGTATCAGAAGCTATCCTAACACACAGAAGAAATATACTGGCCTCAGGGCTATGCCAGGCAGGGCACTAGTCAACTAGGGTCACCTAGTAGATAGATACATAATTATACACATCTTAATTTACATATGTACTTACAATATATACATCAAATTAAATACATATACAAAATATAAGTATATATATATTAAAATATGCTAAGGTTTTATACAAAATATATATACCAATATATATCAAAATAATTTATACACAATATATATATACATTTATACCAGTTTAAATTTAATACATACACCTTGGTTAAATACCTACAATATATACTTTTAAAATAAGTGATACTTGCATATATATATAAACTTAATAAATAATACTTGTATACACACAAAAGAATTTAACCTAATATATGTATATCTCTAAAATATATGCCAATATAAATACACTGCTATAGTTGTATTTTTACCAAAATACGTTCATTTAAATATATACTAATTTACCTCTTTAAAACATGCATTACCAATGTATTTATATATTATACATATATACATATTAAGCATAATTTAAATAAATAATATACATATGCTAATTTCACATTAATTAAATATATAAATACTTTACATTTTATATACAAATTAAATGAAATACATTTACTAAATACTTATACAAATATATGTATATATTTACCATCATTACATTAATTAGACAATATACATTCACATTTATACATTTATACCAAAAATACGTATTTGCTTTTATTTACTAGATATCTCATATATATAAAATAACCAATATATATATATATACAATATATATATATATATCAATTTAATCACACCTCCTAGAATACATATATATATATATAATCATACTTAAATATATATACATTAATACCTACATATACTAAATTAAATACATTGTATATACTATACACATTAATTAATATATATACAAAACATACACTGGTTATATATACATGAATATATTACATTAATATACATACATATATATATACATATATATATATATACATATATATATAAAGAAGGAGGGAGAAGAAGAAAGAAAACCTTACAGTGAGGGGGTCGCCGGAATACGGCCGGAGAACAGCCGGACCGGAGCAGCAGAGGGGGAGCAGCGGCGAGGGGGTTGGCCGCCGGGCCGGGCTGAGCAGAGATGGATGGATGGATGGAGAGGGAAGCAGCGCCGGGGAACAGTCCGACGGGGGAGGAAGAGCAGCGGGTTGGCCGCTGGAGTCGTCGGCAGAGGGAGGAGCCGCCGGGCTGGAGGCTCGGCCTGGAGCAGATCGGAGGGAGAGCCGCCGACCGTTGGTGGCGCGAGGGGAGCAGCCGAGGGCTGTGGGCTGCACGCAGAGGGAAACAGCGGCTTCGCCGCCGGGGATCGGCTAGGCCGGCCGCCGGAGCACAGGGTCTGGGGGGAAAAGCACAGTAAGGGTTGAGTTTCCCCCCTTCTCCCTATATTTGAATTTCGAATCCAAAAAATTAAAGAAGAAGGAGAAGGAAGAAGGAGGAGGAAGAGAAGAAGAAAAGAAGAGAAGAAGAAAGGAAGAAGGAGAAGAATTACATACGTATGAGAGGGAGGAGGCTTGAGGATTTTGGAGGCTTGTGAGGTGGGGGAAAACCTAGGTTGTCTAGGGATTAGGGCTTGAGGTACAAGATATTAAATAGGAAGAGAGAGGGTGTGATGGAGGGTGATGATTTCATCCCTTGAATGGGTGGCTAGGATTGAACATGAAGGGAATTAATTCATGTAGAAATGAGGGTTTTTAATTAAAAATTTAATAGGCTCCCTCATTGGTTTAAAAAATAAATGGGTGTTGGCACAAAATGCCAATTTGCAATTTAACCCCCTTAAATTTGGGAAATTGCACAAACACATGAAATGACGAAAATTGGGCGGGCGATTCGGGGTCCGATGTTTTGTAGGGTCAGGGGGAGCTGTAAATTTGGTGTGGGCTAAAATAACAGGCACTGGAATTAAATTAGGATTTTAAAATCAGATAAAAGGGTATCCTCAATTTAAATAGAAATAAAATACAAGTTGGGTTCAACAATTAATTAGGAGTACATGGAGCCAAAATCAGATCAGGTCATCAATACCAATATTGAAGAAGACTCAGAACAGAATATTACCCTTATTTGGGCCGCATGAAAAATAGGTCAAGATTGCCTCCAATTTAAATTGGAACGCACAACGATACAAAAATAGGAATTTAAAAATAAACGTCCGCGACGATTTTTGCGCGGCCAGAAATAATGCACAGGGAGCATAATTATGAGTTGCAAAAATAGCAGAATTGAAGGCGGGCATGTCTAGGGCAAGATGGTAAAATTTGTTGGAAGACAAAAGTCAGGGTAGCGCTCCAAATATCGAAGCAAAGGCAATGCGCAAAAATATTAAATAAAATACAGTAATTAATTTCAATCTCCAAATATTAAATTCTAGATAAAACAATAAAATCCAGAATTCTATAATTCGGACAGGGGTTCGCCTACTGGGCTTCTAGGTCTAGTCTGCTAGCTAAAATAAAATAATTAACACTGCATATAATTATATATTTAATTACACATCGCACATAATTATTTAAATCAAATACACTATCATGCAATTAATTAATTGTAATTAACATAATATTAAATATTGTAAAAATTCGAAAATACCCCTGTTTTCAGAATGTGGTAGTGACAAGGGATATAATTAGATATAAGTTATTAGGTATTACTGAATGTTCAAGATGATCGAAGTCTGGCTTCCTTAACCCATGACAACTTAACTGTATCACACTTACTCATAAGAGGTTGAGTTTTCTTCTAATACTTCTGGTATCTTTACTAGGATGCTCAAATATTATGGAAGAAAGGCTCTAGATTATCTTTTCTATGCAAAAGATGTTATTTGTAAATTTTTAACAATGAGGGGGGTTAAGTGCTTGGTTGATCTTTACCTGACTTTCGATCGCTGTACAAGCAAAAGATGATTCATGAATCATCAACCATCTTCATTCTAGTACATCGATCTGAAGTCAGGTAAAGATCACCCAAGGAAACACTTAACCTTCTCATTTTTAAAATTCAAAAAAAAAATGTATGCACAGAAAGGATAATCAAGTACCTTTCTTCCGTAATATTTGAACATCCTAGTAAAGATATCAAAAGTAGCAGAAGAAAATTTCTTGTGAGTAACTGTACTGTAGTTAAGCTGTCATAGGTTAAGAAAACCAGACTTCAACCATCTTGAACATAAATAAAGAAGGATATGGGTATCGTCACATGTTCCTTTGTGAGTCATTCTCTGAAAAAAAATTACTTCTGCAAGCCTTTTAAGGCTTTTAGAGTTCTACCAGATTTCTAAAAAATCATAGAAAAGACAAGTATTATAAATTTTCTTTTCTAGGATTTTTCTAGAATTTTTCCCCTTTATTTTTTAGGATTTTTAATCTTTTCGTTCTTTGCCTTTTCTAGGATTATTCAAAAATCTAGTAGAACTCTAAAAGCCTCAAAAGACTTACAGAAGTAAACTTTTATTTTAGAGAATGGCTCACATGGACACTTGACTTCGGAGTGTCCAACATAGGACGATCACAGTCACAGTTATTAATCTAGATTCCTAGGTTTTCCTTATTTAGGTAAGCCTAGGTTTTCGAACACGATTCCTAATTAGATAGGTGCTAAGTCTAGAGATTACTAGTATCAAATTAAATAGGTAAGTTCCAACATTGAATAATTGAAAATGAAAGAGCCAAAATTGAATAATTATACAATTAATATAATTTAGTATAGTTTAAATAAAATAAAATTCTATTTGTGTGTGTGTGTGTGTCCGTGTCAATTGTGTCAGTGTCAGTGTGTCAGTGTCATTGTCAGAAGAATTAGGGGTTAGGTTCACCTGAGAATGGGGACAAGCGTCGAAGGCGGTGGGAGTGTAACCATATACATCACTAATAACATCCTTAAATCCAAATCAAGCATAAACGATTATCACATATTGAAGTGTAACCATATACATCAAATCGAATATTTTTGGTTGTGTCCTAACATTGTGTCCAAGCGTCTATGCCCTAGTTTGATATCAATATTCATATTAGATTATGATTTTCAAATTTTACAAACTATAAAATGTGCCCGTGTGTGTTGTTGGCCCATATGGTCTCAGTCAACTTAATTTTGATAGTTAACTAAACCATGCATTGATATGTCACGATCTGAAGCCGCAACACTGCTTTTATATATCATCTGTATTTAATCTATTCAAATATAATCTTTTATTTATTTGAGTCTATGACTGATGTAAGCTGAGTCGCACTAGCAAATCCCAAGTACCTATACCCAGATACCTAGTCCACTCAAATGAACCAAAGAACCTATCCACCAAATCAGGTCACATTCATTTACAAAGTCTACCATACTAAGAGACCGAACTCGGGCTGAACTCGTGCCGAACTCGGACCGATCTCGGTTACCCTTTTGGTATAAAATCAACCAGTTCAATAGCTCCTGATTTCTTAGCCCAATGGTTGGAAATTTGAATTAAATCCTATCTGAATTCTGGCCGAATTCAGTTTGCCAACACCCTATAAATATGATTAGAATTCTTTATTCTTACTCATTCAACCATTCTTTAATCTTCTATCCTATTGTGAGCAAGCCTCTAAAACTTAATTTTTTTAATCTCAAAGAGCAACTCCCTAGCCTTCCTAGTGCCAAGTACAATCTCGTTCTAGAAGTCTTTTGAGTTATAAAAAGCTTTGTTCCATCAGTTACTTTCTCTCTCTAAGCTGTGAAGTTACGAGACTTCGGATCAAACCTCGTGGTGTAAAGAAGTGGCAATCCTTCGGATCAAAGCTTGTGATTCGCTATTGGTGATTATAGTGGATAAAATTCGAGCTTGAGTTCTCGGGACTGGACTAATCCTCTCAAAAGAAAACCAGTATACATCTTGGTGTTTGTGTTTGGTTTCTCTCTCTACTTTACTGCTTTACTTTACTGTCTTTATATACACTGTTAGTTAGCAACTGCCTTCATTCTAATAATTTTAAATTGGGTAGATTATTTTGCTGCACTCTATTCATCCCCTCTAGAGTTGCCTCACGGTCCTTCAATTGGTATCAGAGCTAGTTCTCTTAATATTTGGCTTAACATCCTAAGAGACTTATGGCAACTGTTAGATCTATCCATACCAATAATGGTGAAGGCCAGTCCACAAATAGGCTATCCTTATTTGATGGTACTAACTACATGTACTGGAAGACACGTATGAGCTTCTACCTAAAGTTACTTGATTTTGACCTTTGGGCTGTAGTAGTAGAAGGATACAAGAAACCACCTAGAATAGTCATAGACACCGAAAAAATAAGCTAGTCTTGATGCTAAAGCTATTAACGCTCTATTTTATGCTGTAGACAGAATTGAATTTAACAGGGTCTCCAATTGCAGAACTTCACACGAAGTTTGGAAACTTCTTGAGGTCACTCATGAAGAAACCTCCCAAGTGAAGGAATTAAAAATAAGTCGTCTAACACAAGAGTATGAAGCATTCAAGATAAAGCAAAATGAGACGATTATTCAAATATTTATGAGATTCCTTGACATTGTCAACCCTCTATTATCACTCGGCAAGGAGTACAACAATCATGAAAAGATTCGCAAAGTACTCAGGGGACTCACCAAGAATTAGAATTCCAAGGCCACTACAATCATAGAAGGGAATGATCTTACCACGATGACCCTCGAGACACTCATGGGCAAGCTGATGACTCATGAGCTGGATCTCAAGAAATTTGAAGAACCCACTCCCAAGGAGAAGATTGCTCTTAAGGCACATCACAAAAAGGTCACCAGCTATAACTCCGACGACAATAAGTCTCAAGATGAGGAAGTTGCCCTGACCACCAGAAACTTCAAAAAATTTCTAATGCTTGAGAAATCAAAGAAGAAAAAGCCTACTGACAACAGTGATGAAGAGCCTATATGCTACAACTATAAGAAGACAAGAAATATAAAGAAAGATTGTCCAAACCTAAGAAAATAAAATTGCCACAATTACTCATTTAGGAGAACATCATCACAAAAATATGCAAAGACTAGTATTTGGCACGAAAGTAAAGCTAGTGAATTCGAAGAAGAGAATCCTCGAGAAGCAGCAAACCTATGCTTCATGGCATTAGCCGATCAGGTAACGGATAACAACTTTTATGATAATTTTACTTTTGATGAACTAGGTAATGCTTTTAGTGATCTGCTTGATGATTTTAGGAAACTTAGAAATAAGTACAAGCATGCTAAGAAAGATGTTCAAGAATGTCAAACTAAAATAGAGAGACTAATATCTCTACTAAGTAAAGGATACCTCAAACGATTCAGACAAGAATTCTAGACTTAAGCTTAACCTCCACGAGGCACTTGCCAGTCTTGACAAGAGCTCTCAGGAGAACGCTAAACTTAAGGAAGAACTCGAATCTGAATAGAAGAAGTATTCTACTGCTGCACGTAGAATAGATGCTCTCACTGCTAAATATGATAAAGTATATGCTACCTCTAAAAGTTATAGATTAGATTGGGTAAACAGGTCGAACAAACCTCCACCCAACCTAACACGAGACACGTAGCAAGACAAAAGAACACTCACTGTTATGCTCCTACCTACATGCATAACAGTTCATGCAATCATCATGCACATAGAACCAAACACAATCATGCAGTCTATTATAGAAGACCACAAAAAAAATATTCTACACAATCATGCATTCTATTATAGAAGACCACAAAAAATATTCCATACAATCATGCATTCTATCCACATAGACCACAAAGAACTGTTTCACATAATCATATCTATCATGTTGCACTAAGCATCAATCACACAGCTATATGTTACTACTGTGGTAAGAAATGACATATATCTAGATTTTGTAAAACAAAAAAAATTAGTAGATATGAATATTTATGCATGGGTACCAAAAACTAACACAGCAGGACCCTCAAGAAAATGGGTACCAAGGGTTACATCTACAACTCGTTTTGTAGGTGGACCAACCCTCTCATGCTAGAAGCAAGTGGATTCTCTATAGTGGTTGCTCACGACATATGACTGGTGATGCTAACCTATTTGTAATGCTATCGATGAAGAAAGAAGGTTATGTCTCCTTTGACAATAATCTCAGAGGATACATTATTGGTAATGGTAATATAGGTGTTCCTCCCTATCCTGTCATAAAAGACGTATGTCTAGTAACGAAATTAAAACATAACCTACTCAGCATCAGTCATATAGTTAACCATGGTTATGGTATTAACTTTATTAAAAACAAATATTCTATTTATGAAAAATTCACAAGTAAGGTTATCTTTGAAGGGATTAGGGAAGACAATATCTATATTTTCTATCTTACAAAAGACACTGACAATGCATGCAAATGTCTATACTCCAATAAAGATGACAGCTGGCTATGGCATATGCGTCTAGGACACACAAATATGGACACTATTGCAAGACTAACTACAAAGAAACTCGTAAGAGGCTTACCAGGGATTACTTTCAAGAAAGATATGGTATTTGCTGACTGTGAAAAGAATAAAGCTACTAAATTTTCCTTTAAATCAATCAACTCTGTAAGTACCTCTAGACCTCTCAAACTCTTGTATATGGACTTGTTTGGACCCAGTAGAGTCACCAGTCTTGGCGGTAAGCTTTATGCTTATGTTATTGTTGATGATTTTCTAGATACACATGGGTTTATTTTTTTGCAAATAAAAATAAAGCATTTTCTGAATTTGTCATTTTTTGCAAAAATGTTCAAAACGAAAAAGGTTTCGTGATTACTCGTATCCAAAGTGATCATAGAGGCAAATTCAAAAATAGTGATTTTAAAATATTTTGCAATAAAATAGTTTTTCTCATTATTTTCTTGTCCTAGAACTCCACAAAAAAATAGTGTTGTAGAGCGAAAGAATAGAACTCTTGACGATATGGCTAGAGTCATGTTAAATCAGTATAACCTTCAAAAATATTTTTGGGCTGAAGCTGTAAGTACTTCATGCCATGTTTTGAATATGGTGCTTATTCGACCTATATCGAAGAAAACTCCTATGAACTTTGGGTTGGTAGAATCCCCACAATTAGTTACTTTAAAGTTTTTGGCTGCAAATATTTTATTCTTAATACCAAAGATAATCTAGGAAAATTTGACTCCAAGGCCGATAAAGGTATTTTTCTAGGTTATGCCGCCAAAAGTAAATGATTCAGAGTATTCAACAAAACCTCATTGACCGTTGAAGAATCAATCAATGTTACATTTGATGAACACAACACTCAAGCCCTAAACAAAAGCGACGATGAAGGTAGTCAACCCACAACCAATAAGACATCAGAAGATACAAACAGTATAAGTCATCCGAAAAATCTGCCAAGGAGACTAAAGTTTTCCACAGATCATCCTGAGGACTTGGTAATAGGTGATGTATCAAAAGGTGTAAGTACACGTTCCTCAAATAGAGATATCATTGCAAATGTTGCTTTTATTTCTCAAATAGAACTTAAAATTACTGATAAAGCTTTTGCTGATGAATTTTGAATTTCTGCTATGCAAGAGAAACTCAACCAATTTGAACGTAATCAAGTTTGAGAACTCGTTCCTAAACCTAATAATTATTCGATCATTGGTACTAAATGGGTTTTTTGAAATAAATAAATGAGGATGGTTCAATTACACGTAACAAAGCACGTCTCGTAACTCTAGGATACAACCAAGAGGAAGGTATTGACTACGATGAGACTTATGCTCCTGTTGCTAGACTTGAATCTATCCGAATGCTTTAAGCTTTTGCTATTTTTTATAACTTAAAGCTTTTTCAAATGGATGTCAAAAGTGCTTTTCTAAATTGAGTTATCAAAGAAAATATTTTTGTTAAACAACCCCCTGGTTTTGAAGATTTCAAATACCCTGACCACGTATTCAAGTTATGAAAGGCTCTATACGGACTCAAAAAAGCCTCCCGTGCTTGGTATGAACGTCTTAGCTTCTTTTAACTTGAAAATAGTTTTTCAAAAGAAAATTTTGATACTACTCTTTTTATAAAATCTTATGCTGATTATTTGTTATTAGTGCAAATATATGTTGATGATATCATATTCGGATCTACTAATGAGATGCTATGTAACAAGTTTGCTAAGTGTATGCCAAGTAAATTTAAGATGAGCATGATTGAAGAGCTGACTTTCTTTCTAGGATTGTAAATCAAACAAGATTCACAAGAAACTTTTATCCATCAGGCTAAGTACACGAAGGATTTGCTCAAAAAGTTCGACATGGACAATGCAAAGCCTATCGGAACTCCAATGGCAAAATTCACTAAGCTTGACCTTGATGAAAGCAGTAAACCAATAGATATACGTAAGTATTGAGGTATGATTGATAGTTTGTTATATCTAACTGTTAGTCGCCTAGACATTATGTTTATTGTATGCCTTTGTGCTAGATATCAGGCTAATCTTAAGGAATCATATTTGTGCGTAGTTAAGCGTATCTTTAGATATCTTAAAGGAACTTTATCGGAAGGCTTATGGCATCCCAAAACTACTTTCTTTGACCTTGCTGGTTATCGGATACTGATTTTGCTGGATGCAAAGTCAATTAAAAAAGCACAGGCGACACTTGTCATTTCCTAGGAAAGTCTTTAGTTTCCTAGTTTAGCAAGAAATAAAATTCTGTTACATTATCAACAACTGAGGCAGAGTATATCGCCGTAGGACGTTATTGTGCTCAAATTTTGTGGATGAAGCAAACCCTAGAAGATTTCAATCTGCACTATAAGAACATTCCTATTTTCTGTGATAACACTAGCACTATTAATCTCACTAAAATCTAGTATACCACTCACGCACTAAGCACATAAAAATTTGTCATTATTTTATAAGGGATCATCAATTACACGAAGATATTCGTTTAGAATATGTGGACACGAAATATCAATTAGAAGACATCTTTACTAAACCTTTAGCAGAAGATCGATTCAAATTTATCCGTCGAGAATTAGGTCTTTTAGATTCTGATAAAATATAAGAATCATAAGATGCTTTACAAACTTGTTATCACACTTTTCAAAAGTTTGAAAATTTTGGATACAAGCTGAAAGAGCCCTTATGTCAAAAAGGTGTAAATAACCTTAAGCGACACGATATTTAAGTGTCTTTGGACCACCGCTAGCTGGGATCCAGCCCCTATAGTTACTCCGAGATAATTTAAACTCTTGAAATCGTCTTATTTAAGTTCAGCACTTATCATTCTATATTCATATTAAGTCAAGAAAGGTATAATATCGATTAAAGTTAGATTGAGATTCTGGAAATAAATGTCAACAGAATTCGGACCGAACTCGGGCCGAGCTCGGACCGAACTCGGTTAGTTTAATTCCAGAATATGCTATGTCATTTAATTCTCTTTCTAATTTAGGTTTCTGCTACTCTATATATAGATTATTTCGTTGCTCATTCATTCAGACCAACGAAAATGATCCCTCCTCCACAAATAAACCTTAGCTTTTTCTCCTATATCCTCTCCTAATGGCTCCTAAAAGGAAAATTGATTCCTTTTTTGACTCTCTTTTCTGTCCCATCATGCCAAACATAGGTGAATTCGATGGTTTCACTTTTCGAAGCCTCAAAATTTTAAATGATTGGTTTAATGACTTCTCTAAGAGACACATCTGTTTTGGCCATCCTATTGATTTTTCTTCTTAACACAAAGACTATCTACATATTCTTCAAAAACTTCAACTTTAAGAATTTGTTACAACCTGTACCAAAATTTACACCAATGCTATTCAAATATTCTATTGTAACTTAACATATGAACATGATACTATTTTATCTAGAGTTCATAGCATTCCAATTGAATTCGAAGCGAATGACTTGGGTAAAATCCTACGCATTTCCGCTGATGGAAAACCCTTAGTCAATATCACGCAAGTTTAATTCGACAATGGACTTTAGATTCTTTAAAAAATATCCTTTGACATCCTCTTGAATGTCCACCTGGTAAATTTTATGCTAGATATTTGAATGGTCACTTATTTCAAATGCAGTGTATTATCTTTTTAACTTTTCTACCTAAGAAGACTTACTTTGATAAGGTCTCCTATCTAGAAATGTCAGCTTTATATCACTTGTATTTCGGTATTAACTTTAATATTTTCCAGGCCATCTTATCTCAAATGGTTCAATGTCGCAAGAAAGTGCGTCCACTACTATACGCCATGTACTTGCCAACCATTTTTAGCTATTTCGATATTCCTTTGAATACTTATCCAAATCTAAAGGAACCTTTATACCTCAATTTAATTCGGAGAATTGAGCCAACTATGCTTCTACCTTATAACTCATCATCAAACTCCAATACTCATCATGTTGATTATGTCCCTCCTGTTGATGAACAACCGCAAACCTTAGAGTCTATTTTCAATCTATTGCGTGATCGCTTCCACCAAGAAGATATACGCAATTGTGCTACTAATCATCGCCAAACTCTTCAAACTTAGGCTCTTGGCAACACTTTGATAGACATCTAGTACACCCTATCGAAGCACCCAGCCGGACCTTTTTTGATTCTCCGGAATCCGAATCAACAAGGATTTCGTATTGATCACCCTTATGTTTAGCGACATTTGGATCCAGCTGATACCTTCTTTGATCCAAACAGAATAGTTGAACCGAATGATAAAGATGATGAACATAACAACTAGTTACTCAATGGATTTAAATGTTTAACAAGTTTACTTTTAGATGCTCTCTATGATGTTTCAACTACACATCCACTTTTGTATATTTTCTTTTCAAATAAATAAAAGTTTAATACAATTTTCTTTTATTAATATATATTATCCTGTATACGCTTTACTCTCTTGTGTTTCTTGTCATCTCACCGATTTCGGGGGAGCATGTCGTTTCCATCAAATAACAACGGGGGAGAAAGACATACATGATACTAGCATACAAGACAATACTTGACAAACGTTATTTTCAGCATATCAACTACTCCACAGTTGCGGGGGAGCCTTGCATATTAAAGACTTGCAATAGTTTGTCAATTATCAAAATGGGAGAGATTGTTGGCCTATCCGGTCTCAGTCAACTTAATTTTGATAGTTAACTAAACCATGCATTGATATGTCACGATTTTAAGCCTCAATACTGCTTTTACATGTTGTTTGTATTTAGTCTATTCAAATGTAATCTTTCATTTATTTGAGTCTAGGACTGATGTAAGCCGAGTCGCACTGGAAAATCCTAAGTACCTATACCCAGATACCTAGTCCACTCAAATGAACCAAAAAACCTATCGACCAAATCAGGCCATATTCATTTACAAAGTCTACCATACTAAGTGATCAAACTCAGGCCAAACTCATGCTGAACTCGGACCAAACTCAGTTACCCTTTTGGTATGAAATCAACCAGTTCAATAGCTCCTAATTTCTTGGTCCAATGGTTAGAAACTTGAATTAAACTCCATCCGAATTCTGGTCGAATTCTGTTTGCCTACACCCTATAAATAGGATTAGAATTCTTCATTCTTACTCACTTTACCATTCCTTAATCTTTTATCCTATTGTGAGCAAACCTCTATAGCCTTAGGTTTTCTATCTCAAAGAGCAACTCCCTAGCCTTCCTAGTGCCAAGTGCGATATCGGTCTAGAAGTCTTCTGAGTTATAAAGAGCTTTGTTCCATCAATTACTCTCTCTCTCTCTCTCTCTCTCTCTCTCTCTCTCTCTCTCTCTCTAAGCTGTGAAGTTGCGAGACTTCGGACCAAACCTCATAGTGTAAAGAAGTGGCAAGCCTTCAGATCAAAGCTTATGATTCACTATTGGTGACTATAGTGGTAAAACTCTGAGCTTGAGTTCTCGGGACTGGACTAGTCCTCTCAGAGGAAACCGGTATACATCTTGGTGTTTGTGTTTGCTTTCTCTCTCTACTTTACTGCTTTACTTTATTGTCTTTATATACATTGTTAGTTAGCAACTGTCTTCATTCTGATAATCTTAAATTGGACAGATTATTTTGCTGTACTCTATTCACCCTCCTCTAGAGTTGCCTTACGGTCCTTCAATATGTGTGTGTGTGTGTCCATGTATGTGTATGTCCTAACATTGTGTCCAAACTAATGTTTAAGTTTTAAAAATTATAAATATTATTTCCATAATTTATAAAACTTTAAAATTATTCATATTGTGTCATAACGTTGTGTCCAACCGAATGTGTTTGTATGTGTGTATGTGTGTGTATTTGTGTCAGTGTGTGTGTCAATGTCTGTGATCGTGTGCAACTCAAACATGTCCGTGTTAGTGTGTGTGCGTGTCTATGTCATGTATGTATTTGAGTATGTCATGTATGTATTTGAGTACGTGTCGTGTCAGTATCAGTGTCTATGTCTGTGTCGTGTTAGTGTGCGTGTTATGATGTGTCAGTATTTGTGCTACGAGAAAGAAAGAGAGAGAGAGAGAGAGAGAGAGAGAGAGAGAGAGAGAGAGGGTTAGGGTTAGGGTTTACCGAGAGAGATATAGTTAGGGTTAGGGTTGACCATGGAGGGGTCGACCGGAGGAGAGGAGCACCAGTGGTGGTGGCCGGAGCTGTGGAGAGGAAGACGAGCGGGTGGGAAGGAGGATCGTCTGTAGGGAGACCACGACTGCAGGAGGAGTGCCTGTGGGAAGAAGGACTGCTGGGGGCTGGGGCACTGTCAGTGAGGGCGGCGTTGGGGCGGCTGAGAGCGAGGGTCAGGGGCGAGGGGGCGGCTGAGAGCAGGGGTCGGGGCGAGGGGGCGGCTGAGAGCGGGGGCAAGGTCGACGAGGGGGCGGCTGAGAGCGGGGGCGAGGTCGACGAGGGGGCGGCTAGTCGCCGGGGCAGGTGGGTCGCCGTGGAACAACATAATCGGGGGGGGGGGAGGAGGGGAATGGTTCAAAAAAATTAGGAGTGGGGGGGTGAGAATGAATGGGGTGAAATAAAAAGTCGAACTAGTTCCCTATATGAATAAATTCAGCGATGTCAGTAATTATCGTCGCTAAACTTCGCTAGAGTTTAATATAATACGACATATACGGTTTGGCATCGCTAAACGTCGCTGATATAAAAAATATAGGGACATTCACCGACTCTTTGGCGACGTCAATTTTCATCATACTAAGGCTAGTTGGCCAAAGTCGCTAAATGTCGCCAACAATGATGTATTGCGACGTTTATTAAAAATGTTGCTAATTTTAATAAACGTAGCGACATCATCTTACGAAGTCGCTAATTTGGCTTATTTTGGTAATGGGTTTGCCTGAACCTCTGTCCCTGCCCTCTGTTCTACCATCTTTGATCAGCCTCGGGACTAACAGTTATATCAGTCCACAGTCCTCCATAACGTTACAATTTCTTTGTGGTATACAAGCTATTCTTCTCATGCATAAATATTTGTTGTTCCTCTGTTGGGTAATCCAGACTCGATTTGAGGTATGTAGGGATAATATGGAATATAGTGGAGGTTTGAATTGAGTTACGACAAAGGCGACGGAGAATCAATAGCTGAACCGGTATCACATTTATTCCCAAATTTCGTATTTCTAGATTTTCGGTATTTAAATTTTCTTCATAAAATATAATTATATTGTATTTTGTATTCCTGACTGTATTTTGATTTATGTATTTTGGGTATTTGGATCTTTGTTTTGGCCTTGATCAGCTATTTGAATTTGGTTTCTAGTCTAGGGAAAGTTCTGTAGAGTTTTTCATTGTGGTATCACAAGAGTGGGATACTCGAGTGTTACACAGTTTTCATAATCGAAATAATGTTATATGCAAACTAACTGTATTTCTTATAATTTGTGCAACAAAGTTTATTTATAGACTACACTGAACTTGTAGAAACCCATGGCAAGCAAGCCATAAACCCGGACTAGGATCGGATAAAATCGAAAACCTAAACCCTAGCTTTTTAGTCAAATTTCCAAGCGAGCAGTATACTGGTCGGTATACCGTCCAGTATATTGTTCGGATGGAAAGTTGCCCAACAAGCCTATTTCTAACCATTTAATCTCAATCTGATGTTCAAGATTCATTTTCCTTGAGTTATATAAGATAAATAACTCTCATTTCTTTCCCTCTTCTTTTTTTCTCTCAACAGAACCCTCTCTCAATCTATTTCTCTCTTTCTCACTCTCCTTCACTTCTCTCTCGAGTTCACCATTGGAGCTCACCCCAGGCTCGACCAACCCTAGGGAGAACTGTGGCAAGCAGTGCGAGGCATGTATCCATCCGGACCGGTTGGAGGAGGATTCGGAGCCTAATTCCTAGTCATAGGCATGCGAGAGTGAGGAAAGTATATCTTTCTCACACTATGGAGGAAATACCTTAGCACATTTTCTGTCAATTTTGTGGACACAAGGTACACGACTACATCCAAGCTAATAGGGCTCAGTGCATGCTTAGCCTTTTGTGTCACTACCAAAATAAGATATATTAGCGATACCTAAAAATGTCGCTAATATGTAAAAAAATGTCAGTAAAATAATTTTGTGACGTATTTGGCGACGTCAACATGTGATCGCTTGTTACTTGGTCGCTAACATGATATACGTCGCTATTATTTTCTACAGCGACATACGTTAGCGACGAAAGAACGTTGCTAAAATTTTTACAAGTAACGGCGTATAGCGAAAATGTGTCGCTAAGTTGGCGACGTCATAAAATATTTCTAAACGTCGCCAAATTAGCGTCTAAATGAGCGACGTTTTGTTACAACATTACTGACGTGGCAAATTTTGTAATATCATCTATTTAGCAACGTTTAGCGATAATTAGTGACGTCATCGACACAGTTTAGCGATGTTCTAATGGATGGTAGAGAGGAGTTTGTTTCGTCGTCGTGCGTCGTAAATCGTCGCTAATCTGAAGAAAAAAGCAGCCTATAATTTGTTAAATAGTTTCCAAATAAATTATTTTATAGTTTATGAAATCATAGTTTATAAAATCACAATATCAAAATAGACCCGGAGCAACCCTCCGTTGAATTCTCTGGATTCGTCGATCCCTTCATTGGAACACATAACACCGATAAATTCACATACACAGATATTATGAATAATAAAGTAAACTAAGGAAATTTCAAATTTGTATTACACCCAAGAAATAGATACATATAATGTCACTAA
Organism: Iris macrosiphon; assembly: GCA_036927795.1. Classification (NCBI taxonomy): domain Eukaryota; kingdom Viridiplantae; phylum Streptophyta; class Magnoliopsida; order Asparagales; family Iridaceae; genus Iris; species Iris macrosiphon. Next base: position 117,811,699 of record JAYESA010000012.1, on the reverse strand, counting down.
AAATATCCAATCTCATCATATAATGTCACTAAAAATGTGAAATAAATACATCAAAGACCCAAAATGGGCCAATACACAAACATATAAAAAATTTGTCCAAACAAGGACTACCGCTGATCAGGAGGAGGAGGAGGAGTGCCATCACGCACCTAGGATTGGAGAATGTTAAAATGTACCTGGGATTGAAGAATGTCGATGGAGAAGGCAGTATCATTGGTGGAGTCGATATCGATGTTGGCGCACCAGGAGGACGTATCTACTACAACACTGCCAGTCGAGCATTGTATGAATCCATGGCAGATACCAGTCTCAAAGTGCTCTCCGCCATTGACTAGCTCAACGAAGCCTGTGTTGCTTGTATCCTTGCAGTGCTCTCCGCCACTAACTCGATCACCTGTGCCACCTACAGCCTCGCCAGTGACCCGCTCATGGCCACATATGAACTCTCTTGCACCGTTAAGCTATGATCTGTAGACGCGGCATGAGACACCATGCTGCAGCCTATCGTCTGGCTCAGAGTCCTAAGCTCCATAATGTTGTACTGGAGTGTATCAAAATGTATGGTGATTGTCTCGTCGTCCGTCTACGGCTGGGATGGGACTTGGCCTGCTCTGCAATCCTCAGCATAAACTCGTTGCATAAAGACGCAATCTGACGGTCAATGCTCTCCTGGGCTCGTACCGACACCTACAAAGGCTGTAGGGAATATACAATGGTAGAGGGGCCCCTGGAGGACCGCGTTACAACCAAGGTGTCGTAGGATCCCGTACCATAGTATGTACCCCTTTGAAGACCACAAACGACGATCATTCACAGCTCGTCCGCCAACAGATCTTTGGGGGGGGGGGAGGCTGCGGCTGGGCCTACGAGGAAGTACCAGCCTCTCCCTCGATAGGTGCAGTAGCAGCCTGTTGCGTCGACTGCTCACTGAGCCTAAGATACTCATCCTAGAAAAATATGTCTCTCTCGATAAGTGTATATCTACTATTCATAATTCCTAATATCTAAGCTACTCATTACTAACTACATGGATATTTATTTACAAATTTTCTAAGTCATATTAAAATTAATAAAATATAAAGTAATACTTATATTGCTCTGTGTGGCCCTCTCATCGATGAGTTGTCTGCCCTTCCGATGGGTGACCAGGAAGACGGTCAGTATGTTTGCATCCTCGCCCCTCTATACTTGTTAAAAAATATATTATTTGTTGTTAAAATTAAACATTTTATCTTTATTTGATTCAAATAATATATATTTAATAAAATACATATTTTATCATCGGAATGGAGCCACCACACCACTTTTCTGCATTCTTCCTGGCCGCCTTCGCATTCCCCTATCTTTCCTTATACCTGGGATTATTGAATCTAGCCCTCATCGTAGCCCACTGCTTAGGCATGAGCCAACCTTGATCGGTTGTCTCGATCGATTTCGAGCCTTCTGGTCGTCGATCGCATTATTGACCAGCTTGGCGGCCATGGCAGGAAATATCTTCTCGATCAATTCAGCCCGGTGTGGTTGATAAAAATTAATACGTTTTCTATAAGAAGTAAAGTAGTGAGTGTGAGACTCGTCTCACTGTTCTAGTATACGTACCCGAGATACGCGTATAATACATGTATATTTTATTTATTGTTTAATTGCTTACTTTATGCCATTCATGCATTGTTTAGGTTATTTTTGTAAATTTTTCTTAGTTGCATGCTTTGGACCGTTGGTCCCTTGGTTTTCGTGTGCATGGCTAAGATGAACCCAGGTGAGGGGCATGGATTATGATCCAATGGATTACAATCCTAACTCTTCCTATATAAGCAATCCCACTCTCTTTCCTCCACTTTTCTTTTTCTTTCATTTCTCTTTCCTTCTTCATTTTTTCCCCAGCAAAGAGCAATAAACGAGCTTAGCCTTGGCCGTGGATCACCTTGGTAGTATTGGTATTAGGCTAGAACTTGACCGTAGGCAAGTACATCTTGCCAACCGAGTGAACCCATGATTTAGAGCTTCTTGATAACCTAAGTTTACTTTATTTGCTAGCTTAGTTATCTGCATATTTTTAGTAGTTTAGAACTTGTCTCGTTGATAATTTTTGTTTTTCTTGGATTTGTTTGCTCATAGAGCTCGAGAATAGCAAGTCAGAGAATGCAAAGTTGACCTAAGAATGTATACAATAAGTACGCAGGAAACCCTTGTCGCATAAGCAAAGTTCCAGTGAGCGCACTTGTGTATGTTTTCACAAATTACTTAAAAAGTGCGCCAAGATATGTTAAGTACTCTGGACACACTTCTCTACTCCTACGTATGATTTGTACTATGGCAATTCCTTCAAAAGTACGCCAATCCTATATAGCACACATTTGAATGGATCTACAAGTCATCAAGAATGTATGCCATTGCTTAAAAAGCCAAGTTGGGGCACTTGGTAGATATAGCCGAGTTGGCACACTTTGGTGGAAATTTTTTTACCGGCGCACTTTATCGCTTCTAAGAATGGCGCACTATATGGCATTCTCCAGAGATGGCATACTTTGTAGCCTTTTGTATTACTTAATGACTAAGCAATAACTTCTGACCATTCTCGAGAATTGTGTCCTCGATTGCAGTATTGTCTCGACTGTTGTGCCAAGGCTTGAGACTTGTATTTTGTCTTTAGTAGACTTTCCACAGATTGTTTGTGCGCTAAACCTCACTACTGGCATACTTGATGAAAATGCACCAAGTTCATAGCTTGGATACTTTTATTTGTTTGCCAATGATAGATTTGTGCACCAATGCTCTTGGCTTACGCAATTCTATCATTGTGTGCCAAGGTTCTAGGTGCACTTTAGTATAATTTGTGTGCCACCTTTACTCGGAGCACTTTTGTATCAAAGTGCACCAGAACCGACATGATCTAGTAATTGTGCGCCGATAGTAGTTTGGCCCATTATGCGCGAATGATTATTTTCTTGCCTGATTATACGCCAAATCTGATTTGTTGACTTATGCGCCTGTATGCTACTATTCTTTTGTTAGTAATTCTTAGCACTTGATGTTTGTCTGGTTTTTCTTGTATCTAGCTATTTTAATTAATCTTGGTTATTTTCTGAACTGATATGATATGGATCTTGATTTCCTGACATGAGCTAAGTGATTGTACACTATAAATAAACTCCTGAATCTTGACATGGAACTGATAACTCTGATACTCCGATAACTCTGGTACTCCTATAGTAGCTCGACGTAGCGCACCCATGACACGAGAATTCCTGTACCTGTCCTGATCAAGGCTATTAGTAGCACCTGTATCCCCGTGGTTGATTTTGATTGTACTCGTCAAGCTACTGTCATGTCTTGCATCATGTCTAAGGCATATTCCTGAACACCACGGCCGAGAATCCTTGATAATTTTTTAGGCTAATAACTAGAATAATAATCTAAAAAATATCTAGAGAGATTTTTTTTCTACATGTAATCCCGGTATCCCAACGATACCTGATGGATTTGGAGCTCTCCGTCGTGAGGGACACACTTCCGGTATACCAAATAGTATTGCCTTACCAAAAAAGGCAAGAAAATAATTATATATGATAAACCTATATTATGTATGCATTCATCTGGATAACTCGGACAGTCTGCATGACATGTGGTTGTGAGAAATCTCAAACTATATGTGTTAGTAACTAGGACTGTGATAACCCTAGTTAGCTAATGATAGCAAGTCGTATGGCTTGATTGGACGTGATTGCTTGATTTCCAGTCTAATCTGGTCTTGTCCTGATTTAATTAATAGCTGATCCAAAAATGGTAATCGAAGTACTAATTTTAGATGTCCTTGTTTAAATACTCTAGAATTGGTTAACTGTTATTTTACCAGCTATATTTGTTTAACAATTCTTTGTGTTGTTTCTTACTGATTTGTCTACATACTGATTTTAGTTCCTTAGTTTGGCTCCCTTGTGGTACTTGTTATTTTGGGGTCTGACTTCACTGATTTTGTATAGCCAGATATCGGAGCAGGACCGCAGGATCTTTCGTACTTTCTGCCTCAAGATGGTGAACACTAGGAGCACCCGAGGTAATAAGCGGGTTTCTCTTTTATCACCCACTTGATCTGGTATAATTATTCTTTTGATGCATTTAGCCACCGAGCAAATTTTTAGCTCGTATTTTAGGCCGTGACATTCTAGCCTACGGGCCTACATGTAAAGCATATTCTAAACTATAGCTAAAGATGATCATGTAACATTATACTCTGCTAGTTTTTTATTTTGGTAACTAGATTCATGATCGTCTGGGTATGTATAGTTTAGGATGCCTTACTATTATATGTTGGTGATCATACTTCTTGTAACTTGTTGCTTGCTTGAGATTGAGACACCTAGGATTCTTGATCCATGAATGATTGTTGGATTATAGAGTAAATCCTTACATGTCTAGACAGTCGTGGCCGTATCTCGAGGTATAGAGTACTCTTGTATCCGTATCTGGCTTTGTCTACCCCCGCTCTCCACTATTCTAGTTCTAGGGTGTGATACGGCTTAAGTGGTGGCCATTGCAGGTCTAAAAATTCAGAAGTGTGGGGGTTTACCAATTTGTTTTAGATGTCTCAATCATGCTTCTCCTGGATCTCCCCCAGTGTCGAATTTATATCCCTAAAATCTTGATTCAACATCTACTTTGATCATCCATCAATCATGTTCGTCTCTTTGATGATCCTTGTGTCCTTTATCTTTCAGGGACACTAATTTTGGTCCTTCTGATCATCCAGCCCGAGTTCCTCCAGTAACAGGACAATATCTTGATGCCCAACTAACCCTTAAGGTTCAGCCTCAACATTACGGGGCCGGGTCTAGAACAACACAGAATGAGGAACTCCAAGTTTAGTTAGAGCCTCCAGTTGTACTAATAGAGGCAATCCTGCCAGTGCCCCAGAATATAGAAGAAGGCACCCAGCACTGATAGGGATCATCAGACAATTGTTAGCATCATAGGAATGATGGGGTGACGCTCTCACTCAGTCAGTGCAAAAGGTTTTGGAAAGAGGCGGACATCATGCCAACAACTCGACAAGTAATTTTAAGCGCCTTCAAACCTCTTATTTCTATGGCACCGAGGATGCGATTTTATTTGACGCTTGGATTCAGGACACTGAGGCTATTCTAGAGGCAGTTGGAGTTTCGGCTAGAGAGTAAGTCTCGGTGGTTCAGTTGCAGTTATTAGATTTGGCCCGAGACTGGTGGGCAGTACAAATGATTTCACTAACAGTACCTGTCCCTTGGACTGTCTTCAGTAAAAGATTCCAAACGAGATATTTTGATGCGGTATCGCATTATTATCTACAACAGATATTTAATAACTTGAAGCAGATGGGTAGGACTATTGATGGCTATGCGGCAGAGTTCTGTGGGTTAAGTCAGTTTGTTCCCACCTTGGTGGCAACCGAATTAGACCGAGCAAGGAGGTTCCACCAAGGACTTCACCTAGAGATCATATTGGCAGTAGAATAGCACGAGTTCCAAACTTTTGATGTTGTGTTAACAGCAGTAAGAAGGTATGATTATACCTTCCAGAGAATAGTAGATAGGACTGGAGGTCATAAGAGGACCCATACTTCAGGTGGTTCTTATAACTAGTCTTCAGTAACAGCCCCAACAGTTAAGGCTTTAACCATCGGATCTTCGTGGAGACCAGTTTCAATAGCCTCAGCTCAGCAAATAGTACCAACTCGAACTCAGCAGCAAAGGACGCCTTCCTTAGCAGGGTGTTCTCATTGTGGAAAACCAGGACACGTAATTTTAGAGTGTCTTAGAGCACAAGGGTGTGTTTAGCTTGTGGAGCACCAGGCCAGAGAGTGAGGTCTTGCCTACACAGAGCTAGTTCATCATCATCATCCCCGATAGGACCATATTATAGGGCTCCAGTATCAATTCAGCAGAACTAGGGTCAGAGGCCTTTACCGACCCAATCTCAAGTATTCTAACAGTAGAGGCCATAGTAGTATGCACATGCCCAAGCTCAAGTACAAGCCAGGAAAGGAGGTCCGTACCAGCGAGGACCAGTACTGAGAGGACAAGGCCAGGCTATAGCACTCACCGTGGAGGAAAAACTAGCTTCAGGTAAGGTGGTTGCAGGTACCATTCTTGTTAACTCTCATTCAGCTTCAGTATTGTTTGATTATGTTGCATCATATTCCTTTATCTCTGCACGATTTGCGACACGAGTTGGATTGACCCTGAATCATTCTCAAAAAGACTCAATATACTTACTGGTAATGGTATTGTGGGAGTAGATAGAGTTTATATCTCATATCGGATCATAGTATGCGAGAGAGATTTTCTCGCTAGACTGATAGAGTTTCCTATGGGAGATTATGATATTGTCCTAGGAATGGATTGGTTGAGTGCTCGACACGCATCAATAGATTGCCATGATGGCAAGGTTATCTTTCGTATCTCTGGAGTGGAAGAATTCTCATTTTCTAGAGGAGAGATGGAGTCTTCGTCGGCAATTATGAGAATGGAAGTAGCAGAAGGAGTACAATTGTCCAAAGTAGTCAGTGAGTTTCCAGATGTGTTTTTAAAAGAGCTTCTAGGCATGCCACCAGAAAGAGAGATAGAGTTTACCATTGATCTACTTCCCGGAACAACACCAGTGTCAGAGAGAGTCTACATGATGGCACCATCAGAGTTGAAAGTCTTGTATTGAATGATTGAAGAATTGAGAACCAAGGGATTCATTCATGCTAGTTGATCGCCTTGGGGAGCCCCAATGCTACTTGTGAAGAAGAAGGATAGAACATCATAATTATGTGTTGACTATCGTACCCTCAATGCAGTAACCATCAAGAAAAGGTATCCCTTGCCAATGATCGATGACTTGTTCGATCAGCTTAGTGGAGCAGCAGTATTTTCAAGATTGATCTGCGGTCAGAATATTATCATATCAGAGTCAGAGAACAAGATATACCCAAGACGGCATTCAGATCAAGATATGGATATTGGGAGTTTCTAGTAATGTCCTTTAGAGCAACTAATGCACCAACAGTATTTATGAATCTCATGAATCATATTTTCATGCCATACTTGGACAAGTTCGGGATTGTGTTTATCAATAGTATCTTGGTTTATAGTCGAAGTGAAGAAGAGCACGAGCAGCATCTTCGTGCAGTTCTTCAAATCCTTAGAGAACATAAGTTATGTGCTAAGTATAACTAGTGTGAGTTCTAGCTTGATCGTATTTCATACTTGTGGCATACTATTGCTAAAGAAAGAGTTGAAGTAGATCCCTAGAAGATAGAAACTGTTGAGACGTGGCCAGTTCCCCGAATAGTTGTAGAAGTTCATAGTTTTCTGGGACTAGTAGGATATACCAGCAATTTGTGTCAGAATTTGCTAGGATTTCTGCACCCTTGACACAACTAACTCGTAAAGATGTATGCTTTGATTGGACAGATAAATGCCAAACCTCTTTCGAGAAACTTAAACAGAAGTTGATTATAACACCAATTTTGACTCTTTCAAATGGGTCAGGTGGGTTCACCGTATATTACGATGTGTCAGAAAAAGGACTAGGGTGTGTTCTTATGCATCATGGTAAAGTTACAGCTTATGCGTCTCGGCAGCTTCGAGACCATAAAAAAAATTATCCAACACAAGACTTGGAGTTAGTAGCAGTTGTCTTTCCACTCAAACTTTGAAGACATTACCTATATGGATATCGAGTAGAGATTTATACTGATCACAAGAGTTTAAAGTATATTTTTATCTAGAAGGATCTCAAAATGAGACAGAGGAGATGGCTAGAGTTGATGACAAACTATGATCTTAACCTTCAGTATCATCCAGGGAAGGCTAATGTCATGACGAATGCTTTGAGCCAGAGAGCATGAGCTTATTTTTTTATGGCACAACGATAGATTTTAGAAGATCTTCAGGAGATGGACATATAAGTAGTGTTTCCTGGCAACACAATATTGATGGTTGGCTTACAAGTTCAATCTAGTATTATGGAGAGGATCAAAGTAGCACAATCAACAGATGTCAAGCTTCAGCGATTTAGAGCAGAATGCGAGATATGGCATTGAACAGAACTAAGCATTCACAATGACGAAACTCTTAGATTTAGTAATCGTCTTTGTGTACCAAGTGGAGATATCAGTCAAAAGATCATGTCAGAAGCCCACAGTTCTCAGTATTATGTTCACCCAGGAGGAACGAAGATGTACAAAGATATTCATCAGTATTTCTAGTGGAATTGTATGAAGAGGGAGATGGTACGGTTTGCCTCCTGATGTTTGGTTTGTCAGCAAGTCAAGGCTGAATATCAGAGACCATCACGACTTCTTCAACCTTTACCAATTCCAGAATGGATTGGGATCACATCACCATAGATTTTGTAACCGGTCTTCCTAGATCCCCAGCTAACAGAGATACAATTTGGGTAGTAGTGGATCGACTCACAAAGGTTGCTCACTTCCTTCCCTTCAGAGTGGGACAGTCTACAGAGCAGTTGGCTCGGATGTATATGAATCAGATTGTCAGACTTCATGGAGTACTAGCCAGCATCGTAGCAGATAGAGATTTTAGATTCATATCTCACTTTTGGCAAAGTCTACAGCAGAGTTTGGGTACCAGTCTGAAGTTCTGTAGAGTTTATCATCCCCAGATAGATGGTCAGTCAGAACGTACTATCCCTACTCTATAAGATATGTTTTGATCTTGTACCCTTGACTTTGGTGGTTCATGGGAAGACCAATTACACTTGGTGAAATTTCCTTACAACAATAGTTTCTAGGCAAGTATCCATATGGCACCCTTCGAGGCACTGTATGGCAGGAAGTGCAGATCACTGTTAGCTTGGGATAATATTGGAGAGAGGCAATTCTTGGTCCCGAGATGATAGCTCAGATAGTTGAGGTAGTCAAACAAGTCCGAAAGCATCTTAAGGCGGCTCAAGATTGTCAGCATCATTGGGCCGATTCGTATTGGCAACCTCTTGAGTTCTTTGTCGGCGACCATGTATTCTTTCAAATTTTGCCTACCCGAGGGATCATCAGATTTGTTGTGCAGAAAAAGCTTAGTCTACGGTATATTGGTCCATTCAATATCCTAGAGCGAGTGTGAGATGTTGCTTATCGCCTTGCTCTTCCATTCATAACGTTTTTCATGTATCTCAGTTACAACAGTATATACCAGATTCAAGCCATGTCCTGGATCATTCAAATTTGGTCATTGGTACTGACCTTTCATATGAGGAGAGACCTGTATCCATTTTGGACCAAAGAGAGAATATTCTCAAGAAATAGACCATTCAATTAGTCCGAGTTGCTTGGAGGTATCATTCACCGGATGAGTCAACTTGGGAGCGAGAGGATGATATTCGTCCTCGATACCCATATTGTTTTGACTCGTGAGGTATACTTGTTCGTATATCTCGTACCCGGATCTTGTCTTGTGCATGCTTGTCATATTCTAGGATTTTGTTTGATTCCCGTATGCCCTTGCTTTCCTTGATTGCATATCCCCTGAGTTTTTTTGCTAGACCCCGTGCATTATTGAAATTTTGAGGACACAATTTTTCTAAGGAGAGAGTTGTGAGACTCGTCTCACTATTCTAGTATACGTACCCGAGATACGCATATAATACATGTATAGCTCGTTTATTATTTAATTGTTTACTTTATGCTTTATGCCATTCATGTATTGTTTATGCTATTTTTGTAAATTTTTCTTAGTTGCATTCTTGGACCGTTGGTCCCTTGATTTTCGTGTGCATGGCTGAGATGAAGCCGGGTGAGGGGCATGGATTATGATCCAATGGCCTACAATCCCAACTCTTCTTATATAAGCAATCCTACTCTCTTTCCTCCACTTTTTTTCCTTTAATTTCTCTTTCCTTCTTTATTTTTTCTCCAAAAGAGAGCAGCAACCGAGCTTGGCCTTGGCCTTGGGTGACCTTGGTAGTGTTGGTATTAGGCTAGAACTTGACTGTAGGCAAGTACATCTTGCCAATCGAGCGAACCCATGATTTGGAGTTTCTTGATTACAAGTTTACTTCATTTTCTAGCTTAGTTATATGCATATTTTTAGTAGCTAAGAACTTGTCTCGTTGATAGTTTTTGTTCTCCTTGGATTGGTTTGGTCATGGAGCCCTAGAACAGCAAGTCATAGAATGCAAAATTGGCCTGAGAATGTATATAAAAAGTACGTAGGGAACCCTTGTCGCATAAGCGAAGTTCCAGTGAGCGCACTTGTGTGTGTGTTTCACAAATTTCTTCGAAAGTGCGCCAAGATATGTTAAGTACTCTTGGTGCACCGCACTTCTATACTCCTACGTATGTTTTGTACTATGACAATTCCTTTAAAAGTACGCCAATCCGACTTGGCGCACTTTTGAATGGGTCTTCAAGTTATCAAGAATGTACGCCACTGCTTAAAAATTCAAGTTGGCGCACTTGGTAGATATAGTCGAGTTGGCGCATTTTGGTAAAAATTTTCTTACCGGCGCACTTTGATGCTTCTGGAGAATGACGCACTTTGCTGTGTTGGCACACTATGTGGCATTCTCCAGAGACGGCGTACTTTATAGCCTTACGTATTACTTAATGACTAAGCAATAACTTCTGACCATTCTTGAGAATTGTGTCCTCGATTGTAGTGTTGTCTCAACTGCTGTGCCATACCTTTAGACTTGTGTTTTGTCTTTAGTAGACTTCCCTCTGCTTGTTTGTGCGCCAAACCTCACTACTGGCATACTTGATGAAAATATGCCAAGTTTATAGCTTGGGTACTTTTATTTGTGCGCCAAAGATAGATTTGTGCCCCAACGCTCCTGGCTCGTGCACTTCTATTATTGTGTGTCAAGGTTCTAGAGTGCACCTTTGCTCGGAGCACTTTTGTATCAAAGTGCGTCAGAACTGACATGATCGAGTAATTGTGCGCCAATAGTGGTTTGACCTATTATGGTGGATGATTATTTTCTTGACTGATTATTTGTCAAACCTGAATTATTGATTTATGCACCTATATGCTATTATTCTTTTGTTATTAATGCTTAGAACTTGATATTTCTCTGATTTTTCTTGTATCTAGTTATTTTAGTTAATTCTGGTTATTTTCTGAACTAACATGATATGGATCTTGATTTCCTAACATGAGCTAAGTGGTTGTACACTATAAATAAACTCCTGAATCTTGACATGGAACTGATAACTCTGATACTCCGATAACTCTGGTACTCCTATAGTAGCTCGACGTAGCGCACCCATGACACGAGAATTCCTGTACCTATCCTGATCAAGGCTATTAGTAGCACCTGTATCCCCGTGGTTGATTTTGATTGTACTCATCAAGCTACTGTCATGTCTGGCATCATGTCTAAGATATATTTCTGAGCACCACGGTCGAGAATCCTTGATAATTTTTTAGGCTAATAACTAGAATAATAATATAAAAAATATCTAGAGAGATTTTCTGGCTACATGCAACCCCGGTATCCCAACGACACCTGATGGATTTGGGGCTCTCTGTCGTGAGGGACACACTTCCGGTACACCGAATAATGTTGCATTACCAGAAAAGACAAAAAAATGATTATACCTGATAAACCTATATTATGTACCCATTCATCTAGATAACCGGGATAGTCTGCAGGACACGTGGCTGTAAGAAATCTAAAACTGCATGTGTTAGTAACTAGGACTGTGATAACCCTAGCTACTTAGCTAATGATAGCAAGCAGTATGGCATGATTGGCCGTGATTGCTTGCTTTCCAGTCTAGTCTGGTCTTGTCCTGATTTAATTAACAACTGATCCGAAAATGGTAATCGGAGTACTGATTTTAGATGTCCTTATTTAAATACTCCAGAACCGGTTAACTGTTATGTTACCAGCTGCATTTGTTTTACTATTCCTTGTGTTATTTCTTACTAATTTATTTGCATGCTGATTTTTAGTTCCATAGTTTGGCTCCCTTGTGGTACTTGTTGTCTTGGGGTCTGACCCCACTGGTTTTATATGGCCAGATATTGGAGCAGGACCGCAGGATCTCCCGTATTTTCTGCCTCAAGATGGTGAACACCAGGTGCCCCCGGGACAATGAGTGGATTCCTCTTTCATCACCCACTTGATCTTGTATAATTATTCTTTTGAGGCGTTTGGCCACCGAGCACGTGTTTAGCTCGTATTTTGGAACTTGACATTCTAGCCCGTGGGCCTACATGTAAAGCATATTCTAGACTATAGCTAGAGCTGTTCATGTAACATTGTACTATGTTATTTCTTCATTTTGGTAACTAGCTTCTTGATCATCTGGGTTTGTATAGTTTGATACGCCTTACTATTATATGTTGGTGATCATACTTCTTTTAACTTGTTGCTTGCTTGAGATTGAGACACCTAGGTACTCTGGTATACGTAGTTGGTTTTGTCTGTCACCGCTCTCCAGTATTCTGGTTCTGGGACATGACAATGAGTTATATAATATGCATAAATAGATGACTGATATTAAAACCAAATATACTTTTACCTTGAAGTGCGCAAACATGAACGTCTTTTTCTCTTTCGGAGTATCTGAGTAGTTGATCCAAGATCCATCATAGTTGTGCCTTAAAAACTGCTCTAGTGCTCTCTGTACCACAAAATAACGATATCTATACAGTGATAATTAATTCACTATAATTACCGAGAAGCTATTCATATTGTTGATGATTTTTCACGAGGGCCAATGTATATTAATGTTGGCCACTTCATTACGTAGAAGGTCAAACTTTGTGAGGTTTAACCTCATTATGTTTTCCATTACGTTATTGTCGGTATCCTCATCAAAGTTTTATCTTGTCCTTTTTATCTTCAGTTTGTGTCAAGCTTGGAGTTGTCGATATATATACTTTAGCTTGCAGCTGGGGAATGTATTAAATAGCCAGTGTTGCATTGAGTTTGTTCTTCTTTGTTTACCTAAGTGTTTGATTTGCTTCAACTTCTAGTCCCCTGACAGGTAGATTCAAGAAGGAATGTACTCCTAGTCTGTAAATATATAATTTTTATTCCTAATGAAATTAAGTGGATTTAGTTAGCCAATTCTCAACAAATGTAAACATAAAAAGTGAGATATGTTTGGAAAATAATCCTTCCTTTATCTTCTTCCTTGTGCATATTATTCACACAACTCTCTAATCACATTAAATGGGACCGACTATATTTAAAAATGTTTATATAACCATCTAATATATATGATTGATGTGGGGTTAGAAGCTACCATATAAATGTATAAATAGAAAATTAAATTTTTTTTGTTACATCCATTTTTTTATTCCAATTCAAGGTACATTTCATCGAATTATTATAATGTAAGAAATTTTCATTTTTGACGGAAACCGTCTTCCACTAACAATCTCCTTTGACCAAAATACCCTCCATTGTCTTCTTTTTCATCCCCATCCGCTACATCCCTCCCCACCGCTCTCCTCCGTCGGATGCTGCTCCTGCTGCTGCTCCTGCTGCTGCGCCTGCTGCTGCTAGTTGCTATTGCTGTCCGCTGATGCTGACATCGCTGTTGTTGTTGTCGGCGCTGGAGAAATAGGGAGAGGACTGCCAGAGAAAGAGGGGAGGAGAGAGATGGGAGGGGGGAGGGGGGGGGGTGTTCCGGTTGCCCGCGGCGGCCGATGCTGCCCCTGCTGCTGCTACTGCCGACATCGGCGAAAGAAAGAGAGGGGGGGGGGGGGGGGCTCTGGCTGTCCGCGACGGCTGATGATGCTGCCGGGAGGAGGGGGGCTCCGGCTGCCCGCGGTGGTAAGTGTGTGGAACGGGAAGCGTGCGGCGGAAAGGGAGGCTGGAGGACGAAGGGAAGAAGATAATGGTGGGAGGGAGAATTTTGATCAAAAAAAATTGATCAAAGGACTATTAGTGGAAGATGATTTCTATCAAAAGTGAATTTTTTTTTTTTACATTTTGATAATACGGCGGAATGTACATTGAATTAAGATAAAAAATGAAATGTAACTAAAAGTTTCTCAAAAAAATAATAATCCATTTGATGTCTTTTCTTCTGTCAACAAACAGAATGATAGACTGAAGGGCCCAAATACATACAGCACTAGACATGAATAACATCCATAGGACATACAAAGTACACCGAAATGAATCAGCATGGTCGCCCATTAATGCAGCAATGAAGGTCACTACTCTACAACTCATCTTCACATGGCTAGGGTTGGAGTTTTCTGCATGGCGTTCAACACTCGGAACTTACATATGAGACGTCCCATATATAAACAAATTAAAGCATATGCTGACTAAAGAGATTGTCGACTACTCATAGTTTAGTGCTTAAATGGCCCCTCCAATCCGTTCAATCTTCCATGCACACTAGCCATGGACGCGACTGTTATAGTTGTTTAGTATGCGTCTTCATCCGTTTGTTGCATGCCATTAGTGGGATTCAGCTGGTTGGTTAATTGACCCCATTTGTGCAGTGTATATATAGCTTCGCTGCTAATTAGAGTTTTGATTGGTCGGCCATAGGCAGGAATATTTCTACAGTCACTGTCCAGCAGCTTTCTATCAGTTTGGTGTTGGTACTGGTACACATGCTGTTCGGTGGGACCATTGTCACGTCGTGGGGCCAACCTCTCCTGCGCACCACATGATCGGTTCGCCAGCGATCCTGATGTGAGGTGAGGTGTAGGGGTATCAAGTCGAACCGAACTGAACCGAACTAAACCGAACCGAACCGAACCGAATAAAAGATTTGGTTCGGTTTAAAAAAATTCAGTTCAGTTTTGATTTTGAAAATACTAAATTTTTTTATTCGATTTCGTTTTCGGCTTTGGATTTCGGTTTCGATTTCGATCCAAAATCGAAAACCAAATAAAATATACAATTATGTAAATATTCTATTTCTATGCATATTTTGTGATATATATATATATATATATATATATATATATATATATATATATATATATATAGAAAATAACATTTATATGTATATATTTTGAAATTCAAGTTTGGACACAACTTTGAAACACAACAAATGTGTGTATACAATTATAATTGTTAATATAATTTAACCACGATCCTAACTTTGGGTCATATCCATTAAACAATAGCAATATTCCAACCGACAAACCGAATAGATTATTCGGTTGGATTAGGTTTCGGTCTTGGCTCATTTCGGTTTGATTTCGGTTTTAGATATATAAAATTTCGGTTTATTCGGTTTTTACTATTTCAGTTCGGTTGAAACAAAAAAAATCGAATGCTCACCTCCTAGTGAGGTGAGGATATCACAAATACAGAATTAGTCTTGATTGCTGACATTTGGGTAAGGAGGACGAAAGAACACAAAGTCCAGTTGCCCAATCAGAAGTATTGAACGGTGATGTTATATTAATTTGCACCGGTCGGATAGCGGATCTGGGCTTTCTTGGGCTAGAACTTGGCTTGGTTTGGAAATACTGACGGTCGGTATTCATTCGGACAGTTCTAGAATGGAGGAGGCTTGGACTTGGCTTGGAATTGGACTCCTTCGATCTATGCACAAAAATAACAATAAATTGGACGGGATGCTCTGTGAGAAGCCCCATCTGAACAAAAAGGAAAAAGAGAGGTATGGAATAATTATGCATACATGTCCGAATATATATCCGGTCGCCCTCTGGAGTAGTGGGCTATAGCGAGTAGGAAGGTCCGGTGAGACGGGTTCTATTTATTGGGGGTATATCACATCAAGCACATGATGTTGAGTATTCTATTCAAACTGTCATTGGTTTAACATTTCAAACCAACACATACATTGTACTTGCATAAAAGATTTTAAAAAAAAAAAAGTAGATTAAAATTTATTATGGATAATATTGTACTAAGGAATTGAACTCATTCAACCAAGACAAAATATTTTTTCTCAACCACATGAGTTGGAAGTGTTTGGCTATAGTTAAATAATATTAGGTAGCTAAACAATTAGTTATAATTTATTTATTATTTTAATTTGTAATGACGTGAGGATATACGTACGGCTTAGATGTCTCATTTGAACTGTTTTCAAGTATCTTTATAAAGAGTAGAGATGTATTAACTCAGAATTCAATAATGAGGTTGCGTCAAGAAGATAAGGACTTAGTTTATTACAATTAAATTCTAAAGGATAACATATAAAGGGTTAAAAAAAAATAAAAAGTTAAGATATATGCTATTTCGAAAAATATTCGAGAATACTTAAGAGCGGAATCCAATATATATATATATATATATATATATATATATATAGAGAGAGAGAGAGAGAGAGAGAGGACTCCAAATTTTCTTATGATCACAGCTGTTGGATCTTGTTTAAGTTGAAGGACAACTCTAGAGGGGGGGTGAATAGAGTATGTAACAATAGTCCAATTAAAATATAAATAAATTACCAACTTAAAAATATATGCGGATAAGTACGAAAATATGCAATGAGTAATAACTACGCAATAGTAAATGCTGTAAAGTAAGAATTCAGAAACGCTAATACCGCGATGTATACTGGTTTCTCTCGTGGAGGACTAATCCAGTCTCGAGAACTCTGCTCAATGTTAATCCACTATTTGTGAAATAGCTTACACCACAAGCTTTGATTCTAAGACTTGTCGACTTCTTACAATACCACGAGCTTTGATCCGAAGTACTCGCCAACTTTAAACACTTGAACAAAAACTTAATTTTTAAGCTTTTACAACTCTCCAAGACTTCTAACCGAGATCACACTTGGCACTAGAAGGCTATGAGAGTTTCTCTTGGGAATGGGAAGGTTTTAGCTCAGGTAAAGAGTGTGAAGTAGAAAAGATGATTGAATGAGATTGAGTGATATGGAATGGTAGAATTTTATCTTTTTTTATAGGGTTTTTCTGAACCAAGTTCGGCCATACTTCGGTGCCCCAATGTTCACAAATTTAAATATTACACCATAATCTTGTGGATGATCGAGACAATCCAGGAAGACTGGATCCCTATGGACAGTCTTTCCATATCATAACAGTTCAATCCAGTTTGACTAGATTTTGGGTCATTTTGTGGACTTGGTTTTGTAACCTCAATTTTGGGTTTGAGTCGGATTTGAGTCAGGTATATGTTTGAGCTTCCTAATGCCAGTGTGACTCGATGTACATAATCCTAGACTCAAAATAAAATACAAAATACATAAATCAAAACACAAACTCTCTTGTTGTAGTCTTCAACAATCTTTTACTTTTGTAGTGTCGTAGTCTTGAATGTAGCAGTCTTCAGCTTGTACTTGTATATATCAAATCAGAGTTTCATCTATTGTCAAAATCAAGTTGACTGTGACATGTTTTTGCCAATAATCTTTTCCATTTTGATAATTGACAAACTATAGCCGATACATCAATACAAATATGGTATGACGTGATCCACAATGCTTTCCCGCAATTTGTGAGAGCAAACTTGCAACTTTGAGCTAACTTTTTCTTCTTCTTCGCCCCTTTGTATCATCTTGGATATCTTCAATTGTTCTTCTTGTATCGTTGTTCTGCTCCCCCTTTGTCATTTGATTGGAAAAAAACTCCCCCAAAGTCGTCGACATATCAAATAAAGGTAGAGTGAAGAAACACACACACACACACACACACACACACACACACACACACACACACACATATAACATTAAAAGAATATAGATGAATACATAAATTATAAATCATGCAAAATATAGAAACTGTGCATATATGAAAACTTAAAATAATATATTTTTGAAGCATGAAATCTATAATATACATGAAAATTATTATCATATGCTGATATCAATCTTAAAAAATAATCCAAGCATTAAAAATTACTTCACAGACTTTAAACGTGAAAATTATAGGAGTTTGGATTCACGACTATATTATAGAAATAAGTGCAAGATAGACTTTAACAAATCATATATTCTATAAATCATTGATCATATTGGGTTAGTTGTAGGGGCCGGAGCCCTACTAGCGGTGGTCCGAAGATACTTAAATACCGTATCTCTTAGGCTATTTACGTCTTTTTGACAAAAGGGCCCTTTTGGCATATTTCCAAAAATAATCATTACTGTAAAGATTATAGATATAAGCAACTTATATCTGTATACATCATCGAAAATCAAAATCCTTATTTTTTGACGAATAAAGTTGAAGCGATCTTCAGCTAGAATTTTTTGTAAAATATCAGCTAATTGATATTCAGTAGCAACAAATTATAAACAAATATCGCTGTGTTACTGATGATCTCTAAGAAAATGATGTCTGATTTCTATATGCTTAGTGCGTGAGTGACATATTGGGTTCTTTGTAAGATTAATAGTGCTAGTGTTGTAAAAGAATATGAAAATGTTCTTATAAAATATGTTAGTCTTTTAAGGTCTGCTTCATCCATAAAATTTGTGTACAACAACATCCTACAACAATATACTCATCTTCAATAGTTGATAATGCAATATAATTTTATTTCTTACTAAACCAAGAGACTAATGTCTTGTCTAGAAAATAACATTTATCATCGATACTTTTACGATAGACCTTGCATCCAACAAAATCAGCATCCGAGTAACCTATACGGTCAAATGACGTGCTTTTAGGATACCCCAAGCCTACGGTCAAAACTTCTTTTAAGGTATCAAAAGATACTCTTAACTACACTTAAATGTGATTCCTTAGGGTTATCCTAATATATAGCACATCAGTAAACACTGTACATTATATCGGGACGACTAGAAGTAAATTAAACTACCGATCATACCTCGATACTTACATGTGTCAACTGGTTTACCATTTTCATCAAGATAGAGCTTAGTAGATGTAGTCATTGGTGTAGCAATAAATTTTGCACTATCCATATCGAATCTTTTTAACAAATCCTTGGTGTACTTAGCTTGATTGATGAATATTCCCTGTGAGTGTTGCTTGATTTGAAGTCTAAGGAAGAAGGTGAGTTCTCCCATCATACTAATTTCAAACTCACTCTGCATATACTTAGAAAATACTTCACAAAGAATATTGTCAATAGAACCAAATATGATATCATCAGCATAAATCTGCACTAATAATGGATTATTATCATGTGCTTTTTGTAACGAACCGCACCGGGTGTAGGGGAACGAGTAGTGAACAACGTCCAGCCTACGCCACAGCATCGACGGTAGAACGTTGTTTGGGAAAACTATCTGTCTAGCAATCAAGATATAATAATGTCATATGAATACTCAATCACAGATCTATAAGATGGAACAATCATACGAATATGATATAAAGAACTGAAGAGACAATTATAACTCACAAGATAAAATAATATATAATGAGTCATCTAGTATAATATAAAATACTAATATCAAAATGTTGGAGACAAAACCAGTACAAATAAATATATCACTGAGCTACAGGTACTGGGTTGTCTGTCTCAACCGGGATGAGACCCTCCTGAGTCAAAGTTTCTAACTCTAAGCCGACTACGTCCCGAGGCCCGTAGTGAGTGGGATACTACTCCTCAGTGCCATTAGGAAAAAATATATCCGGTCAGGAAATGAGCAAACTACACCTCTAACAGCAGTTCCAATAAATGATATAAACTATATAACAGTAAATAAAGTGAATAAACAAGATACAATATACAAGTACAAGAGATATGCAAAATAGGAATACTGGAATTAAATACAAGAATGAGCATCATGAATATGAGCAAGAAATACTACTACTACTATGTGAGTGAGTACCAGCTTCAATATATGATCGTCTTGGAAACTTGCACAAGGATTAAGGACTGGTTAATCATACGTGCGGTATATGATCAACACTCACAATGACATGCACAAGGAGGGTATGATCACATATCTACACTAACACTCTCCGCCCCGACTGGTATAGTGGATCCAAACATGGTACGTTTTGACACGGGATTTACTGGGTAGGTAGCTAGTCTTCTCAAGAATCAATGTCTGTACATGTACAAGAAAATCAAGAAAAAAGGCTTGCACAAGATATACCATAAATAACAAGAAATAACATCTCATGACGAGATCAGGATATACCAATCCGTGTAACCATTGTGTCAAGAAATGAAGGATATGTGCACTAAATACAAGAAATATAGGGGATATCATAAATGAGAAACTATCAAAGAATGTACCTGCCTGGAATCTAATGAACAATATCAAAAATGTCTGGAACGGTGCCTCGGAGACCTAAATATAGAATATTACATCAATACAAAATTTTGGAATAAAAATAAGTTAAACTAGTCTAATTCTAGGTCATTAAGCCATTTCTAGGTCAAAATGGTCAAATTAGGTCAACTCTGGGTCAAACTAGTCAAACTTGGTCAAACTAGCTATTTCTAGGTTGTATGAGTCCACCTCTAGGTTATTGGGTCCATACACTATGTAACTAGGCTATACTAGCTATAGTAGGATACCCGAGTATTGATACTGTTACGCTTCTCATGATACTCGATACACTAATATAACTATCTAATAGTAATACTAAAACTATACAAGCTATATTAGAATACTAGAGTATCTTCGCTAAACAGTATCATAAGATACTAAAAATACTGCATATAAAATATACATGCATCCCTATAGCTAATTCTAACACTATAATGATACTTTGGCTTTAAGCCAACTCGGTATCACACCTAGCTACCCATTTGGTATTCAATACCAATATCCCAGGATACCTCAACTCTCATTACCTTGGTATAACTCAAGGTAAACTAGAAATAATATTAACTAATACTAATACTTATGCTAATATATATATATATATATATATATATATATATATATATATATATATATATATATAACTAACAATATTAACTAACTATCATAACAATTGGCAAACTACTCTAATACATACTAACATAGCTAACAGTTAAAATCACACCAACATACATCTAATATGCTATCCTACTGCTACTGTCATGACCCGCACCCGGTGTAGGGATGCAAGTAGTGAACAACGCACAACCTACGTCGCAGCATCGGCGGTAGAACGTTGTTTAGGTAAACTATCTATCTAGCAATCAAGATATAATATGCCACCAATGTAAGTGAATATACTCAATCACAGATCTATATATGGAATAAGCATGGATATGATAAAAGAATAGAAGAGTCACAAATACAACTCCTGAGACAAAATAATATCCAATGAGTCAGAGAAATACTAATAATAATGCTGGAGACAAATCCAGTACAAAAGGAAACTAACTACTAAGCTACGAGTCCTGGGTCGTCTGTCTCAGTCGGGATGAGACCCTCCTGAGCCAAGGTCTCTGGCTCTAAGCCAACCATGTCCTGAGGCCTGTAGTGAGTGAGGTACCACTCATTAGTATCATCTGAAAAAAAAATCCAGTCAGAAAAGTAGCAGAGTATATCTCTAATAGCAGTTCTAATAATTGATATAAACTATGTAACAGTAAATAGATGGAAATATACAAAATGCAATATATGGATACAAGAGATATGCAATAAAGGAAATACTGGAAATAAATACGAGAATGAGCAATATAAAAATAAACAAGAAATACTAATGACTAAATGAGTGAGTACCAGCTTTAACATGTGATCGGCTTGGGAACTTGATACAAGAATTTTGGCCTGGTTAATCATACGTACGGTGTATGATTAACACTATTCAATGAACAAGATATGATACAAGGAGGGTATGATCACATATCTATACTACAAACTCTCCGCCCCCGAATGGTATAGTGGATCCAACCATGGTACGTTATGACACAGAATTATCTGGAAAGGTAGCAAGTCTCCCCAAGAATCAGTATCTGTACATGTACAAGAAGAACAAGGAAACAAGGCTTGCATAAGATACACCATACATGCCAAGGAATAATATATCATGATGAGATCCAGATATACCAATCCGTGTAACCATCGTGTCAAGAAATTAAGGATATCTACACTAGATACAGGAGACATAAAGGATATCATAAATGAAAAACTATCAGAGAAAGTACTCGCCTGAAATCTGGTGAACAGTATCAAATATGTCCGGTACGGTGCCTCAAAGACCTAAATATGGATTACTATATCAATATAAGGTTTTGGAATGAAAATAAGTTAAACTAGTCAACTTCTAGGTCATAAAGCAATTTTTAAGTCAAAATAGTCAAACTAGGTCAACTCTAGGTCAAACTAGCCAAACTTGGTCAAACTAGCTATTTCTAGGTTGTATGAGCCTATCTCTAGGATATTGGGTCCATACACTATGTAACTAGGCCACATTAGCTATGCTAAGATACTAGGAAACCAACAAGATACCGTATCGTAAGATATACAAGTTAATAGATATAAAAATATCATAATATGTATATACAATCAATAATATATAATATTTCTAACTAAACTAATGCCAAGAGGATACCTTGGCTTTGAACCGATGCGGTATCACACCACTACACACCCATCTTGATACTCAAATCTAAATACCTTGAGTATCCATCAATACCTTGGTATCTTAAGGTAATGTTAATTCTAACATATAACTAAGTACCCAAAACTCTAAACTATAACTAACATGATTAACTAATACAATACTACTAACTACCTACTAACCTACCAATACGTATATAAATATATACATACAACTACTAGCTAGTAATCAAAGTATATATCTAACTACTAGATAACAATATGTATATGTATATATATAACTACATAATAAAGTAACTAACTTAACTAACTATCAATAGGTATACATAACTAACTAACTAGACTATCAATGAACTAACTAGTAAATCAAATGACTAACTAACTAAGCTATTAATGAACTAACTACCTCCTTACCTGCTCTAGCTACTGCCCTTGCTAATGCTGCTGCACTGCATACTGCTATTGCTTTGCTGTGGTTGCTTGTTGTTGCTGCTCAAGCTGTACTGCATTGCTGCTACTGCCGTTGCTGCATGCTGTTGCAGCTGCTGTACTGCATGCTGCTACTGCCTTGCTGCATCCTGCTACTGCTTTGCTATTGCTGTGGTTGTTGCTGCTGCAACATGCTGCTATAGTTGCTGCTACCTGCTGCCTCTCCATGTTATTGCTGCTGTGCTGCTTTAGTTGCTGTGCAGCTCGACCCCTCTAGCACACACACACACATACAAGTATATATATATATATATATATATATATATATATATATATATATATATATATATATATATATATATAACCACCATATATATAAAACTGCCAATCACCATACATATACATATCTCTACATAAATATCTATATAATACTATAGATATATATACACATATAAACACAATATCACTACACACACACACACACACACACACACACACACACACACACATATATATATATAACCATACAATTAAAATACTCTAATAGCTATAAACAAGTATATTAAAATACAAGGAAACAAACATGTGGAGTGCATCGTACCCGTATCACACTCGATCTATGATACGCTTGCGTTACGAGTCCACCACACTACCAAACATACCCCGAAGGACACGAGCAAGTCTAAAATAATAATTATGAATAATACAAAGAGCTAAATACTCATCTACGTGTCCGTGTCAAAATATGACAAGCTCAAACTCCCGTGTCAAAAGAAAAATCTCCAAATCAACCTGTATCTCTAAATTGTCAGGATACAGCCTATACGTATCCAATTGTAGATATGACACTAGCCACACACAATAAAACATATGTCAATTTGGTCTAATTGACCAAGTGACAAACACAAGATGTGTCAATTTCGGAATTCTCCCAAAATTTACAAAAAAATAATACATAACTTTCTCCATAGGTCTTCTATGAACCTGATTCCAATTCCTATGGGTAGCCTTAGCATATGGGGTGGTTCTTTATGATTAAAACATAGATTTATAGTCTAATTAAAGGAAAAAACTGAATTGTACCTATTGGGAGATGGATTCTCAATAAAACTTCTAAATTATGTGAAAAGAGCCTTCAACTTGTAGATCCTTGCTCCTCCTTGTAGATCCTTGCTCTAATGGCCTCCAATAATGATTAGAGAAGGAATTAGGAAGAATTTTGGATATAATTTGATGTGAAAATGAAGAAATTTGTAAGAGAATTCTAGATCTAGATTTGAAATAAAAATAAATAGAGAAACTTTCCCTCCCTTTCTAACTAGGCCGGCCACAAAACCCCCTCCCCAAGCTACTATATAAAGTCTAAAATATCCCTTGGGGCCTCTCATGAAGAAATAATTAAGGAAGTTTCTAGTCTAATGGATTTAACTTAATTAACCATCCTCCCAATGAATGAGCTTCTAATTGGGCTCAATTCTAACTTGATTTAAATGTTGGTCCATGGATCTAATCTAAACTAGTTCGGTCCACTAACACAAGTCCAAAATAATAAACTAACATCTAACAATAAATAAATAATAAAATAAATAAATATACAATATGTACAATATTTAATTAATTATGAAATGACCAAAATATCCTTTCCTAGAAAATATGGTAGTGACTGCTACTGTTGCTGAGCCTGCAACTAGATAGAACCCGAGCCCCCCTCTTCAGTATTTGCATACTTCATGTTGCTTCTCCCCCTCATTGCATTGCTGTCGCTTTCACTGGTTGCTGCTACAACTGCTCTCGCTAGTTGTTGCTGCTGCTAGTTGCTGCTACAGCTGCTCTCACTGGTTATGTGCTGCTGCTCTCTAGTTTTGCACTAAGTGCACAGGCCCGAGTCCTCCTTCTCTACCTTGCCTTATTTACACAACTCAAAACTAGAGTAAACAACCCAATTACTAATAATTCTACCCTTATATATACCTATAGCAATGATAGTCAACATAGTAACCACACTCTTTTTGCCACAAAATGCATAATGTATATAACTATGCAAATAACTAGTGATGTATATAAATATCATCAAGTAAGTATATATATATACATAATATAAGCCAAATAGCTATATAACCTACTAACACTTAGTGTACAATGGAATAAAAAATATTAATTCAAACACAATGAGTGCATCACCCCTGTATCACACTCATTTTTTGATACGTTTGCGATACGGTCCCAACACCACACCAATTGTATCCCGAAGGACACGAGCAATTCCAATATCATAATTAAGAGTAATATAAATTTCTAGCTATACCACTACGTGTCCGAGTCAAAATATGACATGCTCAAACCTCCCGTGTCGGAAGAAAACCCCCAATAAACCTGTATCGCCTGTCACGCCCCAGTCCCAAAATACGTAGGACTAGAAATACCTAACACGCCAGCCATATGTATACAAACCCCAATATATGGAAACTATACATACATGTATGCTATATTATAAATATCAAATCTATAAGTGGTAATATACTGTCAATAAGTCACACGCAATCTATATCTCATCCACAGCACAAATAAAGAAATAGGAATAGATAACTGAATATCAAATATGAAGTCTCAAAGTATGATAGTCAGGTGAAAATAAATCCATTGCAAATCAACTATACTAAAAACTACTAAATGAGAGAAGAGGTCAACCTCTAATATAAGATAAATGTCAATAAAGAAAATAGCAACTAGAATATCCATCAGCTACGATGAATCAAAGGTACTTTGAAGATAAGACCTCCTCAGTCTGGTATGAAGCGTCAGGTCCGGGTCCGTACTCCTATAGATAATCCTGTCCGTCTATATCTGGAAAGGTACCAGGTCCTCAGAGGGACATAACAAGATACATATAAATATGCCAATAAAGTACTAAAAATAAACATCAAATGGGTCGCCTAACTATCTATGTGAATGCAGTTTGAGAACAACTTTCCAACAAGTGGGCTATCTGGCTAAAATATGATTGGCATAATTCTCTTGGAGATTCAGGGGCCTACAAAGCATGACGTCTTTTGAACCTCAGAGGCCGCCAGGTAATATAGGGGTCATCATGACCGCGCATCTCCGGCGGAGCGTACGGGTTACACAAGGAAAGTGCAAAGGAGCCCAAATGCCTTACTTGTTGTTTTCCCCACCCCATGATCTAAGCATGTCACATCCATAACATGATAGTACCTCAAAATAACTGCCAGGTCTTCTAGCATGCAAAATTTTTATCAATAGTTATCCCTATCCATCACACGACCTATATGTACCAGTGGCCAGCCGAGTACGCAAGTCTGTGTCCTACATGAGACTCACACTCGTGTAATAACAGTGTCATGGCCAATGAAACATAAAATGCCTCATCATAATAGGGCGATCTCATAAACTAGGTCAACATGCATATATATAATAAAAATAGAATACGACGCCACCGTCGTTGCACCCAAGTTATCCATGGACGTGCATTCTATATAGCAGTTTAAATATATGAACTAAATGGACAGAAATAGAATACATGCATCATATGAAATATAAATCACAGTACTATGGCAAGGTATACTTGCCTGGCAAGAAATCTGTAAAGTATAAGCGTCCCGATGTCGAGTGCACATGATCAGGAACTAAGGTCTCCGAATAGACGTCTCTGGATGCTGAAATAAACATCACCAACTTTCTCGGAATCAGCGATATAGCTAAAAAATACTACCCTTTCATCAAATTTGGACACAGGGGCAAAACGTTAATTTTGGGTCAAAATAGGGTCCACATGTGGCCCACTTTGTACCGAAATACATGCTAGAGGTAAATATCTATAATTGGGACAAATTGTAGGTCAAATAAATTCTAAACGTCAATACGAACTCAACGATATGTCCAATTTTCGATTCCGATGAGTCGAACACAAATTTGCCCAAAAAGTCTACCGTAGGGCCCGTAAATAGACAGCTTGGTCAACTATCTCAGAATCGCGTGAAACTTGCATCATAGGACCAATGTGATACTACGAATCCAATGGCACAAGTTTTGTCGCATTCCGACGAGCATACACTAAATGGTACGGTATTTTACAAAAGTTGCGATATAGGGACTTTTCACGGATACAGGTTGATTTTGACGCGCACACACGTCCAAATCAGTTTTTGCGAAAGCTCACACATCATGATATACCATACATAACTTTTGGTGCAATTGGTACGCGACGGGGCGGTCCTGTTTGGCGGGGCGCGCTCCGTATCACAAATTTTAGAGTTCCAAAAATAAGTTTTTTTCATGATTTTTAACCCAATTTATTTCTACATATTACACCAAATAAAATAATATAATTAACAGAAAATAATCTTGTTTATATGGTCTTCACATAGCAAAAATAAAATTTAAGTTTGGATGTCTGTGGAGAAAGATATCTGTCCTTAAACATGGGTCATCGCAACAGTTTTCTGCAGTGTAAAAGTTATGATTTTTTCTCAACTTGGTGTCGATTTCTACCTAGTTTTAAGCGTTGCTCGATGGAAACTAATATACAGAGTTAAAAGAAGGATAGGTCATGAACATACCAGTGAAGACGGATAGAAATTTGGCCACAAGATGGAACGGAAAACAGCGCAGGAAGTCAGGGTCGTCACTGCAAATCTGCACGGCTTGCTCGCGGGTATGCAGACGTACGGTCGGCCGACGGTTTTCTGGCGGCGGTGCGGTACTGGACTGGAGGTCAGAGGCGGTGGATTAGAGTGTAGATAGGTTAGGGTTAGGGTTAGTATTTATATTATATATAGAGAGAACATAGGCGCGGGGAGATGGGCCGAAGCGGGGTTTGCTGGTCGCGGGGTTGGGAACCCGCGGCTGCGACGTTTGGTTAGAGTAGGTTTTCTTTTCTTTTTCTTTTTCTTTTCTTTTTCTTTTCTATTTTCTTTTACTTATATATATATGTGTATACATATATATATATATATATATATATATATATATATATATATATATATATATATATAGTTAATAAAATTCCAAAAAAAATATTATTACCTAAAAATAATCTTTATCCTTCTACCGAGGTTTCCTTCATAAAATAAAATAATAATAGTTTTGCTCCATAAATTCTAAATGCATCTTTACCTAATAATTAAATAAAATAAAATTATATTTTCTAATATATTACAAAATAATACAATTAAATTAAATGATTAATTAAATAATTAAAATATTATGGATTTTATATTCTACCCAACTTATAAGAATTTCGTCCTCGAAATTAAAACTAAGCCACATAAAAAAAAAAATCAAGGATGGTATAAGGTAGAATGAACAAAGTAAATTCATACCTTGGTCAACGAACAGATACGGAAAATGATTGCGCATGTCGTCCTCACGCTCCCAAGTGGATTCTCTTGGCGCACCATGCTTCCATGCCACGCGGACTAAGGGAATCGACTGGTTCCTCAACACTCTCTCGACGATCAAGGATTCCCACAGGTTGCTCTTAGTATGACAAGCTCGGCCTAATGATAATCTCAGAATGGTCGAGAATATGACTGCTATCTGCCACATATCGCTTAAGTTGTGACACATAATATACATAATGTACTCCCTCAAGTGAAGATGGTAGTACAAGTCGATACGCCACTTCTCCCACTCTCTCTAGCACGTCAAATGGTCTAATATACCTTGGGCTCAACTTGCCTCGCCCTCCGAATCGAATGGTGCCTCTAGTAGGTGATATCCTCAAGAAGACATAATCGCCCTCTTTAAACTCCATGGGACGATGATGAAGGTCTGCCCACTGCTTCTGCCTGTCTTGCGCTACTCGCAAGTGCCCTTGTATCTTCTTCACTGTCTCAACGGTGTTGATTACCAACTTTGGTCCCAGAATCTGACGTTATTCTACATCACTCCAATACACGGGAGACCTACACTTTCTTTCATACAATGCTTCAAACGGAGCCATCTGGATGCTCGCTTGATAGCTATTATTGTAAAAAAACTACACAAGATATAGGTGGTCCTTCCATGATCCTCCAAAGTCTAACATACAAGCCCTCAACATATCCTCTAGTGTCTAAATAGTACGTTTGGACTGCCCATCTGTCTGCGGGTGATAAGATGTACTGAACTTCAGACGAGTCCCAAGACTCTCTTGCATGCTTCTCCAAAAGTGAGATATAAAATGCGAATTCCTGTCTGACACAATGCTGACCGGAATGCCGTGCAACCTCACGATCTGTCTCATGTATAAGTCGGCCAAAGCTTCTATAGACTGGGCAACCCTAAAAGGTAATAAATGGGCTGACTTGGTGAGTCGATCCACTATTATCCATACTGCATCTCTCCCACTTGGACTCTTTGGAAAACCTGTGACAAAGTTCATAGTGATGTGCTCCCACTTCCACTCAGGAATCGAAAGTGGTTGTAGTAGCCCTGCTGTTCTCTGATGCTCCGCCTTTACCTGTTGACATACTAGGCATTTGGCTACAAAGCGAGCTATCTCTCTCTTCATTCCATGCCACTAAAAGTGCTGTAGCAAGTCACGGTACATCTTGGTGCCTCCAGGATGAATAGAATATATCGAACTATGAGCTTCTACTATCTGCTTCTGTCGAATCTCTCTATTGGGAACATATAAACGATCACCACATCGTAATGTCCTGTCATCATGAATGCGCAATCCCGTCTGCTTGCCAGCCTCTGTCCTTTCTTTTAATCTCCTGAATCTGGTGTCCGTAGGCAAAGCTGTCTTGATCCTCTCTACTAGTGATGACTGTACTTGTAAGTTGACTAGTGTCCTATCTACTCTAGGTAATACCACTTCTATGCCAAGTTCTTGCAAGTCCTCCAATAATTCCTTCTGTGTTGTCAAGAAGAAAGCTGCTGGTTTTTGGCTTAACGCATCTGCTACTACGTTAGCCTTTCCTGGGTGATAATGTAGATCTAACTCAAAATCCTTTATCAACTCAAGCCACCGACGTTGCCTCATATTTAACTCCTTCTGCGTGAAGACATACTTGAGGCTTTTGTGGTCAGTATAGATCTTTACTCTTTCTCCATATAAGTAATGTCTCCATAGCTTCAGAGCAAAGACAACGGCTGCAAGCTCCAAGTCATGAGTTGAATAATTCTTCTCATGTACTCGTAATTGTCTAGATGCATATGTGATCACCTTGCCATGTTGCATCAACACACATCCCAAGCCTTTCTCTGATACGTTATTGTAAATCATATAATCTCCTAATCCTGATGGAATAGTCAATACTGGTGCTGTGGTCAGTCGCTTCTTTAATTCCTCGAAAGCATCTTAACACTCGTCAGTCCATATGAACTCTTGATCCTTGTATGTCAACCGAGTCATAGGTGCTGCTATCCTTGAGAAGTTCTCCATGAACCGTCGATAATATCTCGCAAGTCCAAGGAAACTCCTCACCTCCGATGCTGATTTAGGAACGGGCTATGTCTCGACTGCCGAGATTTTCTCTGGGTCAGCAGAAATACCATCTTCCATAACGACATACCCAAGAAACGATACTCTATCCAAGAAAAACTCATATTTACTGAGCTTTATATATAACTGCTCTCTCCTCAATGTCTCTAGGTCGATCCGTAGGTGCTTCTCGTGCTCCTCGTGGCTCTTCGAATAGACAAGTATGTCATCTATGTCACGCCCCACTCCCAAAATACGTAGGACTAGGACACGTAAGCATGCTAGCCGCATGGATATGGCAACTCCAATATATAGAAACCATAACACATGCGTACGCTATATTATGAACAATAATTCACAAGTGGTATAAATAAATGTCATAAGTCACAGGGTATAATTTAAGTCTCATCCACAGAAAATCAAATATAAATAAATAACCAATATCTATGAAACTAGATCTCAATATAAAGTATCTAAAGAGGACAGTCGGATGGAAACAAATCCACTGCCGAACTAGAATAAAAAAGTAAACACAATATAAGTACAACAACTAACAATCACTGAGACTTGAAGAGAAGACCTCCTCAAAATATAGTGGCAAGTCCGGATCTGCGCTCCTGTGAATACTCATAAACATCTACACCTGGAAAGGGACCAGGTCCTCAGAGGGACATAACAAGATACATAGAAGCATGCCAATAAAGTACTGAAATAAATATCCAATGGGTCGCCTAACCATCTATGTGAATGCACGTTAAGAACAACTTTCTAACAAGTGGGCTATCTGGACATAAATAGGATTTGCATGATTCTCTCGGAGAATCAGGGGCCTACAAAGCATGTCGTCTTTTGAACGGCAGAGGCCGCCAGGTAATATGGGGTTCATCACGACCGTGTATCTCCGGCGGAGCGTACGGGTTACATAAAAGAAAAGTACAAAGGAGCCCAAATACGGTACTTGTTGTTCTCCCCACACCATGCTCTAAGCATGTCACATCCATGACACGATTTGATTCATAGCCTATCTTTAGTACAATGGCCCAACCCTGCAACCAAACAAGGACAAGGATTGGACCACCGTACTACAATAGCCTATGTCCCTGAACTACTAATAACTGTTAAGCCTTCTAGCATGCAAAGTTTCTAACAACAGTTATCCCTAACGCACGGCTCACACGTACATGAGGCTAGACCTGTCAAGCAGTTCGTGATCTATATGAGACGCACACTCGTGTAACAGCTATGTCACGGCCAATAAAACTTAATGATGCTTCATGATAATAGGGTAATCTCATAAACAAGGTCAATGTATATATATAATAAAAATATATCACGACGACACCGTCGTTGCACCGAAGTTTTTTTGGACGCGTATTTTATATAACAGTTAAAATATATGAACTAATGACAGAAATAAAGATGCATGCAACATATGAAATATAAATAACAGTACAATGGCAAGGTATACTTTCCTGGCAAGAGAGCTGCAAAATATAACGTCCAGATGTCAAACACCAAGAGTCAGAAACTACGGCCTCTGAATGAATATCTCCGGATGCTGAAATAAACATTACCAACATTCCCAGAATAAGCGAGATAGCTAAAAAATACTACCCTTTTGTCCAATTTGGATATAGGGACAAAACGGTAATTTTGGGTCAAAGTGGGGTCAACATGTGGCCCACTTTCACCGAAAAATGTGCCAAGGGTAAAGGTCTCTATATGGGACAAATTATACGTCAAACCAATTTTAAAAGTCAGTACAAACTCAACGGTATGTTCAATTTTGGATTCTGGTAAGCCGAACACAAATTTGTCCAAAAAGTCAATCATGGGGCCCGCCAATAGACGACTTGGTCAACTGTCTCAGAATTACGTAAAAATTGGGTCACAGGACCAACGTGATACCATGAGTCCAATAATGCAAGTTTTGTCGTATTCTGACGAGCGTACAACAAATGGCGTGAGGTTTTATAAAAGTTGTGATACGAGAATTTTTCGCGGACACGGGTTGATTCCGATGCACACACGCGTCCAAATCAGTTTTTGCGAAAGCCCACACATCTGGGTATACCGTGCGTGCCTTTCAGTGCACTTGGTACGCGACGGGACGGTCACGTTTCGCGGGGCGTGCTCCGTATCACAAATTTTAGAAGTTAGAAAAAATAGGTTTTTATGATTTTTAGTCTGATTTAATTCAGCATACAGCAATAAATAAAATATTATATTTGACCAAAATTAAACTCGGTTAGATGGTCTTCGCATACCAAAAAGAAAAACAAAATTCGGATATCTGTGGTGGGAGATACGAGTCCTTAAACATGGGTGGTTACCGCAGTTTTTTGTGATCCAAAAGTTATCATTTTTTGCCAACTTGGTCGTTATTTTTGCCTAGGGTTACGCATTGTTCGCAGGAAACTAACACACAGTATTGGAAGGGGATAGGTCGTGAACATACGAAATCGAGTTTGGTCGAGCGATGACGCAGAAAATGAATCCTGAAAAGGGCTAAGTTGTAGTATATTCCTGTCACGGCGCGGGGTCGCGATCACGGACGAGCGACTGTTCCGGCGGTGAACGGCGGCTCTGGGTCGGCGTCGGGGCTGGCGGCGCGGTCGAGGGGGTTGTGGAGATCAGAGTACAGATTTTAGGGTTAGGGTTTAGGAAAAAGTAACATATATAGAGATACGCGGGGGGGGGGGGGGGGATACAGCGGGTCGCGGGGGGGGGGGGGGGGGGGGTATCGCAGCAGCTACTGCTTGGTGCTGATTAATAACGGGTCGCGGGTCTTAGGGTATGGGTTTGGGTATAGGTTCTATTGTGTAGGGTTTAGTTATCCATTCGATTTCTAATCCTTTTTCTTTCTCTTTTTCTTATTCCTTTTCATTCCTTTTCATTTCTATTCATTTCTATTTCTTTCTTCTATTATTCTTTTTAATAAACCTTATATATATATATATATATATATATATATATATATATATATATATATAGAAAATTCTAGAAATTATATTAGTGCATACCATTAAGCTATCAACTGTCCTTAGGGTCTTCTACATGGAATAAATTAAGAAAAATTTATAATTGCTCCATAAATCCTCTATTGCACAAACACCTAAAAATAAAAATTCAAATAAATTTTATTTCTTCTAATTAGCTAATAAATACTATAAATCAATTAAATAATTAATATGATTTTTAAAATTAGGGGTTTTATATTCTACCCAATTTAAAACAATTTCGTCCTCAAAATTAAAATAACGTAGGGTTTGTCTATCTAATCTCACTTGATCGCACTCTAAAAGAATTTACCTCAAGTTTAACAATGCAATTTCTACCCAACTTAGAATTTACCCATCTATCACATAAGGCTATGCATTTAAGAAAACTATTCCTCAAATTATTTAATCATGTCATTCAATCCTTAAAGTTTTAACACCCAAATTATATCATATATGATATGCCTTTAATTACAAAAGATAGTCACCAATAATGAGGTTGGCCTATGGAGTATATCTAGTACTCTCTGTATATCAAACTTATACAAAGCACAAGCGTTCGTCTTTCCTAAATAGGGGAAGACGGAAAACAATAATAAAGAGTTCAAGGGGAAGGTAATAGAATAGAAGTATGGGGATCAAGACGTTTAAAGAATTCAAATAGGAATTGTCAAGACAGTTGTGGATTAAAATCCTATTTAATAAGTTTTTATTCGCATGCTCGTATCAGTATAGGTATGTAATTGATATGATATGCTCAGACACGTCTAGGGGTAAGTATATGCGTCTATTAGTCAACTATATATCTCAATCCATGTAAGGTAGTCATGCGAAGAGCAAACCAAGCGCACTAAGGTTAGCTAGACCTTAATACATTGATTCTGATTAGGCAATTGTATCATTGTGTGCACCCAATAATACATATGTCATGAGCAAGCTCGATAAAAGAATAAGCTTGCAAAAACTAGGCTATAAAGCAACATAAGTCGAGGTAGTCCAAAAAATATAAGTACGTTGGATTATGATGAAAGAAGGTACAAAATAATTCAAGTTTACAATAAAAAAGATAAAGACACTACAATCTTTATAGTTGTCATACTAACTCCTTGTCTAAGTCGTTATTCGACCAAATAGGGGTATGAGCCTCTAAGTTTTACAGTCTAAATAAACACTATCGTCTTATGCTAGCATACAGTTAATGTCGTTCAGTTACACTTCAATAATGAGTCAAGAGGACTATGTGATACTAGGTTGTGAGGCATACTACCCAACTTAAAATAATAAACTAATACTGTACTGCCTTAAGGATAAAGTAGAAACTCCTATTAAGATTTACGAGAAAAGGTCTTTGCACTTATTAGGGTACCCTATTATATAGATAATGGTCATCTTATGTCTTAATCATAGTGCTTATAGAACAAGTGTCAATAGTAAGAATGGAAAAGTTACTGGCCTTCAAGGGAAAAGGGAATATAACTTGTATCGAGGTGTGGTTACAAATTATACGATTTAAAACTAAAGGATAATTATCATGTCACAATCTATAAGAACAACTTAAACTTATCAAGTTCTAACTACCAAGCACAAAAATTCAAAATTCAATATTACACTATAATCCTAGTAAGCTATATATCCTATCATAAAATAACTCATTCGGTCTAAAATCAAAAGTGTCAGGTAGCACGAGTTGAAAGATGAAGAAAAAAAAAGCAAAATTAGTCGTCGCACAAATAGAGAGCACTATGGTTTCAGTAGAACCAGATAGGGAATTAAAATAGAGATACTCTAGATAACATCATAGTTTCTTAAGGGAAGATGGCATGCTAGGGTTCATTAGGTATTCTCATCTTAGTGATGTGACAATATCCTAGTTCACTACCAAAAAAGTCAAATTAGCGACGCCCAAAAACGTCGCCAAATGACAAAAAAAACGTCGCTAAACACGTTTAGCGACGTAATTAGCGATGTTTTAACGCAGTCGAAAGATACCAAGTCGCTGAACGAAAAAACGTCGCTAAACGTCGCTATGCCGACGTTTTTAGCGACTTTATTGAGTTGCTAAATGTAGCGACGTTTAGCGACGCGGCATCACTAACTAGCGACGGTTATTAAAGTCGCTAAACATCGCTCATTAGCGACTTATATAGCGACGTAACAGCGACGTCTTTAATGACCTGGCAGTACTGCCATGTCAGCAATTTGCAACGTACAGCGACATATTTAGCGACGTTTAGCGACGTCTTTAGCGACGGCTACTGACACGTCGCTAATTAGCGACTTGTTTAGCGACTTGTAAAAACGTCGCTAGACGTCGCTAAACGTCGCTAAATACGTCGCTAAATTTATAAAAAAAAAACTGAATTGTTCCAAACTATTATTCCTGCAATTTATAAATTTCTAATTAAAAATAGACCCGGAGCAACCCTCCGTTGAATTTTATGGGTTCGCCGACCCCTTCGGTGGAACACTCAACACCGGATTAACAATATTTAATATGAAGTATCAGAGTATCACAATCATACAATTAATACACACAAATATTATAGATAGACAATAAAAGTATCACAGTCATAAAAGTATCACAGTATCACAGTCACACAAAATGGGCATAAACAGCATCACAAAATACATAATATATAAGTATCAGAGTATCACAGTAACACAAAATGCATAATATATAAGTATATGAAACATTATAGTATCAATCTCGAGGATTTTCAAAACGGGGCAGATACCAGTCCCTCAAATACTGCGCATAAACAGCGTTTATGTTATCAAGCTCCGCTATGGGTACTGGGTGACTGGAACTCCCCGTCTGAGATACAGCCGCGATAGGTGCTGGGTGACTAGAACTCCCCGCAGGTGATATCTCTTCCTCCTTAACAGTAGGAGGCATCACTTCCTCCTTAACAGTAGGAGGTATCACTTCCTCCTTAACAGTAGGAGGTGTCGCTCTCTTGGGTGCCATCTGGTAAGATAGATGAAAACAAAGAATTAGCAAAGAATTAGCTATTGGACCAGAACGGAAGAGTTAGATGTCCTTGCTATTAATGTAAGCTAACTAATCAGGTATTCAATTCTCTCTCAGTTGCTTGTACATTATTCTTCGCGTGCATGTCTTATGAATTTTTACTATATATGTGACTATGTCTAGCATCAATGAAAGATGGACTTGCTCTTTTGATTAGATTTGATCTATATTCTAATGAAATTCAGTTGTTGCTAATTTTCTTTGGTCCCATTTGGAAAGCAACCATATTCGACAATATTTGATCACTTCTCATGTTCATCATTATTCTGATTAATGGCTACGCTGCTTCAAAGTATATATTGTCTACTGACTTTAGAGCACGGTGAACGTTTCTCCAAAGCTTTATCAGTCCATGAGGTTTGATAATCTAAAACATGTATGCAGAAACTGAAACATAAAATTTGGATGAATGAACAATAATAGTATAATATGATAAAATTAAAATAAGAAATGCATGACTGCATTCACAGGAAGTGGTAGGTTCAACCGAGGCTAAGAAGAAGAGGTTAGATGGTTTAGATGTGAACTAACAGATGTTAGCAATGGAATTGAATTAAAAAAGGATACGTAGCCAATGAGAGTTTTCGGATAATCTTTTGTTATTTGTTGAATATGTAGAAGTAACTCGATTTAGAAACTAGTCAAGGGAGATTTTCTGGTACTCTGTATATTATGTTGCAAATCATATCAAATTATTTATATATATGGAAGACATGAAATCACATAATAGAATGTACTAACCCTAACCCTAACCCTAACCCCAAACCTAACCCTAACCCCAACCCTAACCCTAACCCCAACCCTAACCCTAAACCTAACCCTAACCCTAACCCTAATCTGCGTCTGTGTGTGTGTGTCGTGTGTGTGTCTGCGTCTGTGTGTGTGTCGTGTGTGTGTGTCTGCGTCTGTGTGTGTGTCGTGTGTGTCTGTGTGCGTGTGTCGTGTCTGTCAAGTGTGTCTTGTGTCAGTGTCACATGAGATAGAGAGAGAGAGAGAGAGAGAGAGAGAGAGAGAGAGATTACCTAGACCTCGAGGAGGAGGAGGGGGATGCCGTGGAGACCCGGTCGCCGGAGAGGGGGGGCGCAGCCGTGGAGACCCGGTCGCCGGAGGGAGGGGGGACGGGAGAAATCGAAACGATTTCAAAATTTTTGACAGATGGAGAAAAGAAAACTAAGCCCTAATTAACCAAAATTTAGCGATGTTTAGCGACGTCAAATAAAAACGTCGCTAAAATAAAAATTAGCGACGCCAAAGACGTCGCTAAATATTTTAGATAGATACGTCGCTAATTACGACGCTAAACGTCGCTAAAACAGATATATTAGCGACGTTTAGCGACCATAATTGAACTTATAGCGACTATTCTTTCAAAATCTTAATAAAAGTCGCTAAACGTCGCTAAATGTCGCCATTTAGCGACGCTTAGCGACGATTTTACCGAGTCGCTAATTTAGCGACGTTTTTACTAGGAGTCGCTAAAATACGTCGCTAATCCCGCTTATTCTAGTAGTGGTTGTACTCTTAATAGGAATGTTACCCTACTTATTATCTAACAACAAGGACTTCTATATTCTAGGAGGAGGCTATACTCAAGGAACTATTAGGAAGTACATGAATCAAGCAGGATGCGATTATTTAGATAGAACAGATTGGAAGAAAGATGAGTCATAGTCAATTATGGATGAGATCCTATACTCTAATCCTAGGTGTAGGCTTGCTCGGTACAGTAACGTAACTGAGACAATATGCTCTTGACCTGCATGGGCCACCACTAAAAACATGTCATGCTCCAGTCCCAAAATACGTAGGACTAGGACACGTAAGCATGCCAGCCGTATGGATATGGCAACTCCAATATATGGAAACCATAACACATGCGTATGCTGTATCATGAACAATAATTCAAAAGTGGTATAAATATATGTCACAAGTCATAGGGTATAATTTAAATCTCATCCACAGAAAATAAAATATAAATAAATAACCAATATCTATGAAACTAGATCTCAATATAAAGTATCTAAAGAGGACAGTCAGATGGAAACAAATTCATTGCCGAACTAGAATATAAAAGTAAACACAATATAAGTACAACAACTAACAATCACTGAGACTCGAAGAGAAGACCTCCTTGAAATATAGTGGCAAGTTCGGATCTGCGATCCTGCGAATACTCATGAACATCTACACCTGGAAAGGGACCATGTCCTCAGAGGGACATAACAAGATACATAGAAGCATACCAATAAAGTACTGAAATAAATATCTAATGGGTCGCCTAACCATCTATGTGAATGCACGTTAGGAACAACTTTCTAACAAGTGGGCTATCTGGCCATAAATGGGATTGGCATGATTCTCTCGAAGAATTAGGGGCCTACAAAGTATGTCGTCTTTTGAACGGCAGAGGCTGTTATGTAATATAGGGGTTATCAAGACCGCGTATTCCCGGCAGAGCATACGGGTTAAATAAAAGGAAAGTGCAAAGGAGCCCAAATACAGTACTTGTTGTTCTCCCCATCCCATGCTCTAAGCATGTCACATCCATGACACAATTTGGTTCATAGCCTATCTTTAGTATAATGGCCCAACCCTGCAACCAAACAAGGACAAGGATTGGAC
Organism: Iris macrosiphon; assembly: GCA_036927795.1. Classification (NCBI taxonomy): domain Eukaryota; kingdom Viridiplantae; phylum Streptophyta; class Magnoliopsida; order Asparagales; family Iridaceae; genus Iris; species Iris macrosiphon. The sequence continues at coordinate 117,772,805 of JAYESA010000012.1, read as the reverse complement.
CACCGTACTATAATAGGCTATGTCCCTGAACTACTAATAACTACTAAGTCTTCTAGAATTCAAAGTCTTTAACAGCAGTTATCCCTAACGCACGGCTCACACGTACAGGAGGCCAGACCTGTCATGCAGTCCGTGATCTATATGAGACGCACACTCGTGTAACAGCTATGTCACGGCCAATAAAACTTAATGATGCTTCATGATAATGGTGTGGTCTCATAAACAAGGTCAATCCATATACATAATAAAAATATATCACGACGACACCGTCGTTGTACCCAAGTTTTCTTGGACTCGTATTTTATATAACTGTTAAAATATATGAAATAATGACAGAAATAAAGATGCATGCAACATATAAAATATGAATAACAGTACAATGGCAAGGTATACTTGCCTGGCAAGAGAGCTGCAAAATATAACGTCCAGATGTCAAATACCAAGAGTCAGAAACTACGGCCTCAGAATGAACGTCTTCGGATGCTGAAATAAATATTACCAATATTCCCAGAATAAGCGAGATAGCTAGAAAATATTACCCTTTCGTCCAATTTGGACACAGGGGCAAAACAATAATTTTGGGTCAAAATGGGGTCCATTTGTGGCCCACTTTGCACCAAAAAGCGTGACGAGGGTAAAGGTCTCTAAATAGAAAAAATTATAAGTCAAACTAATTCAAAAAGTCAGTACGAACTCAACGGTATGTCCAATTTTAGATTTTGGTGAGCCGAACACAAATTTGCCTAAAATGTCAACCGTAGGGCCCGCCAATAGGCGACTTGGTCAACTATCTCAGAATTGCGTAAAAATTGGGTCATAGGACCAGCACGATACCCCGAGTCCAATAACGCAAGTTTCGTCCCATTTTGATGAACGTACAATAAATTGCCTAGGGTTTTGCAAAAGTTGCGATACGAGAATTTTTTGCGGACACGGGCTGATTTCGACGCGCACACACGTTCAAATCAGTTTTCGCAAAAGGCCACACGTTTGGATATACCGTATGTGCCTTTCGGTGTACTTGGTACACGATGGGGCTGTCCCATTTGGCGGAGCACACTCCGTATCACAAATTCTAGAAGTTGAAAAAAGTAGATTTTTATGATTTTTAGTCTGATTTAATTCAGCATACAACAATAAATAAAATATTATATTTGACAAAAATTAATCTCGGTTAGGTGATCTTCGCATACCAAAAAGAAAACTAAATTCAGATCTCTGTGGTGGGAGATACGGGTCCTTAAACATGGGTGGTTACCGCAGTTATCTGCGATCCAAAAGTTGTCTTTTTTTGCCATCTTGGTCATTGTTTTCGCCTAGGATTACACATTGTTCGCAGGAAACTAACACACATTATTGGAAGGGGGATAGGTCATGAATATACCGGTGAAGACGGGGTCGAGTTTAGTAGAGCGATGGCGCAGGAAACGAATCCTGAACAGGGCTAAGTTGCAGTGTATTCCTGTCGCGGCGCGGGGTCGCGGTCATGGACGAGCGGCGGTTCCGGCGGCTCTGGGTCGGCGTTGGGGCTGGCGGCGCGGTCGAGGGGGTTATGAAGATCAGAGTACTAATTTTAGGGTTAGGGTTTAGGAAAAAGTAACATATATAGAGATACGCGGGGGGGGGGGGTATCGTAGCAGCTGCTGCTTGGTGCTGATTAATAACGGGTCGCGGGTCTTAGGGTATGGGTTTGGGTATAGGTGCTATTGGGTAGTGTTTAGTAATCCATTCGATTTCTAATCCTTTTTCTTTCTCTTTTTCTTATTCCTTTTCATTTCTATTTCTTTCTTCTATTATTCTTTTTAATAAACCTTATATATATATATATATATATATATATAGAAAATTTTAAAATTTATATTAGTGCATACCATTAAGCTATCAACTGTCCATAGGGTCTCCTACATGGAATAAATTTAGGAAAATTTATAATTGCTCCATAAATCCTCTACTGCACAAACACCTAAAAATAAAAATCCAAATAAATTCTATTTTTTCTATTTAGCTAATAAATACTATAAATCAATTAAATAATTAATATAGTTTTTAAAATTAGGGGTTTTACAATCTATGAAGACGACCAAGAACTGGTCCAAATACTGATGGAATACTCGATTCATTAAGTCCATAAAGATAGGTGGAGCATTTGTCAAACTAAATGGAATAACCAGAAACTCGTAGTATCCATAACTTATCCTGAATGCGGTCTTCAGGATGTCCTGCTTTCGTACCTTCACTTGGTGATATTTCGATCTCAAGTCAATCTTCGAAAATACCTTGGCTCCACTAAGCTGATAAAATAAGTCATCAATGCGAGACAATAGATATTTATTCTTCACGGTCACTGCATTTAAGGCTCTGTAGTCAATGCACATACGCACTGACCCATCCTTATTTGGTAGAAACAATACTGGTGTTCCCCAGGATGATGCACTTGGTCGGATGAAATCTTTCTTCTCTAATTCTTTCAATTGTGCCTTCATCTCATCTATCTCCTTCTTCACCAATTTATAAACATGCGACTCTATTGGTGCTGCTCCCGGTGTTAATTCAATCAAGAATTCTACGTCTCTGTCCGGAGGTAGTCCTGACAATTCCTCTAGAAAGACGTCTTGAAACTCTAAAATAATGGGGTAATAAATAACGTCGTCCATTGCAAGCTGAACACCATCAATGGCTTTTGTGGATCCTCGTGCAAACTCAAGTTCCGGCTGGCCTGATACCTTAAAAAGAATGCTTCCTCCAAAACAGTCAAAAAAGTGTGGTACTTGCTTAGCCAGTCCATTTCAAGCACAATATTAAAAGTTGGCATAGGAAGGACTAAGAGTTGAACATTCATCTCTCTGCCATGAATCACTACAAGACATGATCTACTAATTCGACTAACATGTATAACTCCTCCTCCGGTGAGAATTCTAACACAACTAGGTAAAGGTGTAGTGGCAATATTGTGTTTGGCAATAAAACTAGAAGATATGAATGAGTGGGTGGCTCCCGTATCAAATAACGTCATAGCAGGAAAAGTAAAAGCAAGAGTAATACCTACTATAACATCAATCTTCTGTTCCTTGTCATCTACTTCTAGTGCAAAAGCTTGTCCGTTCCTCTGTCGAAGTCCATGTCTGACCTTCATATACTGATTCTCCTGAGTAGGCAGCGGTGGTCCCCGCTAAAATCCTCCGGCTGCTGGGGGCCGAGGTTCTCCTGGTCTAGTCATCTGCTGAACTGGCTTCGGTGCTGGAAGTGCTAGCCTTTGTATTGGCGATGGAAGTGTCAATGTCTGCTGTATTAGACAGTCTCTTACTATATGCTATCCGGAACCATATCTCATACATTGTCCTAAGCGAGTTCGACAGTCTCTAAAAATATGTCCGCGTCTCCCACAATAATTGCAATGGGGCTTCTCCAGAATCTGGTACGGTCCTGCTCTGTGCTGCTGCTGTTGCTACTGCTGTTGCTATTGCTGTGCCAAAGGACGTCTGATAGGCCCTCCTTGCTGTGTCCTTGCTGGTCCCTGTTGTGTCTTCGGTTGACCTCTTGCTGGTCCCTGCTGTGTCTTCGGTTGACCTTCTTTTTCCCTGCTGATGGCCTTTTGTAGTCTAGCTTCTGTCAATAATTTGGCAGAAGAGATCCGGGATTGTGAGCTAGTGTAGTATTGGAGCTCCTGAGTCAATCTGCGATAAAACCTCTTAGCCTTCTCCAAGTCATTCGGTATCAGGGCAGCGCCATATTTACTAAGGTGACTAAACTCTGCATCATACTTGTCAACTGTCTTGTTCTCTTGCTCCAGATAAAGAAACTGATCGTACAATACGTCCCTTACAGTGTCCGGGAAGTACTTTCTCTCAAAGCACTCCAAGAATTGTTCCCAAGTCTGATATGTACCTAACTAGCGCTCCATTAATTCCTACCAGTGATGAGCGTTACCATCTAGCTGCGTCCTTACGCCTGTCATCCATAGATTTGTAGGCAGCTTTGATGCTTCTAATAACTTCTTGGTGTGGGTAATCCAGTTTGTGGTCTCCTCTAGGCTCTTAGTGCCTTTATATGGCTTGGGACCCATATGTATAAAATCCTTTACTGAACCAACTCTAGCTCGTGGTACTGGAACTAGTGCCTGGGATGGTACAGTTGCCTGTTAAGCCATTCTCTAAAGTGCTGCCAGAAATTCTTGCCTTTGCTCTGCCGCTTGCTGCCCCTACTCTAGAACTAGTGCGACTGCCTGTTGTCTCTATTCCTGCATCATCATTTGGAAGAATTGGAATAGCTGTGTCTGGCCATCCTATAGTGTCGATGAAGATAGAAAGGTCCCATTAGGTGATGTGGAAAGATCAGATGGATCTGGATTGTGAGACTGTCCATCCGACCTCGGAAGTCTAGGAGTCATCGAGGTCTCCCCTCGAGTTTGGCCGTTGACTCCTGAAGGTGTGTCACCTCTGGCGGTAGTACATCCACTACATGAATCTATCTATGTGCAAGAGTTTGACAAAGCGATTAGAAGGAGTACATGAATCAAACAGGATACAAGCATTTAAATAGGATAGTTAAAAGAAAAGATGAGTTTTAGTCAAGCATGGATGAGATCCTATATTCTACTCCTATACGCAGGCTTATTCGGTATAGTAACGTAACCGAGACAATATATTCGTAGACCTGCATGGGCCAACACAAAAATATGTCATGCCCTAGTCCCAAAATACGTAGGACTAGGACAACGTAAGACGCCAGTCGTATGTATACGAACCCCAATATATGGAAACCATATACACACATACGCTGTATTATGAATATCAAATCCACAAGTAGTAATATACTGTCAACAAGTCACACGCAATCTATATCTCATCCACAGCACAAATAAAGAAATAGGAATAGATAACTGAATATTAAATATGAAGTCTCAAAGTATGATAGTCGGGTGGAAACAAATCCACTATAAATTGACTATACTAAAAACTACTAAATGAGAGAAGAGATCAAACTCTAATATAAGATAAATATCAATAAAGAAAATATCAACTAGAATATCCATCAGCTACGATGAATCAAAGGTACTCTGAAGATAAAACCTCCTCAGTCTGGTATGAAGTGTCAGGTCCAGGTCCATACTCCTGTGGATAATCCTGTCCGTCTATATCTGGGAAGGTACCAGGTCCTCAGAGGGACATAACAAGAAACATATAAATATGCCAATAAAGTACTAAAAATAAATATCAAATGGGTCGCCTAACCATCTATGTGAATGTAGTTTGAGAAGAACTTTCCAACAAGTGGGCTATCTGGACCAAATAGGATTGCATGATTCTCTTGGAGATTCAGGGGCCTACAAAGTATAACGACTTTTGAACCTCAGAGGCCGTCAGGTAATATAGGGGTCATCATGACCGCGCATCTCCGATGGAGCGTACGTATTACACAAGGAAAGTGCAAAGGAGCCTAAACGGCTTACTTGTTGTTCTCCCCACCCTATGCTCTAAGCATGTCACATCTATGACACGATGATACCTCTAAATAACTGCTAGGTCTTCTAGCATGCAAAATTTCTATCAGCAGTTATCCCTATCCGTCGTACGACCTATACGTACCAGTGGCCAGCCGAGTACGCAAGTCCATGTCCTACATGAGACTCACACTCATATAATAATAGTGTCATAGCTAATGAAACATAAAATACCTTATGATAATGGGGCAGTCTCATAAACTAGGTCAATATGCATATATATAATAAAAACAGAATACGACGCCACCGTCGTTGCACCCAAGTTATCCTTGGACGCACATTCTATATAGTAGTTTAAATATATGAGCTAAATGGACAGAAATAGAATACATGCATCATATAAAATGTAAATCATAGTACAATGGCAAGGTATACTTGTCTGGCAAGAAATCTGTAAAGTGTAAGCGTCCCGATATCGAGTGCACAGGATCAGGAACTAAGATCTCCGAATAGACGTCTTCGGATGCTGAAATAAACATCACTAACATTCTTGGAATTAGCAAGATAGCTAGAAAACACTATCCTTTCGTCTAATTTGGACACAGGGGCAAAACAGTAATTTTAGGTCAAAGCGGGGTCTATATCTGGCCCACTTTGTACCGAAATACGTACCAGAGGTAAAGGTCTCTAAATAGAACAAATTATAGGTTAAAAAAATTCTAAACGTTAATATGAACTCAACGGTATGTCCAATTTTGGATTTCGGTGAGATGAACACAAATTCGTCTAAAAAGTCAACCGTGTGGCCCGCAAATAGGTGGTTTGGTCAACTGTTTCAGAATCGCGTGAAACATGGGTCACAGGACCAGCGTGATACCTCGAATCTAATGGCGCAAGTTTTATCATATTCTGACGAGCGTACACTAAATGGTGCGGTATTTTACAAAAGTCACGATATAGGAACTATTTACCGATACGGGTTGATTTTGACGCGCACACACATCCAAATTAGTTTTTGTAAAATCTCACACGTCAGGATATACCATACGGGCCTTTTGGTGCAACTGGTACATGATGGGGCATTCCGTTTGGTGGGGCACGCTCCGAATCACAAATTTTAGAGTTCCGAAAAAGAATAAGAAAATAATTAATGGATCTAAAACCATTTCAAACCAACCCGACCCTCAGATCTTAAACCCATTAGCTAACCCGCTAACCTACCCTACCCATTAGGAAAACCTTAATAGCAGCAGCAGCTACTGCATTCACAACCCGCGCTAACAAGAACCGTGACCCCATGGCTCTCTATATAATCTCCACAGTCAAAACCCTAACCCTAAACCTATACTCGACCCTGAGCGACGCAGACCGCCGACTTCCCAGTCCCAGAGCCACCGCAGACAGCCGCCAACCCATCTAAATTCCCCGCGACCACCGCGCACCGCGACTGCAGAATTTGACAGGAACTTACCTGTGTTCACGCTTCATTTCCCACGCCCTCGCTGGACCAAACTCGACCCCGTCATCACCGGTATGTTCATGACCTATCCCCTTCCATATTTGTACATTAGTTTATCTTGAACAGTGCACAAACCTAGGTAAAAATTGATGCTAACTTTAGGAAAAACTATAACTTTTACGCAGCAGAAATCTGCTGCGATGACCTATGTTCACGGACTCGTATCTTCCACCACAGAGATCCAAATCTAGTTTTTCTTTTTGGTATGCGAAGACCACCTAACCTAGTTTATTTCCTGTTAAATATAATATTTTATTTGTTGCTGTATGTTAAATTAAATCAGTTAGAAAACTCCAAAAATATACTTTTTCTATCTTCCAAAAATTGTGATACGGAGCGCGTCCTGCCAAACGGGACTGCCCCGTCGTGTATCAAGTGTACCAAAAGATGCACACAATATATCCAGACGTGTGGGCTTTCGCGAAAACTAATTTGGACGCGTGTGCGCGTCAAAATCAGACCATATCCGTAAAATTTCCCCGTGTCATAACTTTTACAAAATACCACGCTATTTAGTGTACGCTCGTCAGAAAGCGACAAAACTTGTGCCACTAGACTCGTGGTATCGTGTTGGTCATGTGACCCAATTTTTACGTAATTCTAAGATAGTTGACCAAGTCGCCTAATGGCGGGCCCCATGGTTGACTTTTTGGGGAAAATTGTGTTCGGCTTACCAGAATCCACATTTGGACATATCGTTGGGTTCATACTGACGTTTAGAATTTGTTTGACCTATTATTTTATCCTATTTAGAGACCTTTACCCTGAGACGCTTTTCGGTGCAAAGTGGGCCATACGTGGACCTCACTTTGACCCGAGATTACCGTTTTGCCCCTGTGTCCAAATTGGACGAAAGGGTAGTGTTTTCTAGCTATTTCGCTTATTCTAAGAACATTGGTGATATTTATTTTAGCATCCGCTGACATTCATTCTGAGGTCGTAGTTTTTGACTCTTGGTGTTTGACATCTGGACGTTATATTTTGCATCTCTCTTGTCAGGAAAGTATACCTTGCCATTGTACTATTATTCATATTCCATATGATGCATGTATTTTTATTTTCTATCTTTAGTTCATATATTTTAACTGCTATATAAAATGCGCGTCCAAGGAAACTTGGATTCAACGACGGTGTCGTCGTGATATATTTTTATTATGTATATGCATTGACCTTGTTTATGAGACCGCCCTATTATCATGAAGCATCATTAAGTTTCATTGGCTGTGACACAGTTTTTACATGAGTTGTGAGTCTCATATAGATCACGGACTTGCGTGCAGGGTTTGGCCTCCTGTACGTATGGGCCGTACGATAGGGATAACTGCTGTTAGAAACTTTGCATGCTAGAAAACTTAGCAATTATTAGTAGTCCACGGACATAGCCTATTATAGTGCGGTGGTCCAATTCTTGTCCTTGTTTGGTTAGAGGGTTGTCTATTGTACTAAAGATAGGCTATGAACCAAATCGTTTCATGGATGTGGCATGCTTAGAGCATGGGGTGGGGAGAACAACAAGTACTGCGTTTGGGCTCCTTTGTATTTTCCTTTTATGTAACCCGTATGCTCCACCGGAGATACGCGGTCGTGATGACCCCTATACTACTTGGCGGCCTCTGTCGTTCAAAAGACGACATACTTTGTAGGCCCCTGATTCTCTGAGAGAATTTTGCTAATCCCATTTTATGGCCAGATAGCCCACTTGTTAGAAAGTTGTTTTCAAACTGCATTCACATAGACAGTTAGGCGTCCCATTGGATATTTATTTCAGTACTTTATTGGCATGCTTCTATGTATCGTGTTATGTCCCTCTGAGGACCTGGTCCCTTTTCAGGTGTAGATATTCATGAATACTTGCAGGAGCGCAGATCTGGACTGGTTACTTATATTTTAAGGATGTCTTCTCTTCGAGCCCGTGATTGTTAATTATTATTCTTATATTGTGTTTGTTATGTTGCACTTATATATTCGAGTTGGTAGTGGATTTGTTTCTATCCAACTATTATCTTTAGATACTTTGTATTGAGATCTAGTTTCATAGATATTGGTTATTTATTTATATATGATTTTCAGTGGATGAGATTTAGATCATACCATGTGACTTGTGACATATGTTTATATCACTTGTGGATTTGATATTCATATTACAGCGTACGTGTGGATTTTGTTTTTCATATATTGGAGTTGCCATATCCATACGGCTGGCATGCTTATGTGTCCTAGTCTTACGTATTTTGGGACTTGGGCATGACATATTTTTGTGGTGGCCCATGCAGGTCGAGAGTATATTGTCTCGGTTATGTTACTATACCGAGCAAGCCTACACCTAGGAATAAAGTTTAGGATCTTATCCACAATTGACTATGACTCACTTTTTTTTCAATCTATTCTATTTGAAAAATCGTATCCTGCTTGATTCATGTGCTTTCCTAATAAGTTCCTTGAGTATTTCCCCTCATAGAATATAGAAGTCCCTGTTGTTAGATAATAAGTAGGGTAACCTTCCTATTAAGAATACAACTAGAGTATTGACACATCACTAAGATCTGAATACCTAATGAACCATAGCGTCCCTTATCTATAGATTGATTTACCATTACCCCTTGATGTATTTATGAAGACTTGAGAGTAGTATAAACACTACTAGGATTAGTTTAAAATTTGATCATAGTGTTTGACCCTAGTATTGGGGAACCAATAGAAATCCAAGGTTAAATATTAGGACAAACTTAACTTTTATAGTGAGATAGTATTATAAAACTATAAATTTAAGTTCTTGTCCTGATACTAGAAGACAGTACCTTAGAAAGCCAAGAGGAACGAATATAATATTTTTTTGATCATACCTCGAACACAGAGATTAGCAACCACCTTCCCTCAAGAAACCATGACATTATCAATAGACTCTCTATTTTATTTCTTGTCTAGTTCTACTGAAACCTTAGCACTTGCTATTTGTGCAACGACTAATTACGTTTTCTTTCCTTCATCTTTCAATTCGTGCCACCTAACCGTTCTGATTGTAGGCCAAGTGATTTTATCTTATGTTAAGGATATATGGTTTGCTAGGATAATAGTTGTTAATGTTAAACTTTGAAAAGTTGTGCTTGGTAGTTAGAACTTGATAGTTTTGAGTTATTCTCGTAGATTGTAACTTGATGATTATCCTTTAGTTTTGAATCGCGTAATTTGTAACCATACCTCAATACGAGTTATATCCCCTTTTTCCTTGAAGGCCAGTAACTTTTTAATTCTTACTATTGACACTTGTTCTATGAGCACTATGATTAAGACTTAAGATGACCATTACCTATATAATACGATAGGATACCCTAATAAGTATCAAGATCTTTTCCGTATGTACCCCAATAAGAGTTTATACTTTATTTACAAGAATAATATTATTTTGTAGGACCCTCTTAAGACTGTCACAGTATTAGTTTATTATTTTAAGTTGGGTAGTATGGCTCACAACATAGTATCACATAGCCCTATTGACCTATTGATGAAGTGTAATAGGATGGCACAACTTTAGACTTGTATAAGAAGATAGTGTTTATTCAAACTGTAGAAATTAGAGGTCCATACCCTATTTGGTCGACTAGCAACTTAGACAAGGAGCTAGTATGACAACTGTAGAGATTGTAGAGTCTTATCTTCTTTGTAAACTTGAATTATTTTATAATATCTCTCATCATAATCTAGCGTACTTATATTTTCTGTACTACCTTGACTTATGCTACTATTATAGCCTAGTTTTGCAAGCTTAATCTTTTATCGAGCTTGTTCATGACATATGTGTTATTAGGGCCTGATCAACCAAACTAATACAAATTGTCTAATCAGAATCAGTGTATTATGGTCTAGCTAGACATAGTGCGCTTGGTTCGCCCTTTGCAATACTACTTTACGTGGATTGAGATATATAGTCGACTAGTAGACGAATATATGTACCCCTAGACGTGTATGAGCATATCGTATCGATTACATAACTATACTGATACGAGCATGCGAGTAAGAAATTACCAAATAGATTTTAATCCACAACTGCCTTGACAATTTCTTTTAAATTCTTTAAATGCCTTGATCCCCATACTTGTATTCTATCGCCTCTCCCTTGAACTCTTTATTATTGTTTTCCGTCTTTCCTTATTTTGGAAAGACGAAACTTCGTGCTTGGTATAAATTTGATACACGTATAGTACTAGATATACCCCATAGGCCAATCAGATTACTTGATGATTATTTTCGTAATTAAGGACATACCATGGGTGATATGTTGGGTGTTAAAACTTTTGAGGAATTGTATAACATGATTAAATAATTTGAGGAATATTTTCTTAAATGTATAGCCTTATGTGATCGATGGATAAATTCTAAGTTGGGTAGAAGTTGCATTGTTAACTTGAGGAGAATTACCTTTAGATTATGATCAAGTAAGATTAAATTGAGAGATTTAAGTCATTTTAATTTTAAATTTTTTTAAGAATGACTAAGATGATGAGGATTTAATAAATTTTAAAATCTGGATAATGAGGACCAAATGTTTATACTTTGAGCACATGATTTAAAGTTTGAATATTGAAGATTGAATCATCGATTTAAGCCTTGAGGATAAATATAGAATTCTAGGCTTGAACAATTGGTGAAGTAGATATAAAATTTATAGTTTGATGATTTGAATTAAAAGTTAAATTTTGATTGCTGGATTACCTATTTGAAATATTGAGGATGTAAATTAAAACTAAATTTGGAAGAGTATAAAATTCTTAAGTGAAAATTAGGAATAAAATTTGATTAGAATTATTTTTTAGAGGAGATTATGATAGTTGGGGATCATGGTATAAAATTTGATATGGGTTATTTAAATCCTGAACAGGTCATATAGATTTAGCTTAAATTTGGATGTGATTATTTAAAAATTGAGAAGAGATTATAATATGTTAAATTTTGATTAAACAAAGGTTACCTTAATTTTGAAATTGATTGCGATGGATTTGAATAGATTTTAAATTTTGGAAGAGATTGCGATTGACATGCCTTATATGCGAATGTGAAGGAATTAACAAATTATGCCTTATTTTAATTTTGAGGATAAAATTATTTTTAAGATTATAAATCCCCTCACCCAAAATTAGACCTACGTGGCTTAGATAGTGAGACTAAGGCTAGTTTGAATCCAATTAGAATAGAACACGATATTTCTATTTAATTTTATAATATTGTATCACTTAGCGTACCATACCGTTGCTTCGATAATTAGAATACTACACTAGCCACTGCCTACCTAAAAATTCCACACCCTTGTCCTAGACATGCCCGCCTTCTACTTTAATCTATGTGTAACTTATAATTAAGCTCCCTTGTGCTACATTTAAGTCGCACAACATTCGTCGCGAACATTATTTATTAATTCTAAATAATTCTAATTTGTGTCCCTGTGCGTCCCAATCGAAATTGGAGACACAATCTTGACCCGTTTCATGCAACCCAAATTAGGATAATATTCTACTCTGAGTCCTCTATGCCCATGAAACTTGTGTCCCACCTAATGTTATCCCCATGTACTTCTAATTAATTCTAGAATACCCTGCGCATTAATTTTAATTAAATTAATCCAATTTTTATCTTTGTGCAATTTTTCAATTGTTGGGCACTTTTATGTAAGAGTGTATTAAGGTGTCCACACCATTGGTCATGATACATGAAGAAACCTATTTTTCGTTCACATAAATTTTCTTTATAATTTTCAGAATGTGCAACGCACAACATCGCCCCCTCATTTAAACCTACCCTTGCATTTTAAACAATGCAAATTATAGCCCTCCAAACATTCCCATGACAAATGGAAAATCATGGAGGTTAGGATGGAGGAAGGTACAGAATAAGCTGTAAATCTCTATCTTATACCATCCTTGACTTTCTATCATGCCTTAGTTTTAATTTCGAGGACAATTTTTTTATAAGTTGGGTAGAATGTAAAACCCCTAATTCTAAAAACAGTATTAATTTTTTTAATTAATTATTTAATTGAATTATAGTATTTATTAGCTCATTAGGAGAAATAAAATTTATTGGATTTTTATTTTAGTTGATGGTGCAAATAGAGGATTTATGGAGCAAATATAAATTTTTCCTAATTTATTCCATGTAGGAGACCCTGTGGACGACTGACAGATTAATTGTATGCACTATTATAATTTTTAAAATTTTGTATGTATGTATATATATATATATATATATATATATATATATATATATATATATATATATATATATATATATATATAGTTTATTCAAAAAGAATTAGAAATAGAAAATAGAAAAGAATTATTAGAAAAGAAAAAGAAAGATAAAGAAAGGAAAAAGAAAAATAATAAGAAAATGATTAATGGATCTAAACCCATTTCAAATCCGACCCTAAGATCTTAAACCCATTAGCTAACCCGCTAACCTACCCTACCCGTTAGGAAAACCTTAACAGCACCAGCAGCTACTGCATTCACAACCCGCGCTAACGAGAACCGAGACCCCACAGCTCTCTATATAACCTCCACAGTCAAAACCCTAACCCTAAACCTATACTCGGCCCTGAGCATCGCAGACCGTCGACTTTCCAGTCCCAGAGCTGCCGCAGACAGCCTCCAACCTGTCGGAATTCCCCGCGACCACCGTGCATCGCGACTGCAGAATTTGACAGCAACTTACCTGTGTTCATGCTTCGTTTTCCGCACCCTCGCTGTACCAAACTCGACCCCGTCTTCACCGGTATGTTTATAAACTATTCCCCTTCCATATCTGTGCATTAGTTTATCTCGAACAATGCGCAAACCTAGGTAAAAATTGATGCCAACTTTAGGAAAAACCACGACTTTTACGCTGCAGAAATCTGTTGTGATGACCCATGTTCACGGACTTGTATCTCTCACCACAGAGATCCGAATCTAGTTTTTCTTTTTGGTATGTGAAGACCACCTAATCTAGTTTATTTCGTGTCAAATACAATATTTTATTTGTTGTTGTATGTTAAATTAAATCAGTTAGAAAATTCTAAAAATATACTTTTTCTACCTTCAAAAAATTGCGATACGGAACACGCTCCGCCAAACGGGACCGCCCCGTTGTGTACCAAGTATACCAAAAGGTGCACGCGGTATACCCATATGTGTGAGCTTTCGCGAAAACTAATTTGGACGCGTGTGCGCGTAAGAATCAGCCCATATCTATAAAATTTTCCCGTATCGTGACTTTTGCAAAATACTACGCCATTTAGTGTACGCTCGTCAGAATGCGATGAAACTTACGCCACTGGACTCATGATATTGTGCTGGTCCTGTGACCCAATTTTTACCCAATTCTGAGATAGTTGACCAAGTCACCTAATGGCGGGCCCTACGGTTGACTTTTCGGGCAAAATTATGTTCGGCTCACCGGAATTCACATTTGGACATAGCGCTGGGTTCGTACTGATGTTTAAAATTTGTTTGACCTATAACTTTATCCCATTTAGAGACCTTTATCCTGGCACACTTTTTGGTGCAAAGTGGGCCACAAGTGGACCCCACTTTGACTCGAAATTACCGTTTTGCCCCTGTGTCCAAATTGGACGAAAGGGTAGTATTTTCTAGCTATTTCGCTTATTTTGGGAATATTGGTGGTATTTATTTCAGCATCCAGAGACGTTCATTCTAAGGCCATAGTTTCTGACTCTTGGTGTTTGATATCTGGACGTTACATTTTGTAGCTCTCTTGTTAGGCAAGTATACCTTGCCATTGTACTGTTATTCATATTCCATATGTTGCATGCATCTTTATTTTCTATCTTTAGTTCATATATTTTAACTGCTATATAAAATGCGCGTCCAAGAAAACTTGGATGCAATGACGATGTCGTCGTGATATATTTTTATTATGTATATGCCTTGACCTTGTTTATGAGACCGCCCCATTATCATGAAGCATCATTAGGTTTTATTGGACATGACACAGTTGTTACACAAGTTGTGAGTCTCATATAGATCATGGACTTACGTGCAGGATTTGGCCTCCTGTACGTATGAGCCGTGCGTTAGGGATAACTGCTGTTAGAAACTTTGCATGCTAGAAGACTTAGCAGTTATTAGTAGTCCAGGGACATAACCTATTATAGTGCGGTGGTCCAATCCTTGTCCTTGTTTGGTTGCAGGGTTGGATTATTGTACTAAAGATAGGCTATGAACCAAATCGTGTCATGGATGTAACATGCTTAGAGCATGGAGTGGGGAGAACAACAAGTACCGCATTTGGGCACCTTTGCACTTTTCTTTTATGTAACCTGTACGCTCCATCAGAGATACGCGGTTGTGATGAACCATATACTACTTGGAGGCCTCTGTCGTTCAAAAGACGACATACTTTGTAGGCACCTGATTCTCCGAGAGAATCATCCCAATCCTATTTTATGGCCAGATAGTCCACTTGTTAGAAAGTTGTTCTCAAACTGCATTAACATAGACGGTTAGGCGTCCCATTAGATATTTATTTCAGTACTTTATTGGCATGCTTCTATGTATCTTGTTATGTCCCTCTGAGGACCTGGTCCCTTTTCAGGTGTAGATATTCATGAGTACTCGAAGTAGCGCAGATCCGGACTGGTTACTTATATTTCAAGGATGTCTTCTCTTTGAGCCCGTGATTGTTAGTTTTTATTCTTATTTTATGTTTGTTATGTTGCACTTATATATTCGAGTTGGTAGTGGATTTATTTCCATCCAACTATCATCTTTAGATACTTTGTATTGAGATCTAGTTTCATAGATATTGGTTATTTATTTATATATAATTTTTATTGGATGAGATTTAGATTATATCCTGTGACTTGTGACATATGTTTATACCATTTGTGGATTTGATATTCATATTACAGCGTACGTGTGAATTTTGGTTTCCATATATTGGAGTTGCCATATCCATATGGCTGGCATGCTTACGTGTCCTAGTCATACGTATTTTGGGACTGGGGTGTGACAAAATTTGGTCGCAAGATGGAACAGAAAATAGCACGGGAAGTCGGGGTCGTCACTGCGAATCTGCGCAGCCTACTCGCGGGTGACCCGGACGTGTGGCCGGTCGGCAGTTTTTGGGCGACGGCGCGGTGCTGGACTGGAGGTTAGCGGCGGTGGATTAGAATGCAGCTAGGTTAGGGTTAGGGTTAGTATTTAGATTATATATATAGAGAGAACAGGGGCGCGGGGAGATGGGCCGAAGCGGGGTTTGCTGGTCACAGGGTTGGGAACCTGCGGCTGCGGCGTTTGGTTAGAGTAGGTTTTCTTTTTCTTTTTCTTTTTCTTTTCTATTTTCTTTTTTATTTTCTTTTACTTATATATATATATATATATGTATACATATATATATAGTTAATAAAATTCCAAAAAAATATATTATTACCTAAAAATAATCTTCATCCTTCTACCGAGGTTTCCTTCATAAAATAAAATGATAATAGTTTTGCTCCATAAATTCTAAATACATCTTTACCTAATAATTAAATGCAATTAATTTATATTTTCTAATATATTATGAAATAATACAATTAAATTAAATAATTAATTAAATAATTAAAATATTTAAAAAATTAGGGGTTTTATATCGCCAAATTATTGTGATACGGCCTACACGTATCCAATTATGGATACGACACTAACCTCTTACAATCAAACACATATTAATTTGGTCTAATTGGCCTTTTGACAAATATAAGATGTACCAATCTTGGAATTTCCCCAAAATTGGCACAAAATATCACATAACTTTCTTCCTAGGCCGCCTATGAACCTAATTCCATTTCCTATGGGTAGCCTTAGTATTACGACCACATTTCTAGAAAATGATATTTTAATAATTTTATATTTAATTAAATATTGTGCATGATAAATAAATATTTGTTGTATTATTTAATTGTTGTTAGATGTTAGTTATTTATTTTGGACTTGTGTTAGTGGACCTAACTAGTTTAGTTTAGACTCATGGACCAACATGTATTAATTATTAGATTTGAGCCCATTTAGAAAGCCCATTGATCATGAGGATGATTAAAATTAATTAAACCATTAGACTAGAAGCTTTCCTCCTTAATTATTTCTTCATGAGAGGCCCCAAGGGGTATAATGGACATTACATACTGACTTGAGGAAGGGAAAAGGGGGGGGGCTATTAAAGAGGGAAAAATTGATTTCTCTCTCCTCTTTTTATTTGAAAACTAGATCTAGAATTTTTTTCAACCAAATTTCTTCATTCCTACTTCATTTTCCTACCAAATTTTATCACAATTCCTTCCCAAATCACTATTAGAGGCTAGTAGGGCAAGGATCTAGAAGAAGAAAGCAAGAATCTACAAACAGGAGCAAGGATCTACAAGTTGGAGGCCAATTTTATCATATTTGGAGGTTGTATTGGGAATCCATCTTCCAATAGGTACAATTCAGTTTTTCCCTTAATTTAGGTTCTAAATCTAAGATTTAACCATGATAAATAAACCCATATGCATAGACTACCCAAAGGATTTAGTTTTGTGTTCATAGGAGGCCTATTGAGAAAGTTATTGTGCTTTTTGTGTCAATTTTGGGGAAATTCCGAGATTGATATTTGTTGTGTGTGTCAATTGGTCCTATAGATTAATTTGGCATGTGCTTGTGCATGGGCTTGTGTGTTTGGGGCTAGTGTAGTATCCATAATTGGGTACGTGTAGGTCGTATCCTAATAATTTGGTGATACGTGTCGATTTGGGGATTTTTCCTCCGACACGGGACTTTGAGCATGTCATATTTTGACACGAATACGTAGATTTGTGTTTGACTCTTCATATTGTCCATAAATAATATATATGGCTTGCTCGTATCTTTCAGGGTACGTTTGGAAGTGTGGTGGACTCGTGTCGCATGCGTATCCTAGATCTAGTGGGATATGGGGTGATATGTTCCATGAGATGTACAATTTAATTGTAGATCTATTTTCTCTTGTGTTCTTATTCATGGTGAGATATAATTATATATATATATATAATATTATATATATATATATATATATATTTATGTAATATTGTGTCTTAGATCTATGATCTATGTATATACTATATGTGTATATTTGTTATGTAGCTATTCTTCTACATGTAAGATATATTTATATATGGTAGTATGTATAGATAAGTATATGTTAAATAGATGTTTATATGTGGTTATAATTATAATTGTATGATACATGTTATATATTATTGTATGATTATATATACGTATACATATATGTATAGTTATATATATATTACTATGTATGTGTGTGTATGTTACTATGTATTTATTATGTACATATATTTTATATAGTTGTAGCTATGTATATATATAATACTATATTGTAATATATATTATTATGTACATATATATATATCTTATAAGTTGTAAGCTATATATATGTAATTAGATATTGTGTTATATATATACATATGTTACTATATATATGTATGCTATGTCATATGTAGTTACTATGTACGTATGTATATTTATTTGTAATTAGATACATATGTTTAGTAAATATATTATGTGTAATATATATATATATATATATATATATATATATATATATATATATATATATATATATATATATATAGGGGAAAATAGGAAGCAAAGGCAACAGAGCTATAGCGACAACAGTAGTAGCACAACAGCAGCAGCCGCTATAGCGACAGCAGCAAGTGTCACCAGCAGCAGCAGCAATATTAAACAGCAGCAACAGCAAGAGCATCAGCGACAACGGTAGGAATCTGCCACTATAACAACAGTATCAGCAGTCGTATCAGAGGCTATAGTGACGGCTTTGGCGACAGTAGCAGAAGTTCGTCACTAAAATAGTAGAGTATCAGCAGTATCAGTCGCTTCAGCGATGGTAGGAAGGGGCTTTTAGTGACAGTTTGGTAGTTTTTATATATATTAGATATTTATATATATATGGTAATTGATATATATGTAAATATGTTCCTAATTGCTAATAGTATTTTAATATACTATATGTATAATATTTAGTATAACATATATTATATAAAGGGTAGTTAGCATAAGTAAGGTTTTGGGTATTACCTTGAGATACCAAGGTAAGTACCATGGTAATTGGGGATACCCAAAGTATTGGATTTAGATATCAATATTATGGTTTAGTGTTGTGATACCAAGTTTGTTCAAAACCAAGGCATCTATTTAATATTTGTAATTAGGATTATATATAATTAATATTGTTTGATATTAATATGTGATGATTTACCTATTGATTTACGTATCCAGAGATACGGTATCCTAGTATCCTAAGATTTAGTTTTGTGACCTAGACTTTAGTATTTGAACTCAATATCTTTGTATTAGACTTATGCTACCTAAAAATAGGTAGTTGACCATAGTTGACCATATTTGACTATAGTTGACCATAGTTGACTTAGAGTTTAGCTAGTTTGACTTTTGACTTAGAATTGACTTGTTGATCTAGAAGTTGACTAGTTTAACTTATTTTCTTTTCGGAACCTTGTATTGATGTTGTATTCCATATCTAGGTCTTCGAGGCACCGTACCAGACATCTGTGAGACTATTCTTTGGACTTCAGGCGAGTACATTCTCTGATAGTTTCTTATTTATGATATCTCCTATGTTCATTATATCTAGTGTAGATATCCATGTTTTTTGACACTATGGTTACACGGATTGGTATATCCGGATCTTATCATGAGATGTTATTCCTTGGCATATGGTGTATCTTATGCAAGTATTGTATCATTGATTATCTTGTACATATATAGACACTGATTCTCAGAAAGAGTCGCTATCTTCTTGGGGAATCTCGTGCCATAGCATATCGTGGTTGGATCTATTATACCAGTTAGGGATGGGGAGTACTTTAATGTAGATATATGATCATACCCTTATTATATCAAGTATTGTTCATTGAATAGTATTAATCATATACCGCACGTACAATTAGCCAGGCTATATATATTGTATCATGTTCCCAAGCCGATCATATGTTAAAGCTAGTACTCACACACTTAGTCATTAGTATTCTTGTTCATTGACATATTGTTCATTATTGTATTCATTCCAGTATTTTCTTATTGTGTATCTCTTGTATCTATTGTGCATCTTGTATATTCACATCTATTTACTGTTATATAGTTTTTATCATTGATTATAACTGCTGTTAGAGATGTACTCTGATCCTTTCCTGACTCGATATATTTTTCCCAGATGACACTGAGGAGTGGTACCCTACACATTATGGATCTCAGGATATTGTGGGTTTAGAGTCAGAGACCCTGGCTCAGGAGAAACTTATCCCGACTGAGACAGATGACCCGGGATTAGTACCTTCTTAGCGTTTCTTGTACTGAATTTGTCTCCAGCTTATTTGTTAGCATTCTTTCAGACTCATTGATGTATTATTGTAGACTCATGAGTTGTATGTGACTATTTTGATTCTTTATCTCATTCGTGCTCATTTTTATCTTAGATCTATGATTGAGTATATTGTTATTATTGGTGGTTCATTATATTGCTAGATAGATTAGCCAGACAATGTTCTACCGCCGATTCTGCGGCGTAGGCTGGGCGTTGTTTCCGGATTGTATCCTTACATCATGTGCGGGTCATGACACATTTTTAGTGGTGGCCCATGCAGGTCAAGCTTTACAAGTTATGCGATGTCGTGGTAGTACAACGATTTAGTTATACTAGTGCAAGCTTGCGATAGGATATATGATGTAGGCTATAGGCTGAGAATACTCAATCACATCTAGGAAAATTCTTTTGATTCAACTATTCTCCTTTGATATTGATACTTGATCTCTTAAACAGTCGTTTCCTTGAGTGGCTTACATCATGTGCCATATTAATTCTATTCCAGCTTTAGTTTTGTTTGATAGTGGTGCTTCCCATAGTTTTGTATCTGTTTCTTTTGCTCTGAAGCATATTTTGGTAGCTGAGTCTTTGTTTAGGACTTGCAAGATCATGACCAGGGGAGGCATTATCCTGGTTAATGATATTTGCAAGGATCAGAAAGTTACTATGGGAGGCCGGGAGTTGAGTGCGTGTCTACTTGTAATGCCACATCCGAGCTAGGACGTTGTACTCGGGATGGATTGGTTAAGTAGGCACCATGCTAGCATAGATTGTAGAGGAGGTAGAGTTTTATTTGGTCCATCAGGAGAGCCAGAGTTCGAGTTTGCTAGAGGAGCTGCAGAGTAGGGAGAAGGCATTAATTGTGGAGCTATGGTGGAAGACAAGGAGTTGCCGCATCCGTTGATAGCAGAGTTCTTGGATGTATTTTCTGAGGAATTTCTAAGATTGTCGCCAGATCGAGATATTAAATTTTTTATAGACTTGGTGTCGGGTGCAAAACCAATTTTGCAACATGTCTATAGAGTAAACAACAACGAGCTGGTTGAGCTAAAGAAGCAGGTGGAAGAATTGCAGGATAAAGGATTTATCATATCAAGTTCTTTACCGTGGGGAGCCTTGATATTATTTGTACCGAAGAAGGATGGATCGGTACACATGTGCATTGATTATAGGGCTTTGAATAATCTCACTATCAAGAATAAGTACCCTTTGCCACGGATTGATGATCTGTTCGATCAGTTGAGTGGTGCTAAGGTATTTTCTAAGATAGATTTGAGATCAGGCTACCATCAGGTAAAGGTAAAGCCAGAGGACATACCGACGACTGCTTTTAGAACTTGGTAAGGTCAGTACAAGTTTATGGTAATGCCATTTGGGTTGACTAATACACCAATGATATTTATGAACTTGATGAACAAGGTGTTCCAACCGTACCTTGACAAGTTCGTGGTGGTGTTCATCGATGACATACTCATATACTCGAAGACACCGGAGGAGCATGAAGAGCATTTGAGGATTGTGTTGGATGTGCTGAGGAAGGAGAAGCTGTATGGGAAGTTGTCCAAGTGTGAGTTTTTTCTGGACAATGTGGAATTCTTGGGGCATGTTATGACTGGTGATGGTATTTCAGTAGATCCGAAGAAGATCACAGCAGTGGAATCTTGGAAGACCCTGAGTTCGGTAGTAGAGATCAGGAGTTTCTTGGGATTGGCCAGGTACTACATGAAGTTTGTGTAGGATTTTTCGAGGATTGCTGAGCCGATGACCAGACTCACCAGGAAGGATGTAGAGTTTGTTTGGACAGAGGATTGCTAGGTTGCTTTTGAGGAATTAAAGAAGAGGTTAACGTCTGCTCCTATTTTGATATTGCTATCAGGGTTTGGAGGTTTCACTATTTATAGTGATGCATCAGAGAAAGGTTTGGATTGTGTTCTTCAGCAGAATGGGAAAGTGATTGCCTATGCATCCAAACAATTGCGTCCTCACGAAAAGAACTATCCTACCCATGATTTGGAGTTGGCAGCAGTCATCTTCGCCTTAAAGTTATGGAAATATTATTTGTACGAAAAGAGTGTAGAGATCTTCACAGACCACAAAAGCTTGAAGTACGTTTTCACGCAGAAGGAGTTGAATATGAGGCAGCGTCGGTGGTTGGAATTGATGAAGGATTTTGATATATCTTTGCAAAATCATCTTGGGAAAGCTAATATAGTTGTTGATGCTTTGAGTAGGTATCAGGTAGCTATATTCTTGACGCAGGATCAATATTTGCTTGAGGACTTGGAGAGCTTGGGCATCGAGGTGATAGTTCTTGGTTGTGCGATGCAGATATGGAGATTATAGATACATTCAGCTTTGATGGACAGGATCAAGACAGCACAGTATGAATATGTATCTCTAATGAGCATCAGAGCTCAGGTGAGAGCAGGATTGGTGGATGATTTTACCATTATTGAGGATGGATCTTTGAGGCATGAAGTTAGATTGTGTGTGCCTAGTGGAAAGCTGTATGAGGAGGTATTGCAGGAAGTGCATCACTCTCAGTATTCCATGCATCCAGGTGCCAACAAGATGTATCGGGATATGCGAGAGTGTGTGTAGTGGTATAGCATGAAGAGGGAAGTGGCACAGTTTATATCCAGATGCTTAGTATGCCAGCAGGTAAAAGCCGAGAGGCAGAGGCCGGAAGGTTTACTTCAGCTATTACCCATTTTAGAGTAGAAGTGGGAGCACATTACTATGAATTTTGTGTCCGAAATTCCACGATCTCCAGGACGCAAAGACTCGATTTGGGTCATCGTTGATAGGTTGACCAAGTCAGCCCACTTTTTGCCTTTCAAGGTGAGTTTGTCTACGGAGAAGCTGGCAGAGATTTATATGAGGCAGATTATTAGGATACATAAAGTTTCTGTCAGTATAGTCTTGGATCGGGATAGTCATTTCATTTCTCATTTCTGGAGGAGTTTGCTGGAGAGTTTGGACACTCAGCTCAAGTTTAGTACTACATATCATCCTCAGACAGATAGCCAGTCAAAGAGGACTATTCAGACTCTCGAGAATATGTTGCGCACTTGTGTACTAGATTTCAGGGGTTCTTGGGAGGACCATCTCCATTTGGTAGAGTTTGCTTACAATAACAGCTACCAGGCTAGTATAGAGATGTCACCTTTTAAAGCTCTGTATGGTCGGAGGTGTCGTACTCCCTTATCATGGGACAATATTGGAGAGAGATTTTTACTTGGGCCAGAGATGGTTGTAGATGCAGCGGAGAAGGTTAGTTTGATCAGAGATAGACTTCGTGTGGCACAAGACAGACAACGACATTGGGCCTATAGCCACCGGAGACCTTTGGAGTTCGAGGTATACTTTAGATTTTATTTTGTGCTAGATATTAGTTGTTTATTATAGATTAAGTTCTTAAGGTTTTGTTTTATTCTAGGTCGGTGGTTTGGTATTTTTGAGGATTTCTCCGACACGAGACATGATTCGCTTCGGTGGAGGCGGAAAGCTTAGTCCACGATTCATCGGACCTTTCATTATTCTAGAAAGGGTCGGTGCGGTTGTTTATAGACTAGACTTGTTACCTGCATTGGAGGGAGTGCACAACGTGTTTTACGTGTCACAGTTAAGATGATACGTGAAAGATCCTAGTCATGTATTGGATCACTCGGAGATAGAGGTGGGCCCTACTCTTAGCTATCCAGAGCAGCCAATTGAGATTCTGGATCAGAGAGAGAAGGTGTTGAGGAACCAGACTATTCGTTTGGTGAGCATCGGATGGAGGCATCACTCTTTGGGGTAGTCTACCAGGGAGAGAGAGGATAAAATACGAGAGCGTTATCCATATTTGTTTGTGCCTTGAGGTATGTTCTTTCCTAATTATGTTATGTTCTTTCATAATTAGTTCTTTTCTTTAGTTCTGTCCTTTTGTTATGTTTTGTTATTTTTTGGGGATAGTTTTTGTCTTTGAATTTCGAGGATGAAATTATTTTAAGGAGGATAGACTTATCATTACTATATTTCTAGGAAAGGATATTTTAGTAATTTTATATTTAATTAAATATTGTGCATGATAAATAAATATTTATTGTATTATTTAATTATTGTTAGATATTAGTTATTTATTTTGGACTTGTGTTAGTGGACCTAACTAGTTTAGTTTAGACTCATGGACCAACATGTATTAATTGTTAGATTTGAGCCTATTTAGAAAGTTCATTGATTAGGAGGATGATTAAAATTAATTAAACCATTGGACTAGAAGCTTCTCTCCTTAATTATTTCTTTATGAGAGGCCCCAAGGGGTATAATGGACATTACATAGTGACTTGAGGAAGGGGAAAGGGGAGTTCGGCCTATTAAATAGGGGGGACTTGATTTCTCTCTCATCTTTTCATGTGAAAACTAGATCTAGAATTTCTCTCAACCAAATTCCTTCATTCTCACATTATTTCTCTACCAAATTTCATCCCAATTCCTTCTCAAATCACCATTGGAGTCTAGTAGAGCAAGGATCAAGAAGAAGAAAGCAAGGATCTACAAAGAGGAGCAAGGATCTACAACTTGGAGGCCAATTTTATCATATTTGGGGGTTACAATGAGAATCCATCTCCCAATAGGTATAATTCAGTTTTTTTCCTTTAATTTAGGTTCTAAATTTGAGATTTAACCATAAGAAATCAACCCATATGCATAGGCAACCCATAGGATTTGGTTTTGTGTTCATAGGAGGCCTATTGAGAAAGTTATGGTGCTTTTTGTGTCAATTTTGGGGGAATTTCGAGATTAACATTTGTTGTGTTTGTCAATTGGTCCTATAGATCAATTTGGTATGTGCTTGTGTGTTTGGGGTTAGTGTCTTGTCCATAATTGGGTACGTATAGGTCGTAT
Organism: Iris macrosiphon; assembly: GCA_036927795.1. Classification (NCBI taxonomy): domain Eukaryota; kingdom Viridiplantae; phylum Streptophyta; class Magnoliopsida; order Asparagales; family Iridaceae; genus Iris; species Iris macrosiphon. The sequence goes on along the minus strand of JAYESA010000012.1, from coordinate 117,747,549 downwards.
TCTAATAATTCGGTGCTACGTGTTAATTTAGGGATTTTTCCTCCGATACGGGACTTTGAGCATGTCATATTTTGACACAGACACGTAGATTTGTGTTTGACTCTTTATATTGTCCATAAATAATATATATGACTTGCTCGTGTCCTTCGAGATATGTTTGGATGTGTGGTGGACTCGTATCGCATGCGTATCCTAGATCTAGTGGGATACGGGGTCATACGTTCCATGAGATGTACAATTTAATTGTAGATCTATTTTCTCTTGTGTTCTTATTCATGGTGAGATATAATTATATATGTGTGTATATATATATATATATATATATATATATATATATATATATATATATATATATATATGTATATATATATATTCATGTAATATTGTGTCTTAGATCTATGTATCTATGTATATACTATATGTGTATATTTGTTATGTAGCTATTCTTCTACATGTAAGATATATTTATATATGGTAGTATGTATAGATATATTTATGTTAAATAGATGTTTATATGTGGTTATAATTATAATTATATGATGTATGTTATATATTATTGTATGATTATATATACGTATACATATATGTATAGTTATATATATTACTTTGTATGTGTGTGTATGTTTCTATGTATTTATTATGTACATATATTTTATATAGTTGTAGCTATGTATATATATAATACAATATTATAATATGTATTATATATATATATATATATATATATATATATATATCTTATAAGTTGTAAGCTATATATATGTAATTAGATATTATGTTATATATATACATATCTTACTATATATATGTATGCTATGTCATATGTAGTTACTATGTACGTATGTATATTTATTTGTAATTAGATAAATATGTTTAGTAGATATATTATGTGTAATATATATTATATATATATATATATATATAGAGAGAGAGAGAGAGAGGTGGAAACAGGGAGCAAAGGCAACAAAGCTACAGCGATAGCAGCAGTAGCACAGCAGCAGCAGCCGCTATAGCGACAGCAGCAAGCGTCGCCAGCAACAGCAGCAATATCAAACAACAGCAGCAGCATGAGCATCAGCGACAACGACATAAATCTGTCACTATAACAACAGTATCAACAGCCGTATTAGAGACTATAGCGACGGCTTTAGCGACAGCAACAGAAGTTTGTCTCTAAACAATAGAGTATCAGTAGTATCAGTCGCTTCAGCGACGGTAGAAAGGGGCTTTTAGTGACAGTTTGACAGTTTTTATATATATAGATATTTATATATATATTGATATATATGTATATATATATATATGATAATTAATATACATGAAAATATGTTCCTGATTGCTAAAAGTATTTTAATATACTATATATATAATATTTAGTGTAGCATATATTATATAAAGGGTAGTTAGCATAAGTAAGGTTTTGGGTATTACCTTGAGATACCAAGGTAAGTACCAAGGTAATTGGGGATACCCAAAGTATTGGGTTTGGGTGTCAATATTATGGTTTAGTGTTGTGATACCAAGTTGGTTCAAAACTAAGGCATTTATTTAATGTTTGTAATTATGATTATATATAATTAATATTGTTTGATATTAATATATGATGATTTACCTATTGGTTTACGTATCCGTTTTGTGACCTAGACTTTAGTATTTGAACCCAATATCTTTGTATTAGACTTATGCAACCTAGAAATAGGTAGTTGACCATAGTTGACCATAGTTTGACTATAGTTGACCATAGTTGACTTAGAGTTGACCATAGTTGACTTTTGACTTAGAATTGACTTGTTGACCTAGAAGTTAACTTATTTTCTTTTCGGAACCTTGTATTGATGTTGTATTTCATATCTAGGTCTTCGAGGCATCGTACCAGACATCTGTGAGACTATTCTTTGGATTTCAGGCGAGTACATTCTCTGATAGAACTGTGCCTCTCTGCTTTCACCTGTTGGCACACTAAGTATCTAGATAAAAACTGTGCCACTTTCCTCTTTATGCCATACCACCACACACTCTCTCGTATATTTTGATACATCTTGTTGTCACCTGGATGTATAGAATACTGAGAGCGATACACTTTCTGTAATACCTTTTCATGCAGCTTCCCACCCGGAACACATAATCTAGTAGCATGGCGCAAAGAACTATCCTCAGCAATGGTGAAATCATCCCCCAATTTTGCTCTCACCTGGGCTTTGATGCTCCTCAGAGATATATCCTCATACTGGGCTGCCTTGATCCTGTCCATCAACTCTGAGTATATTTGCAACCCCCACATCTGCATGGCAAAATCAGGGACTATCATCTCAATGCCCAAGATTTCCAGATCCTCCATCAAATACCGATCCTGCATCAAAGATATAGCTACCGTATACCTGCTCAAGGCATTAGCAACTACATTGGCTTTTTTTGAATGATACTGTAAGGATATGTCAAAATCCTTTATCAGTTCCAGCCACCGATGCTGCCACATGTTCAACTCCTTCTGAGTAAAAACGTACTTCAAGCTCTTGTGATCTGTGAAGATCTCCATACGCTCTCCGTACAAATAGTATTTCTATAACTTCAAGGCAAAGATGACTTCTGCCAACTCCAAATTATGGGTAGGATAGTTCTTCTCATGAGGACGCAATTGCCTAGATGCATAGGCAATCACTTTCCCATTATGCTGAAGAACATAACCCAGTCCTTTCTTCGATGCATCACTATAAATAGTAAAACCTTCTGACCCTGATGGCAATATTAAAATAGGAGCAGACGTCAACCTCATCTTCAATTCCTGTCACTACCATATTTTTTAGGAAAGAGTATTTTAGTAATTTCCTATTTAATAAATTATTGTGCTTGATAAATAATTATTTATGGTATTATTTAATTGTTGTTAGATGTTATTTATTTAATTTGGATTTGTGTTAGTGGACCTAACTAGTTTAGTTTGGACCCATGGACCAACATGAATTAATTAGTTAGACTTAGCCCATTTAGAAAGCCCATTGTTAAGGAGATGGATTAAATTAATTAAATCAGTAGACTAGAAGCTTTTTTCCTTAATTATTTCTTCATGAGAGACCCCAAGGGGTATATTGGATATTACATGATTACGTGAGGGAGAGGAATAGGGGCCGGCCTATATAAGTAGAGGAGAAAAATTCTCTCTCCTCTTTTTCATTCCAAATCTAGATTTAGAATTTTCCACTATCAAATTTCTTTTATTTCTACTTTATTTTCCTATCAAATTCATTCCAATTTCTTCCCAAATCACCATTAGAGACTTGAGAAGCAATGATGTAGAAGGAGGAAGTAAGGATCTACAAAGAGGAGCAAGGATCTACAATTTGGAAGCAATTTCATCTCAATTGGAAGTTTCATTAGGAATCCATCTCCCAATAGGTATAATTCAAAATTTTCTCTTAAAATAGCTTCTAAATCTGAGATTTAATCATGAAAAATCAACCCATATACATATACTATCCATAGGATTTGGTTTTGTGTTCATAGGAGGCCTATTGAGAAAGTTATGGTACTTTTTGTGTTAATTTTGGAGAAATTTCAAGAATGATAATTGTTGTGTATGTCAATTGATCCTATAGATCAATTTGGCATGTGTTTATGTGTTTGGGGCTAGTGTCGTGTCCACAATTAGGTACGTGTAGGTTGTATCCCAATAATTTTGTGATATGTATTGTTTTGGGGGTTTTTCCTCCGACACAGGATTTTGTACATGTCGTATTTTGACACAGACACATAGATCTATATTTGACACTTTGTTTTGTTCATAAATAATATATGTGACTTGCTTGTGTCATTTGGGGTGCAATTGGATGTGTGGTGGACTCGTATCACATGCGTATCTAGTGGGATACGTGTGATACTCTCCATTTGTTGTGTA
>JAYESA010000012.1:116531157-116538657 GCA_036927795.1 Iris macrosiphon | reverse complement strand
TAACAAGCTCCTTGGAATGATACTAAGTGAGGAACATAGGTCAATATAAATTCAACTTTCTTTGATGGAACCAACATAACTAGTGTAGTACAATGGCCTGTCATGCTGATTATCCTTTAACAACATATTATCTTGTGTAAAGCTGATATTAGGAATCTTTTCTATCACACTATGGCAGTGAGACCATTCTACTGGTTCTTCAGTTGAGTTCTTGAGCTGCATCAAGTATGAATCACCATGAGTGAGTGCTTCACTCAAGGCATCCTGAGTTTTCTTTTAAAGATGAAGTAACTCGAAGATTGAAAGTCGAGCCAGAGTATTGGCGAGCTGTGCCAATATGTCAAAGTTGTAGGGCTTATCAAGCCCTTGAGATAGATTCTTCTTCAAAGACTTGTCAAAACACACTTCTTTCTGCTTTGACTTTTTTGCTGCGCCGGGCTTGGAAGGTCCTGGTTCGGTAGAATCTGGGGTAGCAGGAGTAGAAGAAGTAGGAGGAGCATCTTCCTGAGCTTGTTCATATAACTTCAGGTAATTCTTGCCGGATCAAATTTCTCTAGTTATCTCTTCCTCTGGTGAGAAAAGTTGGACCATGTAGCTAGATTGGTCTTCCTTTTAACATGGCTCCTTTTGGCCTTGCTAGCATCTTCGTATCCCAACCCAATACAGGATTTGCCAGGATAACCATGCGGCTGTAGAAAAATATGTCGTCCTTTACCAAAGTTTATACCATCACCTGAAAATGGTAACCCATCTTTTGCATGAGACAGATTGATTATTGGTTGTAGTGCTAAAATTGGGGTTTTTCCTCCTCGGGTACAGTTAGTGGGCTAGCTGGCGAGAGAGAGGGAGAATATCTGTGGGTAGTAGGTCTATCGTCTTTGTTTTGACTTATATTGAAGATATAGTGTTCCCTATACAAAAAATTACTACATAACCAACAAGACTGTGGGTGAGTCATACGAGGCTTGTGCACTAAAGCTCCTCGAGATAGGTTCAGACCTCAGATTCTAGGCTCAAGGAGAATATCGTCCCTTTGTTGATCTTGATCTTCGTCAGGGTCATATATCAGGGATATCTTATTGCATGACCGAACTTTGCGGCCTCTCTTCTCGAATTTAGAAGTTAAAGATGTTGCTTCTTGTTCTATGTCTTTTAAGAGGTCAGGATGAATCCATATGATTTCCCTCCATTGAGTAGTAAGGGGCACCAGTCCTTCAGCTTGCTCACGTGCTGGCAGGAGATTGACAATCTCCATCGTTGCTCTCGGTATTGGTACAATACCATGTAGCACCTCTTGCGATAGAAATTCTTAGAATTAAAGAGACACTAAATTAAATATGACTGTCTTCTCGTCATTATGGTATATGATGGCCTAGGAGTCAATCAACTACTGGATCTTTTCTTCAATACGTAACAGGCATTCATGGGGTGATGTAGGTATCAGTGGTACAAATAATACTTCAAATCATCTATTTTGCCAGCTTCATCTAATCTTTTGATATCGGGCAATTAAAGCTTATTGCTCTTCATCAAGTAGTCAAAGATGATGATTATGTCACTTTCATCAAATGAGTACTCATCTTTCTGCTTTGAAGATCCTAGAGCTTTCTGCTTTGGCGGAGAAGTCGGCCATTTGGAAAAATTAATGGCAAGGGCCTCATTTTCTTTACTATTGCAATTGTTATTATTGTTGTTGTTGTTGAGGCTAAAAGGGCACTTTCCTTTATCCTCTGAGGCTTTAAACTTTATAAAATCAAAGTTGACATCATTCGTATTCTGTTCAACAACGTCTGCGTCTATAGTGAACGCTTTCCAATCTTCAAATTGGGTCGTGCCAAGCCAAAATTTTGATCCAGGAAAGAAGTTTTTCTGCATGTTTCCATTAAAAGGGTCTCGGGAATGCTTGTCTGAAGCTCTCAATGAATTCACGAGTAGACTATTTCGTTCTTTGCTTAGTATCAATGAGACTTGACATCGTCATATCTATTAAAGGGGTCTCGGGAATGCTTGGGAGAGGAAGAGACTCCGTAAATCTTCAAATGACGAGATACAATTATCAGCAAGACTGCAAAACCAGTCATAGGCTATGCCGGACAAGGCTCCGACAAATAATGTACTGAGCAGAGCGTTGTCTTGTGGCAGATGTCCCGTAACAATCTCAAAGTAGTTTATTTGTTGATTAGGTGACGTATTTTCGTCAAAGGGATTTATTGTTAGGGGTTTATATTTTATGGGTAGATGACCTTATGTTACTCAGGAGGGAATGGTTGCCTGATCCTAAGTTTCTGGAGCTTGTCCTGATTAGTTATAGCATTGAATTGGGTATGCAACTTCTTGATGGCTCGCTATGTCTCATCGAGCTGTTGTGGTGCAGCTGAATGAAGGAATGTCGGCTGGACTTGTACTACAATGGGTGGAGGAACACCCCCAGCATTAGGTGGATTGAGATATGGGGCTGCCGACTTTTGATTGGGACTAACATCTGGATTTATACCACCCAGAGGTGGTGTCATACCCGGAGATAGCTGTAGAAGTATAGATGTTGCAACCCTGTACAGGTGCTACTATCACCGTATGTTGAACCATCATCATTTGATGCATGTTCTACATTATAGCATCCATATCTTTGAACACAACCTCTAATGAGTTGAGACGTTCTGTAGTCCTTGATAAGAAAGTGTCTTGTTCATTACCAATAGCATATACACTAACCTCACTATAGAAGATAGAACAGTTAGTGGATTACATCGTGTAGTTGAAATCTACACTGTCGATTTCAGATCTAGGAGGATTTTTACCCTCGGGAAAGTCAACTTCAAATCCTGAAGAATGGCCACTTTCCACACTAGAGAGCTCCTGCCTCCGAGAATGGGTGCTTTGGTTTACCCCTTCAAAGGATTCAACCAGCTGATCTAACCTTCTCTAACTAGGTATTCATGAAGTGTTTCATCCTGAACCTCTTCCTCTTAAGGGGAGTCTCGAAGCCATGTATACTCGAGCCAGTAGTAATTCCTCATCATCTTCTTGTTTGTCAACTTGCTTCCCAGAACGATGTCTGGTGGACAAGGTATAACTTGAACGGTCAAATACAGACCATTTAGAAGAAGGTTCAACTATTTTGGTGCAACATCAGTTGATTATAATTTGCTAGCAACTACAATGATGCTCATTTGGAAGTACCTTTGTAGGCACAGAGGGTTCTCTCTCTCTTTACACTTTTGAACAAGAATTTTGCGTAAGTCCGAAGGAGAAAAAATATAAGAAAAGGTAGGCAGAATTTGCCCTTTTATATTCTTTACATTGAACTTTGTACGCACATTTTTGGTACCTCGTGTATAGAGCGAGGCACTGGCTTGAATGGCGCATTCTTCAGAAGTACGCATCTTATGTCTTTGCATTGACAATTTTGCATGCAGATCTTGCATTTTGGGCACATACTATTGATTTTCAAAGGTAGTAGTGCATAACTTTCCCTCTGTCGTGGGCACAATTTTGTTCCATGGAAGAGGAATCTCCTTCTTAGACTTATTTTGTGTGTACAGAAAGTCCTTCTTTGGATAGAGGGATTGTTGGACAACTTCCTTGCCAAGTGATTTGGATGTGGCATGAGGGGCGCCAACACCCCTATTGGATCTGTTCTGTTTGCTACAATGACCTTGTGCTAACTTGTCAACACAAGGATAAAAAATCCTCTTAGCATTGTAGTGAGTTCCTTCGCCAAGGAAGGATTGGTTCAACCCCCAGTTGTTGTGATGAGGGTATCATAATTTATTTTCCCTAGCTTGCACGTCGGCATGGCTAAGGGGAGCATCCACAGAGTTTCAAACTAGAGATGAAATATTGGTATCCACCAAGTCACAAACTGGGGATGAGGAAACAATGAGAGGACCCTCATTATTAGCGGTCAGCACCTTCTTTTCTTTGTTAACATCAACGTCGGAGTAAGAGGATCGAGATTTGAGCAGCCAAGTCCTACGGGTCATCCTGGACTTGATTGTGGTCGAGGGGCTAACACTACCCCCAGCAAGCATCTCTTCCTAGGCTTTGTGATCGAACTTCATGACCAAAGTCTTTTGCTTGTGTCAACCAATGCGGTATCATGTTGAGTTATTACCTTCTCATTAGAGGAGAAGGCCGTCCCCATCAGAGTCGCCATTTTATTTTCCATAAACAAAAAGTTATACAAACTTTTGTATTACAAAATTTTTAAAGAAAGAAAAGTACAGTAAATTATATATAAGAATCTAAAGTACAATAATTCTGGGAAAGTATAGCTATAGAGATCTTATCTGCAGTCGATCACTTTACTCCTTGGACTACTTGACACAAAGGAATAGATGCACACACGAACACTTAAGAACTCGAAGGCAAGGAAACTCAGACAACACTTGCACCAAAAATCTTCTATCTTCCTCTCTTTGTCCGTTCGTATGTGTAGAATATACTAGCCCTGTATTTATAACCTTCAGGGGCAGTTAGAGAAGTATATGCGCACTAATGGACAATATGCACTGTATTTGCCATTGTGTACGCACTTTTGAGGATTTTATAACCAACGTTCTGCTACTTGGGTGTATAACGTGTTGTCTTCTTGATACGTGGCTTTGTTATAAGAGGAAAGTTAGGTCATGGGGACAGTTATTTTTGCATATTTTATGAGAAATATGGCATAAAAGACACGTGATGATAACCGCTCACTGTTAGTTAGAATCATATGTACGCTATTGAAGAGATTTAGCAAAAAGACATATCTGTCAAAGTCTGGCATATTGGCGCACTCTGTTAGAGTTAGGCACAATGGCACACTCTGTTAGAGTTTGGCACAATGGTACACTCTGTTTGAGTTTAGCACAATGGCACACTCTGTTAGAGTTTTACATAATGGCACACTATGTTAGAGTTCAGCACAATGGCATACTCTGTTAAAGTTTGGCACAATGGTCAACTAAATGAGAATATGGATCTGCGTGCCGAAGATCTTCAGCAATAATGATTCTGACCTCTTTGTTTCTTGTGTCTGTCAGTTTTTAGATTTATTACATTAAATGAGGGAGAAGTAATTAGAGAGTCGTGCACTTGTCTTTGTAGGGATGGACAAATACCATCAAAGTACGCCTCTGTTCTGTTTAAGGAAGTGCACCATAATCTTCTTCTTGGCTCATTTTGCAAAGGAGTGCGCCATCCTTATTTTGGATCTATTATTCTTTGGAGGCATACTTTTTATGCTTCTACAGCAAGCATATATGAGACAGCACACAGTGCACTAAAGTTTAAGGAGGTAGTATTTACACGCCAAGAGTCTCATGCGCACTTTTCATAGACTTTCCCATTCTTCTCCGACTACCAGTCTTGTGCTTTGACTTTGTTGTTCAAAACTCCTCCAGTTAAATCCAAATCAAGAGTGACAAACTAAAGATACAAGGAGATCAATTCTAAGCTAAGGCAGTATACCAAAATTCAAGCCTAAGTTATCAATTAACAATATATGAAACTAAGTTATCAAGGCACGCCTACGTATGGGTTCACTCGGTTGGCAAGATGTACTTGCCTATGGACAAGTTCTAAACCTAACATAAATATACCAAGGTCACCTACTACCAAGGCCAAGCTCGGCAGCTGCTCTCGGCTGAGGAAGAAGAAGAAAAAAAGGAAAGAGAAAAGAAGTTAAGGAAAGATAAGTAGTGGCTTATATAGCCAATGGCACACTTTGTGACCGTTGGATTATGATTCATGCCACACTCACGGGTTTATCTCAATGGCACAAAGGAAAAACCAAGAAAATAATGTTCCAAAGCATGCATTAAACCATATTCAGGTAAATATTTAACCATTATATATCTATGAACAATTATTCATGATCATGATCCAAAAGTGGATCAAAAAATTAGGAAAAATTACACGAATTAAATCAGACCAAAAATATACATATCTCAGATACGAATACAAAGGCAGGGAGACGAGTCTCACACGGTTAGAATGAATTTAGATTAGAACTCTCAAAAACCAATGCGGATTCATAATTAGCATACTCGTACTGCAGTACGACATCTAGAGAGAATGGTCGTTTAATAACGACATGATATTCCATATAACTCCATAACTAATTAGGTAAATTAAAACTCATAAAAGCATTATAAGGGAACAAAATTCTGAGATCGTATACTTCTTGTCATGACCCACACCTGGTGTAGGGATGCAAGTAGTGAACAACGCCCAGCCTACGCCGTAGCATCGGTGGTAGAATACTTTTTGGGTAAACTATCTATTAATATAAACATGCCACCAACAATATGAATATACTCAATCACAAATCTAAGATAAAAAATAATACAAATATGATAAAAGAATAGAAGAGTTACGAATACAACTCGTGAGACAAATAATAATATCAAATGAGTCAGAGAAAACTAAAACAATATCCTGGAGACAAATCCAGTACGAAGGAACTAACTAAGAAGCTACGAGTCCTGGGTCATTTGTCTCAGTCGGGATGAGACCCTCCTGAGCCAAGGTCTCTGGCTCTAAGCCAACCATGTCCTAAGGCCTGTAATGAGTGGGGTACCACTCCTCAGTGTCATCTGAGAAAAATATATCCAGTCAGGAAAGGAGCATAGTACAACTCTAACACCAGTTCTAATAAATGATTTAAACTATGTAACAGTAAATAAATGTGAAATATACAAGATATAATATATAGATACAAGAGATATACAATAAAGAAAATACGAAAAAAATACAAGAATGAACAATATGGCAATGAATAAGAATACTAATGACTAAGTAAGTGAGTACCAGCTTTAACATGTGATCGACTTGGAAACTTGCACAAGAATAAATGTACATACAAGGATAAATGATCAATATATGAACAACACTCACAAGGAGGGTATGATCATATATCTACATTAAATACTCTTTGCCCCTGACTGGTATAGTGGATCCAACCATGGTACGTTATGACACGGAATTCACTGGGTAGGTAGCTAGTCTCCACAAGAATCAATGTATGTACATGTACAAGAAAATAAGGAAACAAGGCTTGCACAAGATACACCATACATACCAAGAAAAAATATCTCATGACTAGATCTGGATATACCAATCGGTGTAACCATCGTGTCAAAAAATCAAGGATATCAGCACTAGATACAAGAGACATAGATAATATCATAAATAAGAAACTATCAGAGAATGTACTCGCCTGAAATTCGATACACAGTATCACAGATGTCCGATACGGTGCCTCGAAGACCTAAATATGGAATATTATATCAATATAAGGTTTCGGAAATAAAAATAAGTTAAACTAGTCAACTTCTAGGTCAAAGAGCCATTTTTAAGTTAAAATATTCAAACTAGGTCAACTCTAAGTCAAACTAATCAAACTTGGTGAAACTAGCTATTTTTATGTTGTATGAGTCTATCTCTAGGATATTTGGTCCATACACTATGTAACTAGGCTATACTAGCTATACTAGGGTACTAAGAGATCAATAGGAT